>ML681971.1:28400798-28475416 GCA_007922195.1 Podocnemis expansa
GGAGGTGTGATGGGCACAGGGTGTGTGTGACAGACACGGGGTGGGTGTGATGGGCGTGGAGTGCCGGGCACGGGGAGGTGGAGGTGTGACGGGTACAGGGGTGTGGCGGGCAGAGAGGTGACGGGCCGGCGTGTGTGAACGGGATGATGGCTTGAGGGGATGCCGGCGGGGACGGGGCATGTGTGCGGGGCGCAGGGCCGGGGTACGCGATGGGCGCGGGGGGGGACGCCCCCGCTCCCGCGCGGCCCCGAGAACTGACCCCGCCTCCCAGCACGAGCTGGCCGGGCAGCGGCTCCAGGAGCAGATGGGCGGGACGGAGACGGAGCGCGCCAGAGGGCGGAGCTCGGTCCAGAGGGGGCGGGGCCTAGCGCCCCGAATCCTTGCCTCTCTCTCCGCCCACCCCCGGCCTCTCGCGAGATCTGGTTTGAAAGCTCGGCGCGCGACGGCCGCGGCATGGAGCGACCCGCTCGGCTCCAGCCGCGGCTGCTCCGCACCTACGCGCGCAAGGGCGCCTGCCTGCGCCGCCTGTCGCCCCCCGCGCCCTGGCTGTCGCCGCCCCCGGACCGCCAGCGACTCTTCGGCTCCAGCTCCGCCGCCTCGTCCGGCAGCTCCGGCGCCGAGGATCCCGACTTCCGGCCCGGCCACCGCGCGCTGCTGCCCCCGGCGCGACGCCGCCCGCGCCTGCGGCGGAAGAGGGGCCGCAGCGGGGGGCCCCAGGAGAGCCGCCTGCCCCCCTCCCCCTCCCCGCGGCGCAGACACGTCACCAGCCGGCGCCGCCGGGGGGCGCCCTCCTCGCTGGGCCGCAGGCCGGGGCTGCGCGCGCGGGCCCCGCTCTTCTGCAGCACCCCGCAGCCGGCCCCCGCCGGCCCCCGCCGGGAGCCCGGGCCCGCCTCCGCCTCCGGCCCGGCCCGCCGCCCGCGCCGCCAGCCGCCTCGCAACATCCTGGCCGAGCTGAGCGCGCTGGCGCCGGACGGCAGCCCCGAGCTCTTCCCCTCCCCGCCGCCTCCCGCCGCCACGGCGGGCGAGGCCGGGGTGCGGAGCGGGGGGCCTGTGTCGCCGCCGCCAGCGCCGGGGGCTTGGAGGGCGCCGCCGACCCCGGCCCCTTGTGGCCTCGTCTGGCAGAACCGTGATGGCCATCGTGGGTCGCAGGGCCCGGCCGACTGCGCTGAGTCGCGGCGCCGCGGAGGAGGCTCTCCGGGGGCGAGCGAGATCCTTAGCACGGAGACGAGCAGAGGTCAGCTTCAGCCCTGGGTCGTCTTGAGCTCTGACGTGGTACCAAGCTGGCTGGCTCGCAGGAAGGTCACTAAGACGTTAGAAGCTTGGTCTTCTGGGAAGGAAGATGATCAGCAGCAGCCAGCTTCCCCCTTTGCCCGGTCTGTAATCCCAGAAGGGAAGCTCACAAGCAGGAAAGTGATTCCCAGGAACTGTGGTGGAGGCACGAGTAAAAAGGCCTGTATCAGTGGGTTCAGCTCCAGCCGATGGGGGAAACAGGCGATGCGCCGCCGCGTCAGATGCAAGAATGCAAAACCTCAGTGGCCGCAGCCGGATGGCTCCTTTCAAGAACAAACAAGGCAAATAGGAATGGAGAAGAATGCCCCAGAGATGTCATCGTCTTTTTTGCTTGACTATTCTTTCCTCAATGACTCCCAACGGTGGGCCAGGGCTCGAGCATCTCTGTCTTTTCACAAGAAAAAGAAAGTTGCCATAGAGGAATGTGCCTGTGGCAGCATCCCTTGTACTCCTTTCTCCAAATCTCATCTTCCAGGGTACCATAAGTCTCCACTCATTCAAACCATGGGCTACGGTGTTTGGCCCACTTCCTCCATCACCCTTCTGACCCCCATGAAGCCTCATTCTGTTCTGGAGGAGATGCTCACAGATGCAGAGAAGGTATATGGGGAATGCCAGCAGGAGGGACCTATCTCCTTTGAAGAATGCATTCCCCCAGGTAAGATGAAGAACTGTGTGAAGATAGGGGAAGGAGTATTTGGAGAGGTGTTCCAGACAAGTAGTGAGCGGGGAACAGTGGCTTTAAAAATCATTCCTGTTGAGGGGACTGAGAAAGTCAATGGAGAAGCTCAGAAGAGCTTCAGCGAGATCTTGCCAGAAATAATAATTTCCAAGGAGCTCAGCCTGTTGTCTCAGGAGGTGGAGAACAGGACTGTAGGGTTCATTGGCTTGTACTCTGTGCACTGTGTCCAAGGGGCCTATCCCGAACATCTTCTGAAGGCCTGGGACAAATACCACACAGTCAAAGGGTCTGAAAATGACCGACCTGACTTGTTTGGGGAGCAGCAGCTGTTTGTGGTCCTGGAATTTGAATTTGGGGGCAGTGACTTGGAGAATATGAGACAGCTCAGTTCAGTGGGAACAGCTAAAAGCCTGCTGCATCAAGTTACTGCTTCCTTGGCTGTGGCAGAGGAGGCGCTGCACTTTGAGCACAGAGACTTGCATTGGGGGAATATCCTGGTGAAGAAAACCAACTTGAAGGAGCTCACTTATACTTTGAATGGAGCAGTTTACACGATCCCCACAAAAGGGATTCATGTGAACATCATAGATTATACCCTGTCTAGGTTGGAGAAAGATGGGTTAACCGTCTTCTGTGATATTTCCACTGACAAAGAACTGTTCCAGGGAAGAGGTGACTACCAGTTTGATATCTATAGGCAGATGAAAGAAGAGAATTCTAACAAGTGGGCTGACTATCACTCCCACAGCAATGTCCTGTGGCTGCACTATTTGGCTGATAAACTCTTGACAGCAGTTCACTACAAGACAAAGATAGCCACCGCCTCCTTAGCCATGAAAGGTATATGGAAGCAACTCCAAAAATTCCACAGAGAAGTACTGAACTTTAGCTCGGCAAAAGATGTTTTGCTCAATAGCAGCCTTTTCCATTGATCAAAATTGACATGAGAGTTAGGTTACCCAAAAAATCCTGTACAGTTCCTCCCTTTTCTGTATTTTTGATAGCTTTTTAACAGTGACAACTTTGGCATGGTACAACCAGTAAATGATCTCTTATGTCTGAATTAAATGTTTTCTAAGAGTATAGCCAAAATATGTAAAGATCCATTGTTGCAAAAAAACTTGAAACATTTCACAGTTGAATTATTATCAATGGGTTCTTCCACACATCGTCCTTATTTTGAACTAAGCCAGTTAAGTTAGAGATAGTCAACTTTAAACTGCTTTGCCACTTTTAACCTTAAAGCATTAAAACTGATTACTTAAATAAGCTGCAATAAAATCTAACACACTTCTTATTTCTCACATTGGAAAATGAAGACAAATAGGGTTAATGCATTTGAGGCATTCCCTTGTTATTAATGTTGGTTTGTGTTTTAATATCTTATGCAGCTGTCTGCCCCTGCTGTAATTACATCCTTGGATTGGTGGAGTACATCCTCACCAGGACCAGCTACACCTTGCACTGTGTGAGAGATCAAAGCCAGTGTGCAGTCTGAGAATAGAAGGGAGATATGTGAGCCTCAAGATGCTGAAGGCTTTGTTCCCTAGTGGCTAACCAGGGTTATTGCAGGTTGATTAGAGGCACCTGAGTTCCATTAAGACAGGGGTCTCAAACATGTGGCCTGTGGGCCAGGTGCGGCCCCTGGAGCTATCTCCTGTGGCACGCAACAATGCTGTTGTTGCTGATATTTGCAGTATTGTTGTATGAAAAGGTTTCAGTGGTGCAGCCCTCGGGCTAATGTACTAGTCCTTCTGTGGCCCTGTACTAATCATCTTGTGGCCTTCTTGGTAATCTGAGTTTGAGACACCTGCATTATGAAGTAGTCAGATGTCTGATAAAAGCCTTCCTGCTTCAAACAAAAGCTGCACAAGCTGGAGGAGGAGCAGGAGGGTAGTGCTGTGTAGAGGCAAAGGAGCAGAAGGTAACTGGACTTAAGAAGAGAAAAAAAGGTGGAGACTGAGACCTGAGGAAAGAAACCTGGGTTAAGGGGAGACCAGGCACAAGGCACTGTAAGGACAGAGGGGGAAGACAGCCTAGGAGAAAGAAGGGTAGACTGGGACATTGCCAGCAGCACATAGCTGAACTTCAGAGGGCCCCTGGGCTGGAACCCGGAGTAGAGGGCAGGCCCAGGTTCCAAACCCCCCCCCCCGTAGTTTCACTAATGGAGTTGTGCCATAGGGGCAGGATTCAGGTGATTGGGGCTGCCCTGACCCACATTTCCTAAGAAAAGCATGAGAGCCAGTGCAGGAGAACTGGCAATTTGCCAAAACTGATGTAAGTGGCAGCATGGGGGAGCTGAGAGGGCAGCTTCCTGCAAGGGATCCAGGCAAGCCTTGGAGTAGCTGCAGCCCCACTGTAGGCCGGGACCCGAGCAAGCTCTGTACTGGGTGTCACCTGGGACCCCAGCAAACTACATATTCTCTCTTTCCCCTTGTCAATTTCACTGCTGTTAGAACAGTGACATAGAGTCTGACAAAAGCCCTATGCTTCTCCTTCAAGTGCTTTTATTTTGTTGGCAAAAAAAGCAGTTTTGTTGGCAAAGAGGTGAGTGTAGTGTGTACAGCAGGACTGTTTTGTCCACAAATGCTGACTTTTGTTAGCAAAACTTCCTAGTGTGTACAAGGCCTAGCCTATTTATAGATCCAGCTTTAAACACACGCTCTTGAATTGGCAAACTTTAGCAGAATGAATTTGACAAGTTAAAATATGTAAGTCCTAAAATAGTGTTAAATGCTGTAGGAAAGCCAGTCCTGAATACATTTTATCAGTAAGTCTAAATCTGCTCTCCCTAAGTCTGTGGAAGAGATATCACACACTGAAAAAATTTTAAAAATTACCTGTGTTCCTGTTACATTTTTCATGCTTGTAATACGATGACACCCAATGCTGATAGGAACCAAAATCTCTAACTTAATTTCAGCTCCAAAAGGGTTTTCTCCATTAATCTACAAAGGCAAATATCAAGATGAGAAAGGGTGAACACTGGGCCCTAAATATCCAGCTACATCAGTATGAACTTGTACCTACATTAAACTGGAACTCTTTGTTCTCAGAGATTCCTTGGCTGACATTCACATTTAGTACTGTAGTTGGCCTGCAGACAAAAAGATAAATCAGACTAAATTGATCCTGCATTGGTATTACTACAGATCAGTTCACACTATAACTGATGGAGACAAACCTCAAATAGGAAAGAGGAGACAGTTAAGTGAGTCGTGTATATCTACACTTACTTTAAAGGGAAAGCATTTTGAAATCCTGTTTAAAATGTTTTCAGGTACTAGACATGCTCCTGACTCTATGCTATTTGGGTGGATTTACTTTGGCATTTTTAAAATTTCTTCTTCCCCTGTTGATGTGAGACCCACACAAAATGAGAACTATTAACTACCTATAACCAAACGCACAAAAAAATTTCAGGGTGTATCAGCTAGAGTCATTTGTGATTCTCCTAACAATAGTTCACAGTCTTCAGCAATAAGGTTAGTTAACATTTTTTACAGAAGAGCAATTCATAGATAACAGCTTAGACTGTAGTCTCAACTGTTCCTCTGCTTCACTCTTCCTCCAACATGGGTCTGTAAATGTGATGGTAATATAAATAGCACTAAGCCACGCTGTCAGACTTACTTGGTAAGAACTGCTGTGAAAGCATATCTGACATAAAGTTCGTGTTCTTCAAACAGAGTAGTACTATTTTCATTTTTACTAAAAGAAAAAAATACATATTAGTTATCTTTCTTATGTTTGTTTTTTCTCTGTCACTAAAGCTTCTATAGTGTGACATTTGCTGACAGTGACTTTATACAAGGAGAATGAAGAGAATTATTATAGCAACTGGAAGGGACCATGAGAGCTCATCAGGTCCCATCCCCTGCATTCATGGTTGGACCATGTACCCTCTTAAACTAACCCTGACAGGTGTTTGTCTAACCTGCTCTTAAACACTTCCAGTGATGGAGATTCCACAAGCTGCCTAGGCAACTTATTCTACCATGCAGTCAAAAGTAGCTTTCACAGAGCTAGTATGGTGCAGTTCACTATCCCATTCTGCCAGATTGTCATCCTGTAGATGTTTGTTAGAGTGGTCTAAAGTCCATGAAGGTACTACATTAGAAATTCTGACATTTCCTGTCTTCCTGTACTGCATACAAATGTAGTATGTGAGCATACACCATTGCTCACATCTATCAGAGTTGAAGGGTGTTCCCACATGTGCAAGAAGCTTGCTGTCATGGTTGAAACTCAAACAAAAACCTTGTATTTGCACTAGTGTTGAAGGGCAAAAATTCCAGATTTAGCTGCCTGAAGTAATCAAATAAAATCTTTAGTTTCCTAAATTCAGTTCTCTGATTTTCAAAGATGCTGAGCAGCTGCTCATGCTTATGGACTTACATTTGGAAAATAAGGCCATCTGTTGGTTGTTAAAACTTAGATATAGGTTCCTATCTTGTTTGAAAATGTTGACAAATGGGTCAAGCACAATTTTGGTCTTTTTTGCTAAAGGCCTGTTTCTTTCCTCCAGCCCCTTAGAAATCAGTGACAGGCATCCTTTCTAATCCCGGAAAGCAGGGAAGGACAGCAAAGGATTCAATATCAGCTTTCCAGGCCCCAGTTAAGTAGGTGGAGGAGGGAATTAATGCCCAGCATATCTTTCCTATTTGCCTCCCCAAAATCAATTGGGACCTCAGCAAAACCACTTGACATGTAGTTTAGATTGTATTTTTGAAAAAAGTATATCTATGCCTTCTCCTACTGAGGAAGAAGGGCTATTAGTTGTCCTAGAGGAAAAACAGGACCTTGCTTAAACTTCAGAGCTTATCCATTCATTTTGATTTCCAAAGAGAAAATAAATTATTTGGTAGGGCATACAAGAGTACTCTCAGCAGGTAGGGGAATAGTTTGCACATACATATAGGCATTTCTAAAAGAAGAGAGGAACAAACAAGTAGGGTTTTCCTGGAACTGGCTCCCACAGGCGGATTAATGAAGTATTAAGGAAATTGGAGAAAACATGTTTTCTATCTAGCCCATGATAGGACTTGGGTAGAAAGTGGCATTTCTTACTTTGTGACTTCAGTAGTGACGTTCACAGTCTTATCTGGAAATACAGTTTCCTCTAATTGCCAGATCACTGAAAATTGTGCCTATTATGAGAAAGAAACAATATTTTTTAAAATAAGCAAGCTGTTTTTTTCTATGAAATAGATCTTCTGTTTATTATTTTAGCCAGGCAGGTCTCTGTTGTGCAAACTGTGTGGGGACTGAAGTAATATAGTATATAGGGGGCTCTGGAAGTGACAAGCCAGAAGGGGAAAGTGAGTGTCTGATTGTAAAGAACTCAGGAATTTAGGGAGACTCGAGGTAGGAGTAATTAGGCTGCTGAAAGCTAAGATGAGACCCTGAGCATGTTGGCAGGTTACTGGTGTCAGTGATTCAAGCTACAGCAGCACAGCATTAAGGAACCCCAAAGTTACTAGGCAGGCAGTGTCAGAACCTGTTACGGGCCTGGGTGATCCCCAGAACATCACAGTCCGCTAGTGATAACTTCCGTATGTTACAGTTAGTTGAGGCAGTGGCCTAGGTGCAAAGGTAAAGGTGTGAGAGCAGCTGCTGAGAACACAGCTGAAAGCAATAATATTGACTTACAGTTGTTTTCTTGAATATTGGGTGTCCAATCTTGCAGGCCATACATAAGAGTAAATGTGTGGATGTTTTTGGCTGACCACAATGAATCACAGTAGAGGATGGCTGTCAAAACAGTAGGAATACTTTTCAGTATTGAAGCGAAGCAGACTGGAAGATTCAAGTCACTCTGCTGTCCATTCCCACAAAATTTTTAGCCTAGTAGCCCACAAGTAACATCAGGAGTTAGCTGTCTTGGAGATTACAAGTGTTTTCTATTTCGGCACTCATACGTCACTCATGTGTTCCCTTTACGGTTTCTTTTCAGACCTTGTCTTAGACATTTAGAACAGGTATTTTCAATACAGGCTACAATCTAGTAAAAAAAAACATCTTTTGTAGGCAGGAAAAACTGATGCATCAAACTGCCATAACATATTGCTATAGGCTCAAACTGGGGCTCCATGAGCCTTGACAGCACTAGGTTAAGGTCCCCAGGGAGGCAAGGGATGAAGCAACTAGGGTAAAATGCTTCAGCCACTTCAAAAACTGGAAGCAAATGGGATTAGCAAACACTATTTGGACATTTATCAGTGCATGGAAAACAAATATCATGGCTAAGTGAATTTGTATGGATGATGCCACATGGCCTTCCTTTTTCAAGTAAAGCAAACAGTCCAGGGTAAAAAGCAACAGTGTCACACATTGGAATGGACATGAGCAAGCACTCAAAAGAACCACTATCTGGATGTCAAGACACTAAAATGTTCTGTACAGTCCATAGAAGAAAAGAATTCTCACAACATCTATCAGTAGGTAAATAAGTTCACTAGGAAAAGTGAGACAGATGTTATGTGAGCTGTTCAAAGTCCCAGCAAGTCAGTGGCCAGATTACAATTTGGAAATTCCTGACCCCCAATCCTGTATTTAGGACACAGGCTACAGTGCTTCTGAAAGAGCACAGTTTATCATGCATACTTTTTGATAAATGCATACAAGAGATCTTGACCTATTTTTCTGTGCATGATGTACCTTCCTCCTCATTGATTTGCATGTCTTACCCCTCATTGATTTATTAATAATAGCACTTACAGATGAGCTTTACAACATGCTGTTGTTTGTCACTGGCCACAAAAACACCTTTGAAAAATTAGCATTCATTTCAAGAAAATTTTCCTGGGCAGTGAGTGAACAATGGATTCTGCTTCTGGCTATCTCTTAACACCCCTGTTTTTAACCAGACAGTTTCCATGTTCTCACCTCTGGGATCATCTTTTTAAACTGCAGATTTCTAGGATATTTCAAGAGCACAGTTGTCATGTAGGAATCATCTCCACTGTTAGCTAGAGAAATGTTCATGGTCACCTCCTTGGTGTACCCCACCACTAACTCCTTCCTACAAACAGTCAGGAAAATAAAACAGATATGTTAATCTTTATCAGTGTTGCTATTAAAAAATAAATGCCATATAAAATCAAACCACTGGTTGATCAAGCCCCGCATCCTCCTCCTCCCAAAGGCTGCTACCAAACCCTTAGACACACATGAGACAATTGACTGATGAAGTATACGGCACCCTTCAGTGTGTGTAGGAGGAAGGGAGGGTCTGGAGAGGTAAATTTCTTCTCGATCTTAGGGTAATATTTGCCTTCACAAAATTTGATCACCTTTAGCTTATAAAAGTATTGAGATCTTTATAAACCTAGCTCCATAGCACTGATGTGCAGTGAATGCCACAGGCATTGTGTGAAGAACTATATCTTTTTATCTAAGGCTACCTAACTCTGAGTGACCCCTTGCTTTTGTGTTAGGAGATAGCATTAAAACTGATGTTCATAAGCAAATAGCAAAATAAATTAACACTTTAGAGCCGTGTTGTGTCCTTGGCCTCTCTGCTGAGATTCCCGAGATGCTCAGACTGGCCTCAGGAGGCCTCATTACAAGGTTATGATGTTACAGCTAGGATAATTTGGTTGAGGTTCAATGTAACAACGAGAGACAAAAACAAATTATTTTAACACAGCTCATGTATATATTACAGCAATACCAAGAATAAAATCTATACAATAAAACCATTTCAACTCACTGAATCTGGCTTCTCAAGGTTAGGTTTGCAGCACAGAAGGTCTTGTTGCTGCAGTCCTTTTTGTAAGGCAGCTGAAATTAGAACCAGAGTTGGCGTCATTAAGGTGGAGTCTTACTGGCTGGCAGAACTCCCTTGTTTCAATCTCTGCCCACCCATGAGGCAGCATGTTAAAAGCCATGTACATATACACATGGAAACACTGTTCCCCGAAGACAGGAATTCACATGATCAGGAAAGCTGGAGCTGAAGGAATGTCTAGCAATGACTAACAGGTGGATGTTGCATTTTGATAGGATTGTCAGAAAAGGGAATGTTAGGAGGATTTGCAACAACATGAAATGACTTCAGTGGGGACAAGGTCAGAATTCTCAATATTACCTTGGGTTCCCCTCACAATCCATCATAGTCAGCACATTAGAGAAAGATACTAGTTCTTATCCTTTAATTTCTCCACTACAAGTCATTCTGTGGCAGAATCATGTAAGTTACTTGTTTTCATCATTTCCCTTTCATTGTGAAATATTCTTGTTTTTGAATCAGTCTTACCAGGTTATTTGGCTTAATTTCTCCCTCTCTCAATTTATTTAAATGCAAATATCGCTTCCTTATAAATTACACAGATTTTTAAAAAGTTAATTTCTAGACATGCTATTTGAGGTTAAAAACAAAAGTTTTCTTTGTTCATGTCAGTTGCAAACATACTGTCTTATTTGCTTTTACAGGAAGAACTGAATCCATTTTGTATTATATTTAATTTGATCCTCCAATATAAATCTAGTATGTATGGTTGATAAAATTGTCACTGAAGTAACCCTAGATGGGTGCTAACCCACAGTGGGATTTCTAATGCATTATCTAGGCCATCTTTTGGCTGCTGGGTAATCAGTCTGCCATTCCCACCACAAGTCAGATGCTCAGGTTGAGCAGTAGTATAATACTATGTAATGGTGAACTAGCACTGACTGTAAACTGCATCCCTGATTCTTGTATCATGTGCTAAAGGACTTATTTATTAAATATAGTTTTGTGGTGGAGTTCTGTGTATTAATGCAAGAGTAACATGCTGCCTCACTGCAGACCTCTGCTGCAGTTGTCGGAAACTGATTTAAATTTCAGATTGACTAGCTTAAAAAATAGAGCTAAATTAGTTAATAAGAATTTTCCTTGCTTTTAAATATAAATGAGAGTCCAAGATTAGAAACTTCAGGTTAAAGTCAGTTAATTACAATCTGAAATGCCCCAAATTCTGGTTTCGTTTAGAGTTAGATTTTTTTTCAAAACATAATTTAGAAGATTTTTTTAAAATACCTCTTTTAATATAAAAAATTGTGCCTCCTGGTTACTATATCCAAATGATGATAGCTCTTAATAAAACTGCATAGCATAGAGGCATATATCTGCTAAGCACTTCACAAACATTAACTAATGAGTTCTTGCCACCTTTATTGAGGGTGGGCATTGTCCCCATTTGGTAGATGTGTAATCTGAGGCATGGAGAAGCAACATGACTTGCCCAAAGTTGGGAACAGAACCAGGGACCATATTTTCTCTGAACAGTGCATGGATGACCACTCTGGGGAAAAACTGGACACCTAGAAGTACCTTTTTTGAGTCTCTGTAGATCACACTGCCTTTAGCCAGGAGCAAGGAAAAGACATGCACAGTCTAAGAAAACCATAATAGCAAGCAGGCTTGGCCAAGCTTATGGAACTCAAGAGCTGTACAAGTTAATTATTACATCTTCAACCACCTAAACCACACTGAAGCGTATAACCACATACTTTTACCTACTCCAAAATTACTAAGCTTAAAATTCATTGCGCACTTTAATTTTATCATAAAAACAGGGCAAATATTGATCCTACTAATGTCAGATTCTAATAATAACTTAAGGTTACCATGAAAATTAGGCCTATACAGTAAAAACTTAGCTGTTGCTGGATGTAGAACACTGCAGGCTAGTGGTGAGTTTTTTAAAATCCAGGCAGTAACTCGTCAATGCAGTACATAAAAGCTCTCTCAGGTGCTGATCTCTAAGTTTTGCACAATGTTTTGATTTAACAAATTTCATTGTGGAATACAATGCTTCACAGCAGTAAGTTGTGCCAAAAGTTGAAAGTAATCTGTATTCAGTTTTAAACTTCCCTCCTTTCTATTTTTGTTTCTTATTATTCCACATCATGTTTAGGATTTGTAAAACACAATTTTATTTTAACAACAAGTGAACTGCAATAGCTCCTATGAGAAAATCTAAACATGCCACGGCTTCCCCTACCTCACCTCTGAACACTCCCCTATATCTGACCGTGCTGCCACTTCCCTGCTATTCCCGACCATGCTGCACTTCTCCCCCCATACCCGACCACGCTGCCACTTCCCTGCCAGTCCTGACTGTGCCGCACTTCCCCCTTCCCCGTCTGACCATGCTGCGCTTCCGCCATCCCCAACCATGCCACCACTTCCTTGCTGCCCCAACCGTGCTGCACTTCCCCCCCGTCTGACCATGCTGCACTTCCCTGCCATCCCTAACCATGCCGCACTTCTCACCTCATCCCTGACCACGCTGTCACTTCCCTGCCGTCCCTGACCATGCTGCACTCCCCCGTCTGACCGCACTGCACTTCTCTGCCATCCCCAACCATGCTGCGTTTTCCCCATGTCTCTGACCATCAGGGCTGGCGCTGGGGATTGTGGCGCCCCCCACAGCAGAGCGACACCGGTGCAGACGACTGACGTCATCAGGGGCGCACCACGGCACTGTCCCCTTTTGGTGCCCCTCATATGCCAGCACCCCCCTGCAACCCAGGGCCTGCTTACTGCCTAGCACCTGCCCTGCTGACCATGCCGCTGCTTCTCTGATGTCCCCGACCATGCTGCACTTCTCCCCCCCATCTCTGACCATGCCGCCCTTCCTTGCTGTGCTCTTCCATGAGCCTCACTTTTTCTTTCAAGAGCCACAGTTTGGCCATGCCTGAAAGACTTCTGACCGTAAAGGCTTAGAATATTGGGGAGGGCCAGAGCCAGGTGCTTCTCGGAGTGCATTTTATTACCTGAAAATATGCCTGTGGTTTCTGGTATGTATCCAGTATGGGAGCAGGTCTATCCATGTTCTCATTGTTATTATAGAGCTGGTAGCTGACTTTGAGAACAACATTAGAGAAGCAGTCATCATCACAAGGCTGTAATGAAACAGGAATAAGAAAACTAGGAAGCGTGAGAGGTATATGGAGCTGTTAGAATGTAAAGCAGTATCTGTAATTCTTTCTGTGACTGGCCTATTTCCTAATGAGTAACCTTCCAAATGACATCAGACAGAGGAATGAAAAGCCAGAAAAGTCTGTTTGCTTCAGTTCTTAAAATCCTTTTTGTGTCTAACAGACATGGTGTTCCACTTGAACAGAATCTCACTGCAGAGGCAGCCTCAGGCACATTCAAATGGCTGTGTGTCATTCCCTGTATCTATATAGGGGCTCTGTCCTAGGCATCTAATGCTAACACCCCAAAACTCCAGGCATTGCTTTAGATTTAAAATTTCATGTTCAGTTATATTCAGAGATTCCCTTATTCATCTAGCGCTGTATGCAAGCCATGGCAGTCAGCTGATATCTGCACAGAGAAATGCTGGTGTCCTGCCTGCTTCCAGTTACTTACTGGAGGAAAGGACCAGGAGGCAGCATAGCCCTTTTCATACATAGATCACCAAGGGATTTGCAAAGGTGCATAAGAGCCACTCATTCTGTTTTATTAATAGAGAAACTGAGACATGACGTGCTGATGTGACTCAAGCCAGGTCACACTGGAGTGAGTGGCAGAGCTGGGAATAGTGACATGTACCATTATTTGTTTAGTCCACAGGAACACCTACATTTCTTATAGTTACAGGTGCCCCACCCTCACCTACCTACCACAGGTGCAAAGAGCAATGACTTGGGTTTAGAGAACCAGGCCTAGACGAATCCAGTTGGTTACCCATGGTTCAGGAAGGGCACACAGTGCACCCTCCTTTAACTGCAAAATGTGCTTGATTCTTTCTTGGTTATTTTGCATGCGACCTGAAAGCAAGTCTACCTGAAATTAAGCTCCATCCCTTCACAGTCCATCTGCTGCTTCAAGCAGAGGCAATTGGGGGCCCGAGATGAAGGCCCTTTATGGGGCCCCTTATAGGACCCCACTGCCACCCTCACCAGGGCCCCAGTCCCTCCTCAAGCCCTAACTGCGCCCCCCCCCCACAGTCCCAACTCCCATGGTGGGGGAGCAGGGGGCCACGGACCACCAGGGCCAGAGGCTGCACTGCCTTCCTGCCCACCTGGCCTCTCTGCAGCAGGGGCGGAGCAGCACTCCCAGCCTACCACAGCCAGCCATGCCTCCCCAGGGGGAGGAAAAGTGGCCGGTGCGGCACTGCGGCTTGCCTGGAGTGGCCCGCTCTGAAGAGTTCAGGCTGCCTTGCCCCCAGGCTCTGGATCAGCCTGTTCAGGGCTGGGTGTGGCCGGGGGCGAAGCAGCCTGAACTCTTCGGAGTGGGCCACTCCAGGGAGCCCCATTCCCAGCAAGCTGCAGCTCCGCGTTAGCTGCTCTCCTCCCTCCCCCTGGGGAGGCTTTGATGGCTTGGGGTAGGTGGGGAGCGCTGTTCCCCCCCACTGCAGAGAAGCCGGGCAGGTGGGCGGGCAGGTGGTGCAGCCTCTGGACCTGGCGGTCCATGGCCCCCAGCTCTCCCCACCACCCCCCGAAAGCAAGGGTAGATGAAGCAGGCAACCACTACGGGGCCCCCTTACTGCTTGGAGCTCTAGGCGGCCATCTGCTTTGCTTACCCCAAAAGCCACCTCTGGCTTCAAGGACAGGTTCATGTGAGGCAGATTCCATAACTAACCCTTTGCCTTCTGTGTTTTTCCTGGAGCATTATCTGGAAAGATCTCCCAGGAGAACTACAAGAGCTGTTTCCTCAGCATAGATGGACAATGCAGGGTACATAGTTCACTGATACATCCCAGCTCCTGACCTTTGCATCAAAATCACCTACCAGTACATACAGCTCTAGCATGGCACATGGTTCCCTGGGAGGCTTTTCTTGGCTCAGTGTAGATTTCTGATCCTCAAAGTATGCTCTCTTCTTCTCCATCATCACATCTAAATCCACAGTGTAGTGAATGGAATCTCCATCTTTGGAAACATTTAAGGCTTGGTTAGACAAAACATTGGCTGGGATGATTTAGTGGGGGCGGTCCTGCTTTTAGCAAGGGGTTGGACTAGATGACCCCATGAAGTCCCCCCCAACCGTCTGATCCTATGATAGGGCCAACTCTCTAGAAGAGCAGATTGGAATTTTTTTTCAAATTCAAAACACTCTTTATGGGACCAATGAAACTAAAGAAAAGTCTGTGAACAAAGTGCAGTCAGAGTTCTGCACTGTACAGGGGAAAAGTGATACCACAAAGCAAAGAAAATAGATGTCCATTAGGTTTCAGCACCTTATTTTGGGGAATCTTAAAGGTTTAGACTCACAAACGCTAGTTGAGGAAGGAATTCAAGATGCATGAAACATATTCCCAAATGTGCTGAGTGCTAATCTCCAGTTTTGAGCAACAGGATGAAATGGTTACTCACTCTGTGCAGTAACTGTGGTTCTTTGAGATGCATCCTCCTACGGGTGCTCCGCTCTGGTCACTACTGCCCGGTGTCTGGAATGGAGCACTGTAGGGATACTGCTCAAAGAGCCTCTTGTTTTATGTGTGACTTCAACCTGCTGTCAAGTGTACACATCACATCTACATCCCACTATCTCCAGGCCAACCAGCCATGCAGGCTCTCTAGGACTACAGGTAATACTGACACTTAGCACCACATTCAGCAACTTCACCAACCTCAATAGAGCTGCATCTGCTTGCGCCAGCCATGAATTTGGCTCCTTGATTTTTAGCAAGAGAAATTATTTCTCCCCATTACCAGTACCTGGGACTGTGGCCCCCAAACAACATCTACTATACAGAACAGCCTAGAGTCATGACAACTAAATCCTCAGGACAACCTTAACCAACCTGCAAATTTCAGTCTTAATATTGTTCACATTTCCTTACCTTTCTGGGATGCTCCTACAAGTGAGAAGCACAGTTCTGCATTAACAATACTGTTGTTATGGAAACTGAGTATTCTTTCTGGGGTGAATCTCATAGCGACTTTACATGTGACAACTGGCCTGGAGCTAAAGGGAAAAAACAGGAACTGATAAGCAAGTAGACAAGATGGACAGAACTAAAGCTTCCAGACAGTTGTATTCCAGGGGAGTCAGAGTTAACTGGCTTTGTAGCTGTGGAGGAAATTTAAGGGTGTTCAGTCAGCGGAGGCCACACTTAGTAAAAGAGAGAAAGTTTATTGGAAAACTATATGCAGCTGTGGACTCTGGGGCCAAAACAAAGACCCAAGAGCCCCTAACAAAGGATTGAGTTACCTTATATAGATAATACATGATTATAATATATTCATGTATATCACCTAGTGTGATTTGGCTTCTCTCCAATCGCGTGATGCTTGTACTATCTTTCCATAATGAGGAGATGCTCTTCTTTCCTTATATGGGGGTCTGCTACCTGGTTGTCTTCCTAAGTTCAGTTCCTGCTTCTGTCTCTTTCTTATGCTAATTTGCCCCACTACGCAGCTCAACAGGGTACGTGACTCCTTGTTCAAGCTGAAATGGGGTCTGCTGCTTACAAGATGGAGTTAGACAGATACTATACTTAGTTTCTTCCACATAGCATTTCACTCAATATTCTCTGCCCTCCTGAAATCCCAGCAGACAGATAGCACTGGCCCAGACAGATCTAGTTCTAACATTTCCAACTTTGGCTGGGTATGTCAAGAATCTAGTGAAATCTCAAAATCCAAAGGAACAGTCAATCTGAACGCACCAACACTGTGGGCTAAGAGTTTCAAAACTGAGTTTCCATTTTTGCGCCTGTAATTGAATTGCAGGTTTAAATCTAGGTATTTCTATCCTTACCAGGTTTTCAGGAGAAATCAAACAGATGTTGGTGCTATTTATCTAATTTTCATTTGTAGTTCATTTTCCAGAACCAAAAATGCAGCTGCAAATTGAATCTTATCACTTGTGAAATGTACCTCCACCCCAAGGTAATGTAGATGCCCAGGGCCCGACTGCTATGTCTAACAAAGCTATTTACAGGTCTAATTGACCTAAACTGCACAAGCAGTACTGTGGAAACAAAGACAGTGACTAATCAAGCCCTCCAGTACAATAGATTGAAGTTTAATAACTAGTCCTTGCTCTTTCTGCATCAAAGGTCAAAGGCAAAGGGTTTCTAACATAGCCTAAAGCCTTTAAATAACATATTTAGGAAGCTTTTTTTAACCAATAGAATAACCAATATATGTCCCAGCAATACTTAAATAACAGAACCACTAAACATCTGACAAGTTCCAAAGAGGCAGCCATGTTAGCTCAGTTCAGCAAAACAAACAAGGAATCCTGTGGCACTTTTAAAGACTAACACATTTATTTATTGCATGAGCTTTCGTGAGAGAAAATCCCACTTCATCAGATGCATGAAATGGAAACTGTAGCATGTCAGGTAAATAAATAAATACAGAGAGGGTAAGTCACAAAGTCAAGTTTTACCTACCGGAGCACAGTTACAGTTCCAAATGAGCCCACTGTCATGTCTATGAGACCATCTTCAGTGAAGTCAAAACCACCAGCAATGGAGTGTCCAAAATATTGGAGGCCTGATCCAATTTCAGCTCCTTTTATCCTCTGCAGGAGAGAAATGTCAACACATTTAAGATGGGCTATTTCTCATTTAACATGGGACTGCTCTGGGTGATACCCTGTGATATTTTTTTTAGGGGGGACTAGAACCCAAGTCCATGAGTAAGCATTTTAGAATCACAGAATCTGAGGATTAGACAGGATTGCAAGCAGTATCTAGCATCTATCCCCCCGGCAAGGAGCAATGCTTTGCCAGTCAGCTGTTTAAGAAGCAGTTCTGCTGAGTTTTTTTCTCACAAGTCACCTGACACACATTTTCATGTTTCCCACCCATCAGTCCAATCTGTACTCACTATGAGGAAAGTATCTTTTCATCCACACATACAACTTCTGAGTCCCAGTGATATATCCTGATGTCTACAGCATTTTTGGTAAGCAGAAAATGCAAATCTGAGTTGAGTTTGGTGGCTTTTATTAAGCTTAGCAAATTCAAGATGGTTTCAGATTAAAAGAAAAAGACCCAGTGGTTTATCAACTAAACCATTTCCTTCTTCAAGACTATTTCATTGTTTAATAGGTAACAGGGTGAGCTTCCAGGGGAAAAGGACTAGCTCATGGAGGAAGTGGAATGCCGGGTTGGCTAAAAACATGGATTAAATCACCAAAACAGCCTTGTGATGCAAATATTAACACACCCATTTTAGAGATGGGTAAACAAAGCCACTTGATGGCCAAGTTACCTGCCTGTGGCTGCCAAGAGTGTCAGAAATTAAGTGGAATACAAACGTCCTGACTCTGAATCCTCTATCACAAGAACTTCCTCTCTCCCCCATTAAAGCCTCATTGTCCAATGATTCACAAGGGCTCCTCCCTACCTGAGAAAAGGTGCTCCTGATCCCATTCTTATAACCATTGTAGATGTAAACGGTGCCAAAGCTAGCAGGGTGTGAAAGTCGATCCTCCAATGGGGCTCCGACGGCAATGTCCTCATATCCATCCCTATTGATGTCACCAATGCTGGCCATAGAAAAGCCAAACCTTGCAAAAGGAGATTGTGTCTGGACACTTAAGTGTCCTGTCAAGCAGAATGCACCATTCTGAAAAACAACCAAGGGGTTATACCTGCTGCACTTATAAGCACCTTTTTATTTTAATGGCAATGATCGAAGGTGGACAACAAAGCTTTAAGCCAGAGATGTCAAACTCATTTGATATGGCAAGCCACATTTGACAAAAATGTACATCATACATAGCATAAATCAATATATTACGGAGCTTTTGTGGCATCACGGAGTGCTATTATGCAAAACTGTGCTCCGCGATGTTGTGAGACCTGACAGTCGTGGCATTGCGGAGCGCTGGGTGTGCAAGGGCACTCTGTCTCTCTGCTCTAGTCTACATCAGAGTTAGTTTTTGGTGACAGTCAACCAGCAGTTACAAAAAGGAACATAAAATTCCTCGCATAACTGCTGGCAACTTTTTTAGCCATCAGTACACAATCGGGAAAGGTGACTGCAAATCCCTTGCAGTCGACTTTCCCATACATGTCTTAGCCCCCCAGGACTTCCAGCGGAACAGCAAGTAGACTCACTGCTAACTGCTCCCAGAATGCCAAGATGATGGGGGCAATTTTGCTGCCATCAGTATAGACATACCCTCTAGAGAGTGTGGTGCTACCAAGTGTAGCCAAGGACCAGATGGAAGAGGTTCGCAGGCCGCATTTGGCCCACAGGCCACCACATCTGACACCCCAGCTTTAAACAATTCAAGGTCTCATGTCCACATCAAAGAGACTAGTTTTTCTCCTGTTGAAAACACATAAGGTCTACCATTGATGTGCTCCCTCTGCAGTCTTACAAATCAAAATAACCAAGACGTTGAAAATCAGCTGCTCCTCCACTAGTCCCCATCCAAATCCTACATACACATCTTATGGTTTTCTGTTGCAGCCATCACCGTGGTATCCATGTAAAAGCAACAGCAACATTCTCTAGATCCCTAGTTTGCTCTACAGTAACTGAGTGTATCTTGTGTCCTGGATTGCTTCACAGAAATAAGCCATAACAGGGTATGCATCTTGGCTTTTGACATTGGCCTTGAATGTGCTGGAAGGCTACCAGCTGCTTTCTGCCACTCTAGAAGTGCCCTAAGCAAGTTTTATCAGTTGCTTCTGAAATGATTCCAAAGGTGCAGTTGTGTTAGTCTAGTAAAGCAAAAAAAGCAAGGAGTCCTGTGGCACTCAAAGACTAACAGATTTATTTGTCGCATGAGCTTTTGTGAGAGAAAATCTGATGAATTTTCTCCCATGTAAGCTCATGCAACAAATGAATCTGTTAGTCTTTAAGTGCCACAGGACCCGTTGCTTTTTCTGCTATGGTGCTGAACATAGTTTGTCCTGGTTTACCTTTGCAGGTAAACACTGTTCCCTTCTGGTTCAGCTAATGCTAGCAGCAGCAGCAAGTCACCTTCCTCATGTAGACCAGGCTTAACTGGTGTCAGTAATGACATCAGCTCTTGTACGGTACCACAGAGCATAAGGGCTTGGTGAGGAAACCAAGAAGGAAGTGTGCACCAAATATTTTGTTTTAAAACATATATGTATTAGTCTAGGCTAAATAATCCCCTTGGATCTATTATAGATTTGCCAGCTTCAACAATTCTTTTTTAAACAAAAGTTTTGCGTTCACTAAAAGTGTGATTAAAGTTTAGTTTCTCCTTAATAGCTCAATAGGTACAACATGCTTTATAACACTGGATTTCAAGGCAGAGATTTAGCATGAAGCATCTTCCTGCATGGTATGTTGCACATCTAATACACTAACCTTGGTAGGTGGGCATGCCCACAGACCTACTTTGGGGAACTCACCTGGACCTGCATATTAACCTACGCCTACAACATCAGTTAGATGTTTCATTTTATGGGATGGGGTCTGTAACAAGAGATAACAGATAGAAACAATTCCACAAACTTCTATTTGTCATCACACTGCTTAATAAATCTACACCAGGCTCCAAAGATGTTTCAATTTCTATTAAAAAAGTTTCTCTGGCATGATCGAGTAACAGAGACAGGACTTATCATTCTGCTGTCTTCTGACACAAGATACAGTTCACCAGCAATGCATAGCACCAGATGGCTTTATGAGAAACTTCACAGGGCAAGCACCAAAATAAGGGTCTTATTTGTCACCACTCACATATGGTAACAGAAGTATTACAAGGAGCTGTTGGAAAAATCCCCACTAAGTCAGAGCTGCTGAAGCCAGTGTCTTTACCTCCTTCTCAAGCTGATACACATAAACTTTTCCTTCTTCCCCGTGGATGTGATAAAGCGGGGCTCCTACAAGAAGATAGTCTGTCACTCCATCCCGGTTCAGGTCCAAAGAGCAGAGTTCAGAGCCAAAATAAGACCAAATCTGTGCCTCAGAAAGAGTTGCATTTTACAATGGAATTCTCAATAAATAATAACAATAATAATAGACTTCTAGGGGCTTTTGTACAAGTCAAGGTATTTTTCAGAACTATAAACTTCTGCAATGTCATCTCTCCCTCTGTCTCTATATGGATTATTTCATGACTCCCACCATGATAAGGCAGCCACCTTCGGGGAAGGCCCCAGTCACCAACTTAACAGCACCCATATTTTCAGTAAGAAGGGCTGGATTTATTCTTGAACAGAGTTAGAAATTAGAATGCAATTATAGTCCAGTCCCATTTATTTGAACTGCTTGCAAAGCTCCCTGATCTCCAAACTGGGGTTACATCCTTTTCCTCAATCATTTTCCCCAGCTCTCTACAAGACAGGTTGTCTGAATTTTCCTTATATCCCCAATACTTTGTTAATGAACAAAGTGCTACAGTCTGCTTCCTGTTTTCTGCTCTTGCCATCTCTAAATTCTGTGAGGACCCAAAGGTGGAGGCAAATCCTCAAATGACACCAATTTCCATAGGCCCACTGAAATCAGGTACTTTACACCTGCTGAAGGTTGCCCTCAAATGCTTCAGTTTCAGTAGGGTTCATATGAAAAATAGAGGGAATCTGATTAGGGGAAATAAGAAGAAAAATGGTCTGTACGGCTGCACTGCAATAAAATGGGGAGTCCATCTATTTTCACCAGATTCAGTCCTTTGTCAGCCCAGTTGATTGGCCATCAGAGACTAAGCAAAGCATGGGCACCTGATCTCCTTGTAGAGTTTGTGTCAAGCGATCATCCTTAAACAGCAGCACTTTCCCCGTCATGCTGTGCCGTGGAGCTCCAGCAATATACAACGCACCATGTTGTGTATTCACCATTGCTACACTGTATCCTGTGCATTAAACAATGAGCAGAAATGATGCATGATCAGTACAGCACGTTCCCTCTGAACCAGAAAGCCAAGGACCCAGACTTTGGATTTGGGGTTTTAGCTTGGCTCATCACAACGACAGAGACAGGCCATGCAATTCAAATCTAGATTTGGAGCAGGAACCAAAAATCCACAAAGCTTGAAGAGCTTCTGGTTCATTGTTTTGGTCTAGTACCATCTCACTTAAAAGGCCAATTAGAAAATAACAAGGATAGTAACTTGTTGGACTCAACAAAGGCCAACAAACTTAAGTCATCCCTTTTAACAGGCCTAGTCTCTTGATTGAATTTGAAGCCACATTGCCTCAGCAAACCACAACTGCAGCACCAGCAGGTAAATGGCTCTGCAATACCAATGCTCCACAAAACCTTGACCAAACCTCCCCCTCACATTTATTCACAGATTCTGAATAGTTATCTGCCATATACCCAAGCTGGCCCTGACTTTAATTATCTCTGGAGGATAGCAGGTTAAAAGGCCATCATGAAGGTGCATGTGAGAGGCAGACGAAAACATCTGGGGTTTGGGTGACCGGGAGATCAGACAAGCACTATTGTGAGGTATATAAGTCACAGATGGTCCACAGAGGTGTTGGTGACCCAAAAGATAAGAAGAGCCATTTTTAAAAATTTCTTCAATAGCAAAGTGTTTTAAGAGCCACAAAGGGTGTAGTCTCCTGGTAGGGGGAGCTGGGCCAGGGCTCCTGTTGCAGAGTCCCCTGGTGAAGGGGAGGGGAGTCCAGAGCCAGCTCTAGGCTGCCGGCTGGGTCCCTTGGTAACTGGGGGAGGTGGGGGCCTAGAGCCACAAGGGGGCAGCCAAAGAACTGCATGCAGCTCCAGAGCTGCAGGTTGCAGACCCCTGGCAGAGCATGTAAAACCAACAGTGCAAAGATTTCTGAAGCTGAGTCAAATATCAGGACTCATGATGCTATCAAGAGCTTGTGTGAAAAAGAAAAAAATCTTCACCACTAAACACCAAGATTGGTACTGATTCAGGAGCTCCTTGATCACCAGTATCTGCTGTAAATGAAACATTTAACCATTTCGGGCTCCAAAAAAATTTTGTTCATTGTGAGAACTCCTATACAGTGAACTGTGCATGCTAACAAGATGAGATGATCCCTTGATGTCTAATGGCGCATCACTGATAATGACCACTGTGCTGATGGGTAGGAGAGTAAAGTGCTTCCTTCAGAGAGTCCCTTTCCCTGCTTGAGGAAACAGAGACTGAGTCAGTTTCTGTAGGATCTGATGGTCTGCACGTTAACACTTTCAGTGCGGACACACTGTCCAATAAGCTGCACACACACACATTCGGCCTGATCCTTCTCCCATTAACTATACTGGATATGGGATTGGAGCCAGAATTTATCAGATTGTCCTTGGAACAACAGGGATGCTATTTACCTAAGTAGCCATATCTTCCTCCCTTTGCTTCATCTTTAGATTCATTCAGGAAAACTGCCATCTTGGTTACTCGATCATACAGCAGAATGCCACCAGACCAGTCAAAGGCTCCCACGGCACCAACCAGTATTCGTTGCTGCAGAGGTCACAGAGGGAAAGAAATGAGAGGAATGGATGATAATCATTTGCCCTTCTTTAGCAACTTGTGCCCAAGGTTCTCAAAGAGCTTTAATAAATATCCAAGTTTTCGGCCTCACAACTCCCCCAGGAGCTATGCTGGCACTTCCTTCCCCATGCCAGAGGGGAATTCTGTCCCACAGAAGTGAAGTACCTTGCCCGATGGAAAAATAAAACCCATCAGTGTTGGAAACAGAATTTAGATCCCCTGACTCCCAGGTGTCTGCATGAATTAGTATTAATGTTGGTAAAGATACAGCAGTTATTTTCAAGCAGGAGTCCATATTAAAATGGAGCTCAGTTTAAATGTCACCAGCAGAGCCAAAATAACTCCACAGGCTCTCTGTGGAATTCACTGCTGCAGGGGAACCAGGCTCACATACCATGGATAAAGATTAAAAGGTCTTTTGACCACTGCCAAAACTGTTAACTTTACATGAAAAGAAAACCAGGGTGACCTTATGCTTCAGTGCATAATACTGTCAAGTGAAGACCACAGGAAGGAAAGCCACCAGCTATGCTCTTACCACATATGTTACTAGGGAGCTGCTGGCAATGAAGCATCTGGGATTGGCCACTACCACAGACTAGCTTGACAACTAACTAGATCAAAATTACTGTGTTCCGTGGGATGATGACACACAATTTAGGCTTGGCTATACCCTGGCAATGCACAAAGACTCAGCTAGTTGCATAAAGGGTGATAACAGTTTTGATAATAAAAGGGACAAAGACAGCAAGGGAGGTGGGTCATGTTAAAGGCCCCTATCTAGTTTCTGGCATCCCAGTAGCGCTTTTAGGGGAGCTCCTTCAGCACCACACTAATTAATATCCAAAGTGAGAAGAAAACTCATCTTGGTCAACTGTTGCTGCCTGAAGAAAGAAGCTCTCACAAATCTCACCTCAACAGATGGGTCCACACTTCCAACTCTGAGGGAAAGATATGAGGATGACCAAATGTTTCTGATGGGGCAGGGTGATGGCTATTTAATTCTGGTCTTCATGTGAGCCATTTAGGAGGCAGTTAGTGATCAGACTGGAGCATTGGATTTGCACTGAAGTTGCTGGTTTGGTGGTTTGGAGAGACTGGTGCCAGCAGAAGGAAGTGCACAGTTAGAAATTGGAGTTGGATGTTTGGTCCTGATTTCTTTGATCTGATAGAGTATATTACACCATGGGCGGGGCTGAATCTAGTGGTTAGAGTACAGGACTGGGAGCCAGGACTCACAGTGTCTATTCTTGTCTAAGCTGCTGATTTGCCATGTGACCTTAGGCAAATTAACATGCCATGACCCTCCCCTCTGTAAAGTGGGGATAATAATACACATCTAATTTTGTAAAGCATTTTGATCTCCTTAGACGAAAAGTATCACATAAATGCAAAGTGATGTAAGAGACAATGCATCTTAGACACTGAAAAGATACACAACCTGATGGGCGCCTAATACACTGTGCAGAGGTACCAGTGAAGCAGGCATTGATGTGTAATAGGGATTTGACTACTATGGCTCTCACATTGCAGGGTGTATCATTACACAGGAAATACAGAGAATCAATTCGTTCAAGTCTCACAAACACAAAAAACAACAACACAGAGCACTCATATACCAGAGTGAGAATACAGCAAACACTTACCTTGTCCAAGATCTGTACACTGAAACCAGTTTGGGCCAGCTCATATTCTATAATGTCATCTGCTGTACCTGTGGATCAGAAAAGGATCTCTTGAGCCATTTTCTCATTATTACTCACCAGGATGAAAAAGCAAAAAGGTTCCCCCTTACCTTCTATTGCAAGTATTTTCTGCTGCAGTGTTGAAAGGAGCCCATCTAAAGCCGAATAGTTAGTCACCCGGAACAAATGAGTATCATCTGGATCAGAGGCAATCAGCCGCAACTCATTTAGGGCCTTTGTCTTGTTAAATGCGCCTCCCACCTGGGACGGAGACCAGCACCAATTAAGAAAAGTGGCACACTTTGATCAAAAAATGGTGACTTTATCTAACTGTATTTGTTTAGGGGGTGTAACACACCCCCAATCAACAACAGGTTTCAGTCCTGTGTGCTTCTTGAAGGCTCTCAGGGGTTGCAATTTCTATTGATGTCAGTAAGCTGGATGCCCTCAGTGCTCCATAGGATCAGGCCTTCAGGGAGCAGTTCTACCTAACAGGCCAATGTCATATCTCCGTAACTTCAGTGGTGCCCGTTATCTGAAGTGTAAGCACTTTGATCTAGCAGCTGGCAATTACCTCTGTAGAACGACAGATTCAAAAGACAGTATATAACAGTAAAGGAAGTTTTATTCTGTACGTAAGCTGCAGGGGCAGAAAGTTTGGGATCTGATTGACAGGGAGTTGATAGAAGGTTTATTACGGAATGTGTACAAGACAGATGACAGACTTCAAGGCGTATTAGTTCTATTAACAAGATTAAAGTAATGGAGGCAGTCTGATTCTAATCAAATTCAGACTAGTAATTCTTTATCAGAAAATTATCTGGAGAAATTTCAGCTTTTTAATTTGTTGCTTTTCTGCAGCTAGAATGTACTTTTTTCATTTTCCTGGCCCAGTTACCAGTGCCTGAAGAGCTGCTATGGATAATGGGAATATTGAACAATGTTGAGCTCCAGTAGTTACATTTTGTTCCTTTTGAGATGAAAAAATCTAAAAAATAGTGACTTCATTTCTATAGAAAACTTCTTTTTATATACCTTGATGTGTCCTGAATGGCTTACATGAGGACATATAAATCACACTTATTGAAACTAGATTTTATTAAGTTTGGTACTGAAAGGAAAGTATTCTGCCAAGTTTTAGATGAAAATGATATATTTTAGTAGGCAGCGAAGATGCAAAATGCCTTAAAGCTGTCCCTACCTCTCTAAGGACCAAGAAGCAGAATTGACTAATAGAGTTGATTGTGTTGGACTAACTAAAAATTAGTATTTCCACACTTTTCTTTCTATGGATATTATATAGCTAACTTCCACTCAGTGAGCTTTGAAAACCATAGATTTTTAAAATCTATTCATTGTGAATTCTGGCCTTCCAACTTCCTGAGGACTCACAATGTACTATTCACTTTTTTCAGTACCATGACCGAAGGCAGTACCTCCTCTCGTCTTTCCTTACTGCTTGTAAAATATATATACTGAGTGGATGCCACTGGCTTTATAGTTTGCATTAAGCTTTGCAATATTAACACAATGCAGTAGGCCTTGGGGAGAGATTTAAATGAGGAGACGGAAAGAGGCAAGCAAGCCGCTTTCTTCCAAAATGGTTGAGAATGTGAGATGGTGGGTGGGAAATGGGAACGTTAAGAATGACTGGTCAGAGCAGACAACAAAACATAACCAGGGGGTGTAGGAGGAAGCAAGGATGGGACACAGGTGCAGAGGGAAGCTGTATAAGCCTTAAAGGTGAGGTAGAGAAACGTGACTGTTACATGGAAAGAGAGAACAAGTGAAAGCAGATGAGGAAAGGGTGATTTAGTGAGAAGGATGGAAGAAGTTTACAAGAGACTTGAAACTGCAGTAACCTACAGAGTTGAGTTGGATTTTATTTATATATTGATTTATTATTAACTCAGTGACATAGTTTTGCTTTTAATGTATTCATTTTTATACATTTACTGGGTCTAGACATGGGTCAGTTTTTATTTTCTCTTCCTCTTGATGCTCTCTAATAATGGATATCAGCTATGTTTGGGGCTGGGCAAGAGCGGTGAGGAGCACAAATTAAAACAAGATCCTTTGGATATTCTGAATTTACCCCAATGGCATAGCGGTCAATTCCTTCCATTTTAGGTGAATTTATCACTGTTGTTAAATTCATAGGATCCAGGAATATTTCGCCATCTGTCAGCACGACAATGATTTTAGCGGCATTTTTCTGGGATCCCCGGCTCTCACTGAAGATAGAATCCCTGTTAAAATTGTCAAACATAGAATAAGTCTCTGGTGGAAGGGGAGATGAGCCAGCAGATCTATTGAATTGCTATGACATTTTGGTTAACCATTGTAGTAAGGTCCAGAGAAGGGACTTACTTTCCTCAGAACTTTTCCTTTCACATTCACATAACTCAGAAATGACCAGAGATTTTTTTCCCCTCTTCTCAGTAGTGAATTTAGTGCTGATGACAATTGCCAAGTTGACAGCTCTGAATAGAAAGCATCTCTGGTGTTTCCAGACACTCAGCTCCCTACTCCCTACTATAGTAAAGTCAGTGATTCTGGACGCTGCATTGCCCCCACATGCATGCACTGACTGACGAGATGGCACTCCTTATGTTTACTCAGTTCTTCCCCTCTGTGCTGAAAAGGGACTCAATTTGTTCCAGTTGTGGTGGTGGCTGTTGGAATGGAGACCTGTATCCCAGGAGGGACCGGACAAAGACCAATATCTTAGTTCACAAAAGTCACTCAGCAGCCATCATGTGGCAAAGGCTTTCACAGTCACAACCAATCTATGCTGGATTTGGTCACTCAGCCTAGAGGTTAAAAGCTCCATTCACAATTCCCAGTGCCCAGGGCTTCCCATAAGAAGAACATGTACCATTTTGACAAACTGTACCCTGATTAGCTCAAATCCTGATTCCATTCTTCAGGTTTGTACTGTGCATCTCCAGATTCTTGCTGGTTTTCCTTTTCATTACCTTCCTGGCTCACCAAACCCAGGGATTAGACTCTTATATTGTTAATTGGCCTTCAGCAGGCCAGATGGCATTCTTTAAAATATGAAGAGCAAGCTGGCAGTGGGTCAAGAGAGGACAAATCTCCAATCTGTTAGCCTGACTCCTCTAGTTTCCCAATCCTCCAGGTATCTGCAGCCTTTCGATATCTAGGGTCACTGAGGCAGAGTCCTCATCATTGGTAGAGTCAGGAAGTGCTATAAAAATGTCAGCATATGTTCAATCTCCTGGGAAGGAAGGAAGGAATGGCTCACGCTGCTAAGTAGTCACCCTTCTGGACAGTTATGGAGAAGATGTGACCAGAAACACAATATCTCCATTTCTTGTGTTCCATTTTATTACTTACAGCACGTGTTGGATGGCAGATGCTGTTCTGGTTGCATTACACAACTGGTTGATGTTCTGAACCTTCTGGAGGGTAGCATTAGTATTCCAGCTGTCCCGCAGGTCAAACTCAGTTTGGATGTCAGTTCCATACTGCACTAGGGCAAAATCACACTGGAAAGAAATGTCAGATCAGAGCCCAGTATTGATATTGGGGCCCTCAGAAACTACCAGTCAGGAAAATCCCTCTGAAGAGAATAGCATGAATGGAAAAGACAAATTCAGAATACAGATAAGGCAAAATTTTAATAAAAGAAGAAAATACCAAGGTTGTGGCAGATTCACCATCACTGGCAATTTTTAAATCAAGATTGGATGTTTTTCTCAAAAATCTGCTCTCGTTCAAACAGGAATAAATTAAGATATGTCCTATGGTCTGTGTTATATAGGAGGTCAAACTAGATGATCATAGTGATCCCTTCTGGCTTTGCAGTCTATTATGAATCTATAACGGAGAGTCAGAAAGCAAAATCTTTTCTAGCAGAATTTGTATCTATATACTAAAGAGAAACAGAGTTCAAAAAAGTCATGTGACCTCAGAAAAATTAGATTAATAATATTCATATTTTGTTAATGATCAGAGAGAGGAGACTTCAGACAAGGAGTGGGGTTTGGTCTTGGTTTTTTAGTTCTTTTGTTTTCATATTTCTTTTTTGCCACACATTCCAAGTGCAGAGGGAATTATCTGTGGTCATACTGAATCACCAGAGCCACTTCTTGCTGCACTGTGGCTTCCCTTTGGAGCTCTCCTGTCCAAAGATTGACGTGACCTGACCCTGATGAGATTACCACAAAACAGGGACTGTTTCTTTGCTATATGTTTATACAGCACTTGGCACAGGGGGGTCCTTGCCTCTCTAGGTGCTCCCCCACCACATAAATGATTAATGTCTGACCAATCTCATTTCCTTCTATGAGCAGATGACTGGTTTTCTGGATGCAGGAAGAAGCGTTGATGTGATATACCTTGATTTTAGCAAGGCTTTTGATACAGTTTCCCACAGCATTCTCATTGGCAAATTAAGGAAGTATGGGTTGGATAGGTGGACTATAAGGTGGATAGAAAACTGGCTAGATCAACGGTTTCAGCATGTAGGAATCAATGGTTCCATGTCTAGCTGGCAACCAGTCACGAGTGGTGTGCCCCAGGGGTCGGTCCTGGGGCCAGTTCTGTTCAACATTTTCATCAATGATCTCGATGATGGAATAGACTGCATTCTCAGTAAGTCTGCGGATGACACCAAGCTGGGGGGACCAGTAGACACGTTGGAGGGCAAGGACAGGATTCAGGGAGACCTAGATAAATTGGAACAGTGGGCCAATAAAAATCTTATGAAGTTCAATAAGGACAAGTGTAAAATCCTGCATATGGGACGGAAAAACCCCATGCACTGCTACAGGCTGGGAAACAGTCAGTTAAGTAGTAGCAGTGTAGAAAAGGACCTGGGGGCCATGGTGGATGGGAAGCTAGATATGAGTCAGCAGTGTGCTCTTGCTGCCAAAAAGGCCAATGGCATACTGGGCTGCATCAAAAGAAGTGTTACCAGCAGATCAAGGGATGTGATCATTCCCCTCTATTCTGCACTGGTGAGGCCACATCTAGAATACTGTGTTCAGTTTTGGGCTCCCCACTACAAAAGGACAGGGACATGCTAGAGAGAGTTCAGAGGAGGGCAACCAAAATGATTAAAGGGTTGGAGCACAAGCCCTATGAGGAAAGACTGAAAGCATTAGGCTTATTTAGTCTGCAGAAGAGAAGATTGAGGGGGGATTTGATAGCAACCTTCAACTACTTGAAGGGATGCTCTAGGGAAGATGGAGCTCGACTGTTCTCGGTGGTAACAGAGGACAGAACAAGGAGCAATGGTCTCAAGTTGCAGTTAGGGAGGTCGAGGCTGGATATTAGAAAAAACTTTTTTACTAGGCGAGTGGTGAAGCATTGGAATGAGCTGCCGAGGGAGGTGGTGGAATCTCCATCTTTGGAGGTGTTTAAGGCCCAGCTGGACAAAACCATGACCGGGATGGTTTAGTGGGAGTGGTCCTGCCTCTGGCAGGGGGTTGGACTAGATGACCTATGAGGTCCCTTCCAACCCTAGGATTCTATGATTCTATGAACACAAATAATGCTAAGGTGAAATGTGCTAATGGCTGCCAGCAGGGGGCTCCTGGATCCCAAGGCTGGACCAAGGATTCTTTCAGACTCAGCAGAAAGAGCTAGCAAGCCCTTTTTGTACAGTAGTAGCTAGAGAAAATGGGGGTGGCTGCCCAAGGCAACAGGCTGCATGGAGGCCAGAGCTATATCAAACAGATCAACAGATGTTTTGGTGGGTGCAAAGACAGAGGATAAGATATGGGCATAAACAGCAGGAAGCCAGGGAAAGCAGCTGTGAGCCTGATCCTCTGGGAAACAGAGGGACAGAGATTCTTGGGCACAAAACTCACTGGAGAGACAGACTTGGCTGACTTCTGAGCAGGGAAATGGGTGATTAATATTCATTCCTATGGTGCTCAGGGTAGCAGGGCTGTGCCTGCATGTTGTGTAAAGCAGGAAGATCACATCACGGACATACCTAAATTGTCACTGATTTCTCATCCTCACAGAAAGAACCCCCGAACTTCTTTGCTATATGTTTATACAGCACTTGGCACAGTGGGCTCCTTGCCTCTAGGTGCTCCCCCACCACATAAATGATTAATACAAATGATGCTAAGGTGAAATGTGCTAATGGCTGCCAGCAGGGGGCTCCTGGATCCCAATGCCCAGAACTTCAAGCTACTCATTTGGGCCAACAAGCCATGCTAGTAAAGTGCAGTGACTGACATGTCTGCAGACCAGTAAGGGAAACTGAAGCAGGGGGTACCTCAAAGCACTTCTCATAGAATGTGTTCATCATGTTGTAGATGAAGGTCTTGGCTCTTTCAAAATCCTCAGGCTCAATGCTCCCTGATCCATCCAGAACAATAGCAATCTCTGTCCCCGAGTCTGCTGGGTCATGTAAAGCATGATTTAGAATAGGGGTCGCAAACATGCAGCCTGTGGGCCCCGTGCAGCCCCTAAAGCTATTTCCCGCAGCCTGCAATGACACTATTGTTACTGATATTTTCAATATCGTATGAAAAGGTTTCAGTCGTGCGGGCCCTGAGCCAACATATTAGTCCTCATGTGGTCCTCTACTAGTCCTCATGCGGCCCTCATGGTGATTTGAGTTTGAGACCCTTGATTCAGAAGGAGGCTGTCAGGAGCTTCAAACTCCTAACTAGGACCAGCATTGTAGCGGTACTGCTAGAATGTGTCAGTACATCCATCTCAATAGCCAACTCACTGACATGAACCTGCAGAGCTCCAAGTTCAATGTCAACAGCAAAGTACAGCGGTGAGCAGCAACACAGTGAAACCCCCTAGGCTACACTAGTCACTGATATTCAACAGCACAGTCCGTTTACGAGATAGTTCATCACTTACGTGAGTCATTCTCATCATCCTCCATGCCAGGGTTGTTGTTGTTGTTGTTGCTGTTATGGTTTTCGTAATCAGCTCCTTCCTCTGGAAGATACATAGCTACAAATGAGAAATGAAGGAGAAGTCCAGCAAAAAAAAAAAAAGAAATAAAAATGAATAGACTTTACAGCAGTGCTCTGTGATGAACCAGCCCCAGAGCTTCAGGCTTGGTGGCTGTGCTTCCTTCTTCCTTCCAGCCCAGAAAGGTTTAAGCTAGGGGCTTAAGACACGGGTATGCCTCCACTGAATTTGAGAAGTGTGATTGCAGCACCTACTATAGGCACACCCTATTGCTGTGATTGCAGCACCTACTATAGGCATACCGTATTGCTGTGACTGAGCTAGCTCACTAGATATAGTACCAGTGCTGCAGCAGCATTGGCTAACTGCTCAAATATATACCAGGGCCCTGGATAGGACCTTGAGCCATCACCCTGTGCCATACCCTTGCCTCTGGTGCATTTCACAAGCTATCTTGGATGCACCTCCCCATTGCAGAGGAGATACAACCTAGGTGTAAAACCCTGGCCTGATTGAAATTGGTGAGAGTTTTACCACTGACTTCAGTTGCACCAAGCTGTGGCCTTGTGACTGGACTGGAATGCTAAACAACGCCCTACTGTTCAGCCACTCCATGGCACTGGGTGTAACTCACGTCCCCTTAAGCTCATGACAAAAATTCCTGGCAGTACACCGATGAAAGAACCTTATGAAAGACACATTCCAGTGTATCTCTCTGAGAATGCAGGTCTGTAGCCAATCTGTATCTGATTCAGGAGCCTGATTTCCTAGTCGCAGACAACATAACATGACCTAGTTTTGTACAAGATGTATATGACAGGAACCCCAAGCATTCAATGGACGCAATCGGCCCAGCGCTTGACTGAGAGCAGAGGTATCTTGTCACAGAGCACTGAATTTTGAGTGCAGCATGTGTGCATCTTCAGGCATCTGCTATATCATCTCTTGGGACCCTTAAAACTGGGAGCTATGGTTGCAGGTCACTGGTGGCAGAGTATGAAAGGAAGAGGCAGGATTAAATGATGAAGAGAATGACTTCTTCCCTCCAGGCTGGCTCAAACAAGGGAAACCTCTGGGGAATGACTACCCTGTCAATTTCAGTTGATTTGGTTTGTTTCATTTTTGTGGAGGTTTGGCAGATAATGAAGAAGGCCTTTAATGGTCTGAGGTTTTGAGCTTTATTTACATTAATCTACAAAAAACCACAACACTCCTCATTGTGGAGTGTAGACTACAGAGAATGGAGGTGTTCATTAGTGGCAGGACACTGCCACCACTTACTTTTACATGAGGTACCCAAAATACTTCTCTCTAGCACCAACAAGAAACCATCCAAGGCTTCATAATCTGGCAGCTTGAACAAGTAATTTTCATCCGGGTCCGAAGCAATTAGCTGCAGCTCTTTCAGGGCCCTTTGCTTGCTGAAGACGTCTCCAACCTATGGAGAAGAAGCCAATCCCTAGGAGCAGTTTTCACGCAGACACACAAAACAAACACAATAAAGAAATCCCCCAAGAGCCAAAATACTCAGAGCAACCTCCCTCAGGTGTTTCCAGCCCAGAGTCTGGATTCCACAAGGAATCCTCATTCTGAATGATTCATCTGCAAGGAAATAGCTAATCAGAGTCATCCTTATACCAGAAGGCAAGAGAATAATCCAATTTCACAGACCACTTCCAAAACCTAAAACACAGTCCAAACCCTCTGCCCAAGATAAGAATTTGCCTGAGTTCACTGGGCAGCAGACTTTATTCCACACCAGTGTGAAGTTCTGGTTGAAGTGTAACCAGACTGAACAGCAGATGAGACCAGAATAATAAATTAGCACACACCTCCAACCCATACTCTCTCCCCCCAAGTCCTTTCCACTTTCCTCCATCTAAGAACATCTTTGAAACAAGCTCCAGCAAAGGAGTTGGGCTCACCTACCCCGAGGGCATAGCGTTCAACTGTGGCCATTTTTGGGGAGCTCATCACATCCGCTAAACGCAGGGGATCCAAAAAGATCTCCCCATCTGTCATGACCAGGATCATCCTGTGAGCATCCTTGACTGAACCACGGCTTTCATTGAAGATCTCATCTCTGCAGATGTGCAAACATAGGTGTATTTGGCAGAACACACTAAACTTTAAAGGCTATATGTAAGTCAATGTCCTCAGTGAACTGATGGTGGTTCCCTGAAATCCTAGCATGCGAGAAAGTTCCTGCTGCACAAACGCATGGGGAGGTCACACAATCATCAGTAGATGGGTTTGTGCTGTTCAGGGACACTTGTTACCAGTGATTAAAGTATAATTTGACAGGCTCTGGAATCCTCCTAATCTCCAGGTCTCCTTTCCATATTGTCAGGGCCCCCTTCATGCATGTGCGGGCCCCAGTTACAACATGAGTGCACAACAAATTGCTTGAGCCCCACCAGTTATTCCCTCACAAATGAAGCACAGCCTCAAAGCCACATCACCCGACCCTTGTCCACTAGCGCCCACATCAGACCCTCTTTGCCCATGTCATCCTCAGCCCCCATCACCATTCCCTAAGCTTTGTGCTGCAAGCCCCCAAATCCAGCCCTCCTAACCCTGCAACCCCCAGTCTTCATTCCACTCCCTTTCAGCCCCCAACCCCCGCCACACGGGGCCGGCCCCGGGGGGGGCCGGGGCCCAGGGGGCGGGGGGGGGGGGGGGGCAAGCTGGGAGCAGAGCCAGGGCGGGGGGGAGGAGGAATGAGATCACCGCCACCTCAATCTCTCCCCAGCTCCCCACCCAGTCCCCAGTCTAGCCCTTCATACTCCCCACCACCACTGTGCAGCCCTCACAAACCCCTACCCAGTCTCCTTGTCCCCATGTCCCCTCCATCCCTCCCCATCCCCACCCCATACACCAGCAGCTTGTGCTGCTCTGGACCCCTCCAATCCCACCCCCAATCTCCAGATCACCACGTCCACCATCTCCCACTGGCACAGTGCCTTGTGCTTCCATTTTGGGCTCTTGGACTAATGAAGCATTGGGGCACACAGCAACAGCAATGCAGCTAGAAGCAGTGACTGCAAGGTGGCGGTGAGCGCATGGTGCATGGCTGCTGGGTTGGCTGGGAGCAGAGCGAGCAGGGGGATCACATGTGGCAGATGTGATTCCTCCTCCCCCACCCCCCGACTCTGCTCCCAGCCAACCTGGCAGCCCCACACCATGCACTCTGCTCACCACCTCCTCACAGTCGCTGCTTCTAGCTGCATTACTGCTGCTGCTTGCCCCGAGAGCCCAAAGGGGAAGCACAAGGCGGTGGGGGCTAACGTAAGGGGGAACACACTGGAATGTCATGTTCTGCCCCATTATTCTATTTTTAGGGGCCCTAGAACACTGGCCCCTAACATTTGTGGGCCCCGGAATGGCGTTCCATGGTGTTCCCCCTTACCTGAACCCCTGCTTGCTACCTCTACCCAGGGTAACAAGGCCTCACTCTCAAACACAATTTTTCATCAGTGGATCTCAATGCCACCCCACCACCAAGGCCTAGAAAACAAGGCAGGTTCTAAGCTTCCTAAGGCAGCTGGGAGGGAACCCCTGCTTTTTCCTTTAACAATCCTTTCTGGTGGATACCTGGAACCAAGCGGAAGGACACCAGAAGGAGCCACATCAGCCACTCTACCAATGGGACCTTTTTGGGCAAGGGAGGCATTATAAAGGAAGAGGCTGAAGGCTGTGAGAAGGAAACACCAGGGGGATCAGCATGTGTTGGCAGAGGTGTAACTCACAGCACATGCTGTAGGGCAGATGCAGTCTTTGTCACAGAGCCCAGCTGCGTCATATTATGGACTCTGAACAGAGTGCTTGACTTGTTGCAGCTTTCCTGCAAGTCGAATTCAGTTCGGATCTCTGCTCCGTACTGTACAACAGCAAACTTAACCTGGGGAAAGCAGACAGTCAAGGCAGAATTGGTTAAGTCAGGCAAGATCCAAGGAGTCCCCAGATCCCTTTCTTCAGGTGCCAAGCTCAGTATAAAGCATAGTGGGTGGGAAATGCCTCCACAGCTGTTCTTGACTGCACATGGAGTGCACAGTAGTTAGCATATACCTCCATTCTCCTCCCAGTTATATCCCTCTGCCTTCATCACTCCCTGAGTTTTGGCAGCCCTTTTTGTGACAGATGCACAGACAGGAGAACAGGGTGCAGCTTCTTTTGACTCAAGACAACTGCTGCTGCCATCTGAGCTTCTAACCTGGCCCAAACTCTCCTAACCCCTGGCCTGTGGTCAGCCTCTCCACATTCCTGAATACCAACCAGGTTCACTGTAATTTCATTTAATGACTGATGTGTTTGTTTTCTCTAGTAGTCAGCCCTCCAACCAAGCTTCTTCTTCGAGCACTGCTCGGATGCATTCAGTATTAGGTGTCTCCATGCTGGAGCACCAGATTGGCCAGAAAAGCTTTTGTCCTAGCCTGTCAGAAGAGGGGAGGTGGCCACCACCCCTCACGCCACCCGCGACTATATATATACAGCCACCTCCCCGCCCCCTCCTCAGTTTCATTTCTTCTGCCTTGTGCGTCGGATCCGGAATGTCCGCTCCTTGCTGTTGTAAGCGGCCTGTCCCGTGAGATCAGCTTTGCCGACTAGGAGAATCTATTGTGGAACTAGTTCCACTCCAGGAACCTTCCATCATAGGAGTGAAGCTTCCAACCATGCCAGGGTTTAAACCCTGCGCCGAATGTGGCAAGGCCTTCCCCAGGGATGACCCTCACAGGAAGTGCCTCAGGTGCTTGGGCAAAGACCACATGGTCTCGGTGTGTTCCATATGTCTCTCCTTCAAACCCCGGACCATCAAGGAGAAGGAACAGCAACGCTGCGCCCTAGCCTTGGAGGAGGCTTGGCACCCCTCACCCGAAGCCTTGGGTTTGAGCCTGGCCCTGTGTGGCACCATGCTACCAGTGTCCGCTGCTGCCGCACCGCCTCGATGCCGACTCCGGCACCGCGGCACCAACCCGGTGCTCCGGCACCCTGGCACCGACCAGGGTCACCATCAACAAGCCCGGCACCATCGGCACCAGGCTCACCTCAGCACCAACCGAGGTCACCCCAAGCAGCCCGGCACCACCGGCACCAGGCTCACCCCGGCACCGAGCTGCCTCACCTCTGGTGCTGACGACCTGGCATAGCCCGGTCTCACTGGTGCCGACTACACCATGGCACCGGTTAACCTCACCAGCGGCACCACAGAGCCCGGTGCCGATGGAGAGGGAGTCCTCCCGCCCGAGCAGTCCTCCCTTTCCCAGTGAGGACCTGCTCATGGCCCACGCGGGGGGGGGGGGGATCCTTGTCCCCTCCACATGGAGGCAATGGAGGCAGCACAGGCCCTACTGCTCCTCCCAACCCCCCCTGCCCCACCCATGGTTAGAAGGGGCAAGCCTGCCTTCTCATCTAACTCCTGGGCCCAAAAGGAATGGGCACCCTCTCCCCCCACTACAGAGGCCAGCGGCACACCACCGCCGGCGCAGGGCTGAGAATTCTGACCCCCGTCCCCCAGCTCCAGCCCTGAAGAAGGGCCGTTCAGGGGCTCTAAACAGCCCCGGCGCTGAACAGCATCCCCTTTTCGCTTCCGGGAGCAAGAATGGTCCTCTAAGGGAACTCCACCCCCTACACGCCGGCTCCCCGGTGCCGTGCTGTCTCCAGCACCGGAGACCTTTATGGGAAACCTCTTGGTGCATTTTGACTTACTGCATCGAGCTACGGCCCACCTAGGCATGCAAGGGGAGCCCCTGAGTCTTCCCCCCCGATACCCTGTTTGGGCCGGTGTTCGCCGCCACGGAGCCCTTAGCAGTCCCGCCTCACCCAAGTGTATGGGATCTTGCGCGCTCCAGGTGGCAGTACCCATGCCCTGCCCCACCAGTCTTGGATGCGGCGAGCATGAAGTACAAGGTACCAGAACCGGACTACCCCTCACTTGCTGGCCATCCGGTTCCCCCTTGGGACGTTGTCCAAATGGCAACGGGGGCTGGAGATCCCCCCAGGGACCCCCTCCCCTCTTCCAGGAAGAATAGGGAAATAGACCTGATGGGCCGCAAGGTGTATTCATCATCGGCCCTTCAATTGCGGGTGGCCAACAACCAGGCCATAACCAGCAGGTACCTGCTGGATATCTGGGAATCACTGGGGAGTTTCAGGGACATGCTCCCACCCAAGGCTAGAGACGACTATGATGCCTTCCTGGAGGAAGGCAACACGGTCTCACAGGACCTCCTCCTCTCCGCTCGCCACGCGGTGGACACCGCTGCTTGGACCATGGCGTCGGCAGTTACCCTCCGCAGGGCAGCCTGGCTTAGAGAGGCCAGAGTGGCCTCAAATGCGCAGCAGGTGGTCTTGGACCTGCCTTTCAAAGGAGAGGCCCTGTTCCCACCTGAAACTCTCCCAGTGGTGGGCACAGCCAGAGATCCACGAGGGGAGGCCAAGTACTTTGGCCTTCTTCCCCCGGGTGCCACCCCACCAACCTAAATCCTACCCCTCGAGCAGGTAAACCCCTTGCCTTTCATTGTCAAGTGGACAGAAAGGTTTCTTAGCCACCCTCAGGGGCGCAAGCCACATGGCTACTCCCACCCCCCCCTTGGCTTAAGGCGCCGCTAACCCCCCATTCCCTTTTTCCATAGGAAGGTCAGGTCTGCCAGGCCCTCCTAGGCCTGCCTTCACACTCTCCTGGCCAGCTACTGAACACCAGGCCCGCAATCTGAAGGCCCAGAGTTCCAGCCCCTATCTGGGCCTGAGCCCTATAGCATCAGGGATTTGGCAATGGCACTCCCCTTAGACACAAAACCGCCCCTCATTATGACAGTTTTTCCTCCCCAATTGCGCCCATCGCATTTCCCACCCTAGCCCCATCAAGGGACAGAGACGCTCCTCGTTGTAGCCTAGCTTTGGTGGGGGCTCCAAGATGTGCACGTCCGAAGACTTCCCCCTAGTAGGCCTACACAGTGATCATCACGTGTGTCCCAGGTAGGACCCTGCATACCAGGGTCAGGGGAAGAAAGGGGGGGGGGACATCCCTGGTCACACAGCTGCCCGCGCTGAGACTGCAATCAGCGGGATTTTTCCTCCGCAGTCAACAGGTCATACCTTTATGGGAATACAGATGTTTGGGATGCCATTGTCAGGAAGGTGTATATAGAGAGAGGTATACCCCTGTAGGAACTGTAGGTATGGTTCATCATTTCCCTCTCCCCTTCCCACCTCGCAAGATCCCCAGCCATACCTCTGGATACCTACTGGGAACTGGGGACCCACCCAACATCCCCTTTTCTGATCTATCACCTTCAGGGTCGTCCATGGTTCCCCGGGGTCAACAAGTGTGACCGAGGACACCTAATCCCAAAAGGGGAACACCTTGCCGTGTTCCACACCTTGAGAAATGGTGCAGGGCCTACCCCTTTGACTGTCCCACACACCTAGTACTTGATATCCACCACCTTGGGGATGGCTGTCTATATCAGACAGAGGTTCCTCCTTTCTTGGGCAACTACATAGCTTTACCTTCAATCTTCCCCTGGCAGGGCGCAACACTCATATTTCCTCTCTCTCTCTCCGTCCCGCCCTGCCCACCTGTGTAACTGCCCACTATACCCAGCGCAGCCCTTGGGGCTACCGCTCCATCCCCACACGTGTCGGCGGCATCTGACATATTTGCGGTCCCCCTCTCGCTTCTCTCAAGGACCCCATTGACACCACTGCTATTTCCATGGTGCAACATGCAGAGAACCCCATTTTCCTAGGCAACATATGGCGGCTATGGCGGTTCCCCCACCTCTTCTCTCCTCTGTCTATGCCCCCCTTCCCTCCGGGTGGGGATCCTGTCTGGTTCTCTGATAACGGGGCATCCCTCAAACTGGCAACTGCTCAAATTAGGCTTCCTTCTCAAGCCTAGAAGGACCCTCATTGGTACCTTCCCTCATATCGTGCCTTAGAAATGCCTCCTGGACAACCCTGGCAGACAAGATGGTAGAGCTACTCGCCAAACAAAGACCATAGGTATTGAGTCTGGAGGTTTTCTCCTAGCTGCCCCTCAATCGCCTAGGGACTCTCTAACAATAGTGGAAGTTTTTTCCTTCCACCTTCCCCCGCTTTTCCCATGCTCTAGTAAGAGCTGAAGGGAAAACCCGATGGGCCCAAACCGGGGGGAGGTGAACCCCCCCTTTCATATTCTAGCAGCCTATAGGCCTTCCCATCAATTACTAGGCCACATTGCAGCCAGTACTTTCCATGTCTCTCCTACAAGAGCCAGTTATGGGACCAATCAGGTTGAATCATGCACTCCGCACTTGGGGTCACTTATTCATGCCGAAGGCCCGCCCTCCTTGACCCGAATCCATAGGCCGTAGACCATGTTTCGTGGCCTTCTCAGCCAACCTCGAGCCACCTCATGGTTTTACCCTTACTTCCCTTCACTCAGACGGCCCACGTAGCCGCACTCTCCATGGCGGCCATTGCCTGTCTCCCTTTGCTTCATATGTGACCAGCAGCCACCAACTAGTCTATGGCTTGGTGGCTCCTGGAAGCTTGGGGTGCTCTATGCCTTCTTGCATCCCGCCAAGATGCGCCTACTCGGCTAGCCCTCTTGCTAGCCTTTGACGTTCTCTTGCATGTTCATAAAATGTGCCTTGGGCCAACTTATCGGGCAGTTACGTTCTGAGTTTCCCCTTCGGCAGGGCACCCACGCAGTCTGATCCAAGATTGCCTCCCCTTTACCAACCCAGGTGACCTGGCCTGACCCTTATTCTTCGACCTCTGTGGGTTCAGGCCTACCCTGACCTGGCGGACCCTCAGCCATTGCCCTCCGGGCCGTCAGGCCCGCTTGCCATTTTTGCCGGCAAGTGCCTTGCTGGGGGGGGGGGGGGGCTGCACCGCAGGACTTGTTGCTGTGCTGAAGGCAGAAGTACCAACTCCACCGCCATCCATCAGCATGGCTAGTAGTCACCTAATACTGAATGCATCCGAGCAGCGCTCGAAGAAGAACGGTGGGTTACCTATAGTAATCGTCCTTCTTCAAGACGGGCTGCTCGGATCCATTCAGGTCCCTTCCCTCCGTCCCCGCTTCTAGAGTTGGCGACTCTAAGAAACTGAGGAGGGAGCAGGGAGGCAGTCGTATATGTAGCCGTGGGCGGTGGCCACCTCCCCCCTTCTGACAGGCTAGGACAAAAGCTTTTCCGGCCAATCCAGCGCTCCGGCATGGAGACACCTAATACTGAATGGATCCGAGCAGCCCATCTTGAAGAAGGACAGTTACTGTAGGTAACCCGCCGTTCGCACTCCATTTCTCATTGTCTCTGAGTGATTAGTCTGGTACTCAAGTGCTCAGGAGACACAGACTGACACAGAACCTCTGTGCAAATTTTAAAATCAATATGTTAAGATTTTAGTCATATGCCTGTAGTTTCATCTTGAACTACTACCTGACGGCACTCAGTCAGCACTACTCTGTGAGGTACAAAGCCAGGGCAAAATGCAAACCTCAGTTCTTTAGTATAGCTCTTCCATAATCAAATCAAAACACAAGGACAGAGGGCAAGGAACACAGATGCCAGTAGTATAATTTGTCATGGGCCTTGTAGAGTGCTTGGACAACATGGAGGTAAGCATAGTGGAGAAATAATTACCCCATTATACAGATGAGGAAGCTGAGGCACTGAATGTCACTGAACTACTCAAACACAGAGTCAGGGTCAGAGTTGAGGCTGGAATCCGGATCTCCTGACTCCCAGCCTTGTGCATAACCCAGAAAACTCTGTAGTATCAGTAGGAAAGTGTAGTTCATTATTTCTACTGCAACATAACAAGACTCTGAGACAACTGCCAAGGTTAGGTGGAAGAGCAGAACAAACCTCTGGGCATTTCCTCCAGAATATCATCATCATGTTGGAGATGAAACCCCTGGCTCTCTCAAAATCCTCAGGCTCGATGCTCCCTGATCCATCGAGAACAATGGCAATTTCTAGCCCTGATTGTCCTAGGAGAGTTAAAAATAAACATTTGAAAGGACAACTGGACAACTCTCAGGAACCTTGAGAACAAACCTTCTCCAGTTTTGCATATAGGAATCTGTTGCCTGCTTTGGATTAATGCACCTTACACCCTTTCTTGCGGACTCAGCTGAGAGAAATGTCTGGTCCCTCAGCTTTTGAATGGAGAGGTGGATGTAGACCTCGAGCTATAAGGCTGAGAAAGACTAAGATGATCAATAATACTTAAGCATCTTAAACAAAAAGTCCTAACATCTAAAGAAGAAGCAGCTCAAAGAATGAGTAGTTGGTGGACACACCTTGGCAACACTGTTTCCCTTTTTATGCCCTAAGTATTATGGGTCCTCTTTCCAAGTCTAAATTTAGCTCCTTAACCCCCAGATTCTCAGGTTGCACTTTTCCTATAGGCTAGCAGACTCATGCATATTAATGACAAATTACTGATATATTTCCACCTCCTTCCAGATGGATCCTGATGGTATGTACTTCATACCTACTGATATTTTCAGCCTTTTTGGTGGGTTTTGTGGTGGACTTGTGAAGTTTGTCTAGGTATGAGCTGGGCTTCCCTATTTTGATACCTCCTGACTATCCGAGGTGCTACAGTCATAACCACAACTGCAAGCTTCTTGTTCTTTCTTTGGGCCAAGAAATCCTAAACGTACGTATGGTTAGTGTTCATGCAGGATGTGGCCTGCAGGCTCTTGCATTTTAGCATTGCTAATTATATATGGATCTATGATTTTGTTATCATAAGACAAATACTTAACCTTGTAAGGAAACTTAAATCTACACTTGAACTATATGAGGAAAAATATATGTGCAAGCAAGCAGGCTAGATCTATAGGCTACAAATCCCCATTTGATGAGGTGGTTGCAAATGAACCCCATCATGCAAGTATGGATATAGGCTGCTAATTACTTGTGGGGATAATTTTATTATTTTTTGCCAGCTTTTGTGGTGGAGAAAGGGTATTACAATGAGTTTTTTAAAGCTGTGGTGTTTTACAATTACAGCTACCCTAGATAAATATTTGTTAGTATGATGTGATGCCGGCCTGGATCTGGCTTTAAGTGTATTGATTTTCTACTGCATACTTTCTAGTAGGATGAAAATAATTTTCATGGCAATTATTTGCAGAATAATTTATCTTTTAATTTGATTTTTATTCATGGATTTGCTGGATATGAATTTTTGTTTTCATTTATTAATTAGTAATAACCTGTTTGACCTTGTTTACATTATTAGTAATTTGCATAAGATGATCTTTTTGTGAGACAATAATGTTTTTAGTGATAATTATAATGGAAGAAAAACGTTGGTGTAATTTGGATAGTTAATTCTTGGTAGTTTGGGTAAGATAAGATGGTAGTGATGGTTAAAAAGGTAAGAATAGGGGGAACTGCTTTATTTTCAATTAAAGTAGGTTGTTTCGTAGTAAAACAAAAATTGAGGTTTGTGATTCAACACTTTAAGGGATCATAGTAGTACCTTTTCTGTTGGTTACCATGCAAATTTGGCCATTTCAAAAGCCCTTTCTCTTGAAAGATAAATTGCTTCAAATAAAACCCACAGTAAGAAGAAGAAACACTGCTGGGACTCTGCCAAGATGCCAAAAGGAAATCAAGTTTCCGGAACTTCTACCCAGCGTCTCAAGGCACTAACAGCTCAGTAACAAGATGACACACAAACACAGCTCGTCTGCTTTTTCACTCTCTAGCTACCAATTTTCTTACCAGTGAAATTTAGAATTCCTAAAACAAATTCCTCTCACACACTCCTCAAGCCTCCTGGCTGCAACAGTGTGTTGTCTGTTTTCTGGTTGTTCAGTAAGTTGAATAGGGTTATAGGCTCACCAATAAATTTAATCAAAAGTCAATAAGATTCTAGTTCCTAAGTTAGGTTACACAGGTTTTCACAAAAATCCCCAGGGTGCACCACAGAAATATTCATTACAATAACCTAATATGTATATTTTACAAAGTTTTATTAAAATAGCATAAAGTAATTAAAAACAGAGACACAAATAAATAAAACAACACAAATAATAGGACAGTCTTATTCTAAAATAACTATACTATATTTTCTATTGTATGCTTTAAATTACTATGCTCATGCCCCTTCTTGATGCCTGGTCAAAAAAACTGCCTGGTCCCTCAAATTTTAAGCAAATGGGTAAAGGTAAACCTCAAGCTTAAAGGCTAAGTAAAACTAAAACTACTGATAATAATAAAAGTGTCTTAAAACAAAAAATACACACACACACACACACACACACACACATTAGGAAATACGTCCTGGCAACACTGTTTGCTCTTTTTATATCCTAAGCACTATGGGGGGGCCTCCTTCCAAGTTCTCCTTAGCTCCTTCACCCCTAGGTTCTCAGGGTGCACTTTTCCTATAGACTGGCCAGCTGGTGCATATTAATGACATATTATTGATATACCTTTCCGGATGGTTCCAGACAGTCTGTGCTTTACACCTCTTGTTATTTTTGGCTCTTTTGGGGAGTCTTCTGGTGGACTTGTGTGACATCTGTCTGAGCATGAGCTGGACCATTCCCCTATTTGATATCTCCTGACTGTCTGAGGTGCTAAAGTCATAAGTGCATCTGTAAGCTCCTCATTCTTTCTTATGGGCCAAGAGGTCCTAAACATATGCATGTTTAGCTTTCATGCAGGATGTGGCCTGTAGGCTCATGCATTTTAGCATTACTAGCAATAATAATTTATAATTATGCTATCATAAAACAAATACTTAAACTTTAAAAAAACTTAAAAACATACATAAACTGTATTAAAAATTGTGCAAGCAAGCAGGCTTAATCTATAGGCTACAAACACCATCATTAGCAATAACACAGAAGGGAAGAGGAAAAGGAATTATTTTCCCAAATTCCTGTGCTACGCCAGAGGCAGCATCTTTGAGCATCTGTTGATGAGCATCCCATCGGTGCAGCTTCCTTGATGTTATCAATGAAGGAGACACCACTGTACTGTAGCTGCTGATAATGTTACCAGTGTGTCTTCCAACTGCACACACAGTAGATTTAGTTGACTTTGCATGATGCCTGACACTTGGGCACGCCACCAGTGCCACACAGACAGTGAGAGTTCTAGGAAAAGCTCATCTACTAACTTACTATGATGAAACAGACATTGCCACAAATCAGCCTTGGTCTTTCCATCTAGAGCAGTGGTTGTCAAACTTAGGGTCGGGACTCAGTACTGGGTCGCAGACCCTCAGGCACTGGGTTGTGGCACCCCTTGCTGATGCTACCGAATGACTGGAATGTATTGCTCAAAGATGTAATTGTTGGGTCATGGGCATAAATGCTTTTTTTTCAACTGGGTCCTGAGAAACAAGTTTGAGAACCACTGATCTAGAGTATGATCCTGCTTCTTACTCAGCTCTCTCTCAACAGTGGGCTGGAACTTATTCAGCTTACCTATAATACACATTGTCACCCAGGAGGTGATTCTGAGACCACCCAGCACTTACCTCTGCCTGTGAAGTTGTGTCTTGAATTGTTGTACATGTTGCTTCCAGAATGGCTGATGATGTCAGTGTCAGTAATGTTGTTGTTGTTGTTGTTGTTGTTGATGTTGTTTTGATCACTGTTACTTAATTTGGCCTCAGCTATAGAACCCAAAAAAAAAAAAAGCCACCTAAGGGTTTTAGAAATACTATTGTTTTAATATTTAATTGAAATTTAATTTCAACTTTTAATTGAAAACAAGCTAAGATGTGTATACTTTTTTCCTATCCACTCCAGTAGGCTCCCAAACCAGCATTTTAGCCTAAGTGCCAGGGGATAGATTTTTAAAGGTATTTAGATCCCTGAAGATTTAGATCAATGAGAATTAGGTGCAAAGGCATCTCTGGAAATCCCAGTCAATGCCTGCTGGAATCCTTCTTTGGTTAAAAGCTTTTAAAAATGTACCCCTAGGTGCCTGATCACTCAGGATACCTGAGACATGTAGAAGAACACACATTTATTAAGAACACTTAGGGCCCAATTCTACCCTCACATTTTACTTTGCACAACCCCAATGAAATCCACCCAGCCTCATTGGTGTAATGGAGGGCAGAATTCAACTCATGCTCTGGATTTCTAGTTTCCCCAAGTAGATGACAAAGCCTCCTTGCTAGTGCTCAGAGGTCTCTGGCATCAAGCAAGCAGAGCTGGAATGGAAGTGAAGTTTGTGCACAGCGCAGGGGTCATTCTCATTGGCAGGGGCCTTCCCTACAGACAAGTCGCTTGCTTTGCTTCCATACTGATATTGCCAAGGTTGAGGAAAGCCTCCTCTTGGAAGTCTGCCTTGAGCAAGGTACAAACTCCATTCAACTCTTCCGTGCTGCGAAAGGCTCGGTGCCGCTTTCTCTGCAGGCAAGCCTGTGAAGGAAGGGAGGACAAGAGTGAGAAGTCATGAGCAAACTGACCAAGAACATGTAAAGAACCAATTGGGAACACTTTGGACTCAGTCAGGCCAGGAGACCCATAATCAAGGCTTGTTATGTTATTGATCTTTCACAAAACTCTGAAAATCTCTTGAGAGAGAGCAGCATAGCAGTATATGCCCTCCACACCCTGGAGTCACTCCAGCCTGCCTGAAGACTGCACCCCTGGTTTGTGTTGGGCTTCAGTGCTTAACCAAGGCAAAGGTGGGGCGGGTTTCAACAACTGCCACAAAGTAGTGTTAGATTTAAAACACACAAGTCAACTTGCTCCACATGTAATAGCAGCACATCAGCCAAGTCCATGTCTCCACCAAGGCCAAGCACCTTCTGCTTAGCCTCCCTTCCTCCTTCTTTTCAAGCAGGATTTCCCTAACACCCCGCCTACACCCTCCCTGAATTTCCCAACACCTCCCCCAGTTGTCAGCTAGTAACAGTGTTATACCAAATTAATGAGCACCCCATACACTCCCCATCTCCTCCTACATCCCCCCTAATTTCAAGTCCTGGGGATAATACTGCTCTCAGGACAGATGGCTACTGCAAAGTACTATTTAGAGGGCAGACCTAAACAGATGACAGCAAATTTGCCACCGTCAGTTCGACCTTTCTGGTTTGATTGAGCAGTCAATGAAGATCTGTGATGCTGTCTGGGTCTAGGGGACTGTTTATGATTATTTTTCATATTAATATTTCAATATTTGCAATAATCCATATGTGATTGATATACCATGTTTGGTATCAATAGAAAGGTTGTGATCTGCTAGGAATGATTATATGGTTTATATGTAGGTATCATGCCTGTACTAGAAATTAGAAATCTATTTGTTTTTATGTGTGTTCCAAGTTGTTTGATTCTGAGGCAATCCCAGACTGGGTGTCTGTAGAACCATTGTCCTCTTAAGGCTGTAAGAAAAATCTGGTCCTAGGAAGAAACCTGTTTGACCAGTCACCCAGACTGACCATGTGACTTAACTCCATTTTGATTTGGCAAGGACTCTGAGAGCATGGGAGAGCCAAAGGTGATAAAAGACAGAGACCCCATCTCCATTTTGTCTTCAGTCTGCAGCCTGCAATCAACATCACCCTCTGGAATTATTCTTCTGGGACTGACAAAGGACTAAGGCCCACCCAGGTGCTGGGTGCATACCAGAGGAACTGGACTAACCTGCAAACTACAGATTCTTCAAGGATTTGCTTTCTATGGACTCTAAATCATTTGTATGTATGTGATTCACTTTGACACTTTAACATGTCTCATATTTTGTTTCTTTTCTTTTTATATTAAGCCTTTAGTTGTAGCTACTAAAGGATTGGCTGGCAGTGTGGTATTCTGGGTAAGATCCAAGGCTATATTGTTCTGGATGATGTGGCTGACGCTTTGGGGTCAGCGTGTAGGAATCAATGGTTCCATGTCTAGCTGGCAACCGGTCACAAGTGGTGTGCCCCAGGGGTCGGTCCTGGGGCCAGTTCTGTTCAACATTTTCATCAATGATCTCGATGATGGAATAGACTGCATTCTCAGTAAGTCTGCGGATGACACCAAGCTGGGGGGACCAGTAGACACGTTGGAGGGCAAGGACAGGATTCAGGGAGACCTAGATAAATTGGAACAGTGGGCCAATAGAAATCTTATGAGATTCAATAAGGATAAGTGTAAAATCCTGCATTTGGGACAAAAAAACCCTATGCACTGCTACAGGCTGGGAAACATTCAGCTAAGTAGCAGCACTATAGAAAAGGACCTGGGGGTCATGGTGGATGGGAAGCTAGATATGAGTCAGCAGTGTGCTCTTGCTGCCAAAAAGGCCAATGGCATACTGGGCTTCATCAAAAGAAGTATTACCAGCAGATCAAGGGATGTGATCCTTCCCCTCTATTCTGCACTGGTGAGGCCACATCTAGAATACTGTGTTCAGTTTTGGGCTCCCCACTACAAAAAGGACAGGGACATGCTAGAGAGAGTTCAGAGGAGGGCAACCAAAATGATTAAAGGGCTGGAGCACAAGCCCTATGAGGAAAGACTGAAAGCATTAGGCTTATTTAGTCTGCAGAAGAGAAGATTGAGGGGGGATTTGATAGCAACCTTCAACTATTTGAAGGGATGCTCTAAGGAAGATGGAGCTTGACTGTTCTCGGTAGTAACAGAGGACAGAACGAGGAGCAATGGTCTTAAGTTGCGGTTAGGGAGGTCAAGGCTGGATATTAGAAAAAACTTTTTTACCAGGAGAGTGGTGAAGTCTTGGAATGAGCTGCAGAGGGAGGTGGTGGAGTCTCCATCTTTGGAGGTGTTTAAGGCCCGGCTGGACAAAACCCTGACTGGGACGGTTTAAGTGGGAGTGGTCCTGCCTCTGGCAGGGGGTTGGACTAGATGACCTATGAGGTCCCTTCCAACCCTATGATTCTATGATCTATGATTCTATGAAAACCTATTTCTTTAAGAGACCCAGTGGCTAAGTGGGGACCATAGGCACTGATGTGCAGTAAAGGGGGCTGCAGGAGCATCACTGACCCAGTGAAAGACTTGGGCCCCACCCCTACGGCCCCAATTCTCCACCCTGGCCCATTCCGGCTGGGGATGGGGCCAAGAGAGGCAGGTGCCGCCACAGGTGGCCTAGCCTGAATTCTCAGCCAGGGACCAGGCTGGGAGCGGCAGGCACTGCCATGGGTGGCCCAGCCTGGGATGGGGCTGGGAGAGGCAGGGGCTGCCCCGGAGACTAGGGGCACTGGCGCTGGGGATCAGGGAACATGCCCTGTGTGCCAGGCACCAGCAACGCCCCTGGGGGGGGCTGTTTCTATTTTGTTACGCTTGGTGATGACCAGAGAGGGGAATCAGAAGCATGTTTTGTTACTGACTTGGAGACTGGTTTAAGTACCACCCATCAGTGGTTTGGGGGTTTGGCCCCTGGTTTTTCAGCTTGCCCTGACTTTGGCACATTCAGAAGGTTATCCCAGGAGGCCCAGGTCACAAGATCCACTCAATTGATCCAGAAGTCGACCATCTAAGTCCATCCCCTCAAGAAGAATAGTGCTGAATTGAAGGGAGGGCATTTCCCTTTGACTCAGTGCAGTAGAAACACTGACGTAAGTAGGCATAGGAAAGTGGAAGGGAGATACACAGATTATTTGACATAAGTTGAGTACTTCCCTTTGACTGGTGCCAAAACCTTAATAAGTGTAGACAAGGCCTTTCTGCTTGAAGACTCAAAGGTACAGCCCCACTCCACAACTGAGGAGAGGATCCCCTCCTGAAACCTTGACACCTGAACAGCAATGCAATTGCTCCAGGTCCACTGACCTGCCAGGATGCCATCAACACACCGCATTATTGGTTCTGATCATTTATACATCCCAACAAATGTATCCTGTTACATTACAAATATACATCCTGAGCTTTGAGGATCTACCAAGCACTCACCAGGATCCATTCAGCATTTCTGGCTATAGCTATGCCACCATCCTGGATATTTTTTGACATTTTAATATTTCCTAAGAATAAAATAAAATAAAATAATTCAATAAGCAAACATGCCTGTGTATGTTTTCTAGGGTCAGTCATCTCAGAGTTTCTCATCTTTGGGCAGACATGATACATTTAGACAAAGACTGTGATTCTGTACAGGGGACTTAGTTGCTCATTTGAAAGGAGTAGCCTGTGTAGTTAAACCATTTCTTAATATGCTAAGCTCAGCTACTACAGGGATGGGCCTCCCGGAAACACACAAAGTCTTTCCATTGATTCTAATGGCCTTTGGATTCACATTAGAATGCTTGTCAAACACTCAGATAAACTTCCCTCCAACCATGGCAGTGTGTGTTTGGATTTATTTTCCTGTCAGAACTGAGTGATGACCTAGATGAGATCCTTCATTTGTCAGGACGTGCTCTCTGCCTCCTGCCTGAGCCTCTCTATGACAGCACGCTATAATGTTTGCAACATCCCTATCCCACTCAAAAAACCCAATTCAGTTCAGAGCAGCTCTGGTGAGGTTCCTTCCAACCCTATGATTCTATGACTGAGTTTGACCATACCTCGCAAGCTGACCTCCTCGCAGTGGAGCTCATCTGAGGCAAGAGTGCATTTATTCAACCTGCCAAGCTGCCTGCCTGGATTGGCACCTACTGAGGAAGTAGCCAAAACCCTAGAGAAGAGGAAGAAATGAAAAAAGGGGGTGGATTAAGGAGTAGGGTCTATTGTCACTCACTGCAAGGTACAAGGCGGACATCTCAGGAATTTTATCAGCTTCAGTCAATCCTGGTGGCTTCCTGTCTACGTTCCAGTTTTCTACTGAACCTTTGAGTAGACTTAACTAATCACTGTCACAGCCATACAGATATTTTGCAGTTCAATAAAGGAATCAGGTCTTTCACTGTCACCTCCATCTTAATGTCACAGCTCCCTCATCCTAAATACTAGGGCCTTAGCTTACAGATTTTCCAATTACAAGGCCGTGGGCTATGTGGGCAGTGTCAGACAGTGGCCAGTCATATAAAAAACCAGTACTGTTCTCTATAGCTATTCTGCAGGATGGTGAAATTTCCTAGGGTAGGGAAAAGCATGGGATTGAATCACATGTTGTAACACCCATCCGTTTTATTCAATTTCTCTTTCAGACTCTTGTGGGAAAACGTCTTTCCACCATTCCCTCCCATCATCCTGTTGCTGTCACCAGCAGGTCCCTTCCTGTGGTATTAAGAATAGATGGGTAGGGAAAATGTCCACCTTAACATACAGTCACCTACTTCTCCGGTCCAACCTCAACTACCACGATGCCAATTGACTTTGCTGGCAGATTGTGGGGAGAGAAGTTGTTAATCCACTTCTCTTTCTCTGCTATACTTCAGCAAGCAGCTCATTGGCTGCAATACTAAGTCAGGGCAGCTGGGCCAAGATTATGTGATAATTCCCAAGGAGACTTGCCTGATTTATTTGCAGTGGTGAGGGGAACACAACTCATCTATGAAGTGCAGATGCTCTTTGCCTAAGTCAGGGATCAGCAACGCAGGCTCAGTGAGCCACCTGTGGCTCCCTGGCAATCTCCTCCAGGAAGCCAGGTGTGCTCCAGGGACTCCTGGCTGGCCCCAGCATCATGGCCAAATCAGGGTTGCCAGGGTTGCCCCCACCCTCTCACCACAACTGTACGAGCTGGAAGCAGCCCAGTGGCTGTGCTACAGCCCCTAGCACTGGTGGGGTGTGTACAGGCGGCGCACACTCCCTCTGTCTCTCTCTCCACTCACGGGGCAGAGCAGCACTGTCCCACCTACCCCCAGCCAGCCGCCCCTCCCATGAGCAGCCAGCAGAGAGCTGCAGCTTGCAGGGGCGGTGCCCTGGAATGGCCTGCCCCACAGAGTTCAGGCCGCTTCAGTTCAACCACTCCAGGCTTGAACAGAGGCCGCCATGCTCCCAGGCCCTGGATGGGGCCCATTCAGCCCTGGGGTGGCTGGGTCGAAGCAGCCTGAACTCCACAGAGGGGCCATTCCAGGGCCCTGCCTCCGCAAGCTGCAGCTCTCCGCTGGCTGCACTGCTCCACCCTGCCAGTGGAGGGAGGGATGGAAGGAGTGCACTTCACCTGCGCACACCCCCGCCAGCGCTAGGGGCTGCAGTGCAGCTACTGAGCAGGCTTGGGCTCATGTGGTCATAGTGGGAGGGTGGGGCAAAATGGCTCTTCTACTCTGTTGGGTTGCCGATCCCTGGCCTAAGTGATTCCTGCACTGTACTGGGAAATGAGACACACTGGGGGCAGCACCTACTTCACTAGCTGTTGAAAGAAACAGGAGAGTTCTTGGGTTTGGGGGGATTTTATTTTATTGTTTTTTTAACTCCTCAGCTTAAATCAGCCCTTCCTGCTCTGTAGACACACTGCTACTGTAGATCTCTGTGCACACTATCTAGGTTGTCTCCATGACAACACTTTTACCCACCTAACAGCACAGATACCTGCTGCCTTCCCCCCACAGCCCCAAGGGAAGATTGAAGCAGGGAAACTTGTGGCCAGTTTTGCGCCACAGCTCACAGCAACTGCTGGGTAGAGGTGACTCCTACCACTACCTGCGGATCACACCCACTCTGGAAACGCTCACCATCAGGAAGGGCACCAGCAGTCTGTGCCTGTGTGTGTGGGGGGGTCTGGTTAATGAAATGGCTGTTAAGTTAGTGCCATGACTTAGCTGGGGGAGAGAAAGGCATCATGGAATCCAAGGGCAATTCCATGAACAGAAATGCTTTTAAAGTATACACAAAGAATTGGGGTTCAAATTTACTACTGGGCTTAAAATATACAAATAAACACGGGCTCAACAAACACAAACAGCACAATCAGCGCTTGCTCCACAAAGTTCCAGTGGTGCTTTGTCACTGCTCACAAGAGCCCTAAAGAGCCAGGGGTGGGTGCTGGACCCCAGGAGGGTGCATGGAAATTATAGCAGTGGCCATACCTCTTGTACTAGAATAGCCAGTCTGACAACCCATAGAGTAGTTTGGGGCCCTTACCAGGTCTTGTTGTGCCCATCCACATGCTGAAGAACCTTGGGCCAAGAGAGAGGCTCTGTGGGTGACGTACTCCACTTCTTCTGAGTATCAATGTTAAAGCTGCACAGGGGTGTTACTGCTGCAAAGACAACAGAACCATGAACCAGTAAGGTTAGCTCTTGCAACACTATTGAGTTCATGTTCTTCCTCTCGCCCTGCCTACTCTTTCTCCAGATAGCTGAGCTGATCAGAACAACTAACAGAAGCGAGACTCTCCTTGTTGGTTTAGATTAAAGGGAATGAACAAGACCTTCCTTTGTCAACTCAGTAGAAAAAAGATCCAGTAACTCAAGATCCCATTTCATAACACAACGTGACCCCACAGTACTTCGCTTTAAATGATGGGATGGTGAGTGATCCTTCTCCGAGACTCCAAAAGGGCGGGAGCATGTGTGGTGACAATGTCACGAGACAAGCCTTTAGCATCTTATAGAGCTTCAGACACAGCTGATACCTGGACACGGCAGCCTAACAGTGAGGAGTAAGGGAGGTTGGTGTGTTTTAGGGGTAGGTCATGCATTGGGCAGGACCTCCACACTTAATACCTTCAGAGCAGGATCTATTAAAAACCAATTGTGCTACAGCTGATTCACACTGTTGCTTGTTGTGAGTAAAATTCCCTGTGGACTATGCAAGGATCGCAACACAGACACATCAGAGGTTCTCCATCAGTGAATTCAGTGCTGGCAAAAGATGCTACCCAGCAAATAAATGCTGCCTCAGCAAACACAAGCAGCACAATCAGTGCTGGCTCCACAGAAGCCTGATGGTGCTTTGTCATTACCCACAAGAGCCCCGTAGACTGAAATGCATTTATCAGGAGAAAAGATACAGCTGGAAAGTGGCAATAATTCTTCCCCTGTCACCATTGTCAAAGCTGCCTCCAACCCTAAGCTGGCCAGACTAGCTTCAAAAGGGGAGAGCATGCATTCCAGGGGACATTCAGGTATTAGTTTCTCTACTGAGGCTGCCAACAAAAGGATGGATTAGTACCACAAGTGGTGAGGTAGAAGTGTACCCAACCAACAGAGGTTGAGAACCAACAGCTCATTGTGTTCTGAACATAAGCTACTGTCACTGAGACCAGCCAGCGAATGAGAATAATCTCTGTCCACGATTTAATAGGCTTGCACTAGAACTGGTACTCTAAAGGAGAAATTGCTTTCTGTGGACATACTACCAGGGCCGAATTAAGATATGTTGAGGCCCTAGGCTGTGTCAAGATTCAGAAGCCCCATACCAGAAAAAATAAAGAGAAAAAAGTGTATCACATTATAACAGAAAGAGTAATGAAACACTAAATGATAAACCATTATATTTGCATATATACACAGGCAACGATGCAACAACAAAAAAAACAACTAAATAAAACATACGTCTTGCAAAAAGCCTTATTTGCATTATCAATTTCAATTATGATAAATTTTCTTATTTATCGCCAACATATTTAGAGGCCCCAAGCCATGGCTTACTTGGCTTGTGCCTAAATCCGGCACTGCATACTACATTCTCTTTGTCTTCTCATGGAGAAGGTCCTGCCAGATGGCTTTCCTGCAATGCTGCCTGCAGCAGAGACCAGAAGGAAGTGATGCAGTGGAATTTTTCCCACAAGTCTCTGTGACGGTCTGAGCCTTAAACCTACCCAGCTGAGAACAGCATGGATGTTACTGATTTGTACAGGTCTCTCATACTCAGTCCACAAACATCACATCTACTTGGCACTATGGAACAGGCTAAAAATGTTAACTGAAACGTCAACCTGAAAGACACACAAAACGTAGGACCAGATGTTAAGTATCATGAATTGCATTATTTGAGGTCTACTGAACTATCCTACACTTTAAATGCTACTGAGCTATCCTACATTTTAAATGAGAATTTGGAGAATGTTGCCTTATGCTGAGAGATGAGCTCAAACCAACTTTGGGTCAAAACTAATACCTACCTCTAACAGCACTTTTTACTGCTAGATCTCAAAGCACTTTATAAAGGAGGTCAACATCTTCTGGAATAGAGATGTGAAGTGACTTGCCCACCCTCTTCCCCCTGCCCTCCAACTCCAGTATAATTGGGAGTGGAATTTGATCATGTAGCCGTGCAACAAGACCCATGGAAATGATGTCATTTTGCAGCCTGGCTGCTCCAGTACAGCTGGAGAAGAAGTGAAAGACTGTGGCCAGAGATATTTCCCATGACACATGAGTTTCTACTGTGGCTTCTTCATAGCTAAACATGGCCTACTGCACGTCTCACCATGTGGGGAAGTTTTAGGCCTTACTTCAGCTTCCTCAGTCATGCTGTAGACTAGAGAATGGCATGCAATTTCTTTTGGAACTTAGCTGCAGGACTCTCCTCTCTGCTTTGCATCCTGCAGTAGCATTAATCATGAAATTGCAGTTATTATCACTCCAAACCTTCTGCCCCTATTGCATGCTGGCCTTATTGCACTGTCTTTGATAACTGCATACAAGGTGATCTGAGGGGGTTGCTTTTCTTAAACCATGAGCTGAAGCCAGCACAGAACCCTCACTTAATTTGCTGTTTGCACTAAAATGATACTCTCTAGTTCTGCTGCTGAAACAGTCAGAAGGAAGCCACAAACCAAACGTTAGTTTGCAGTGACCCAAATCCTCCTCCGTATTACAGCTTGCTGGCCTGCTGAAATTGATGACACTATATCAATAGAACACAGGAAAATATACTGGTTACTATTCTGCAAAATAAATACTTTAAGGCCTCATTCTGAGCTGTTATAGCAGTGTTAATCTGGAGTAATTTCACTGATTAATGCAAGCATAATTTAGATCAGAAACTAGCCCTTCGTGAGACTATGTCTGCTACAGATAATTCACAGGTACCTAATATAGAAACATATATTAAATCCCTGGGGCATTACCAGTACAGAATATTAGAAATTGTAAATACAAACTATAAAACTTCTAAACACATTATTAGTGCTGAGTATCAGCAGTCCTCCTGGATTTGGCCCTGGAGTTTCAGTTACACACTACAAATCTTAGACTAGAGTCTTTAAATCACAAATAATTCCTGGAGAGATATTCTACAAAAAGGAAAATGCACCCCATGACATTGGTATGTGCTCTTTGCACTCACTGCTTTGTTGCAGCCATTTACGTCTATTCGTATTATTTTGTGATTGCCCAGAATTTCTCCCCCCATCCCTCCAAAAGACACCATTTTCATGCAACTGGAGTTGTGCATTGGATGGGAACAAAGAAATCATGCAGAAATTTATAAAACAAGCTATATGCGTATAGATGCGTTACTGTCAGGGCCAGCTCCACCATGAGGCCAGAGAGAGGAGTGGCTTGGGGTGAAAGTTGCTTAAGGCAGTGTTCATACAGCCTGTTGTAACACAGTATCAGCCTTCAGTAGAGCAAAAAAAGCAAGGAGTCTTATGGCAGTTAAAGACTAACAGATTTATTTATCGCATGCGATTTCATGGGAGAAAATCCTCTTCAAAGCATCTGATAAATTGGGACTTTCTCCCATGTGCGATAAATAAATCTGTTAGTCTTTAAGTGCCACAAGACTCCTTGCTTTTTTTGCTTAACTAGACTAAAACCACTGCCCCTTTAGAGCCTCCAGTAGAGATCACTGCAACAAAGGTGAGGCATTAGGATTAACAATGAGGTGCTAATTGTTGTTCAAACAACCACTATGCCTCCTCTCTGAATCAATATCTCTGGGCTTCTCTTATTCATCTGAAAAGGACTGAGGTCACTGGCAAGCAACCTTTAATGTTTTTTATCAATTGACCCAATGAAGAAAAGAAAAAACTTTGAACACCCTGTATTTCACCATTTCTGGGATATGGGGATTTCAGTTATTTTTGCAAATTAAGACTTGCCTCTTTTTTCAGTGGGTTGAGAATTCCCTTGCTTGCAACAAAAGTTATACCCTGTAGATTTTAAGTAACTCCAGAGATTTTTTTTGACTGATAATTAAAAAGAGAAGAGAAAAGCAAACTGTTCTAGTAGGAGCCTGTGTTACAAAGCATGGTATTTTTTCTACAATTAGAAAGCCTAACTAACAGAATAAAATCCACCTCAGGGATGTATCTGCTGGAAAGAGAAGTTATAATAAGGTCCCAATCTGAAAGGGAGTGGATAGCCCCATTGTGTTGCTGCCTTATGCACACTGACAGCAACAGGGGTCACCAGACCAAGCGAAGAGGGCTAGCACCCCTTCAATCACAATATTGTGGACAACTGTGTGTTCATGGAAACTCATGCAGAGTCAGGGAACAGATGAAGTACAGAGGTGAAAGTGGAACCCAGAGAGGCTTCTTCAGTTCCTGGGATTTGGCATGGAGAAGGGAGCAGGACCTGGAGGGACTTGGACAGGCTCAGCAACAGACAGGATCTTCCAGGACCTTTCTTTCCAGCCTGGCATTAGCTCTCTTCTCCTTCCGGTCTCAGCACTTTCATCTCATTTCTCCACCCACTCACACGCCCCTCCCCCTAGCAATTTGCAAGGAGTGCCTACACACATACTGCAGGCTACTACATGCAATTTTAGAGACCTGATATACTTCCTGATTGAGGCAGGAGTATGGCATGTGGGATCACCCTTTGCATGTTCCATATACGTGATCTTAAAGTAGATGTGTAGATTTCAGAGATGCAATAGAAGCCTCAAGAGCAAAGATGAAAGCCATGACGAATTGCCACCCCCCCACCCCCCAGCCATGGTCACTGTTCAATTTTCTGGAGGCAGCTGCTTTTTTTTTCAGTGGAGGGTCATTACATGACAGAGGGGTCCGGAGCTGGGTCCCAAGGAAAAAAGTTTGATGACCACTGGTTTAAGGCTGGCTGAGAAACCAGACCCTGCACTCCTGTTCCACACTTCCCCTCCCCTGAGCCAGCGACTCCAGGCTGGTCCAGAGGGTCTGGGCTCCGCTCTCTTGCCCCACCTCTGGGCTGGCCTTTCCCATCCCCAGGGTGAAGCTGGCCCAGAGCAAAGGCTGGGTCCCCCCCCCCCCCCCCAGGGGAGGGGTGCTAAAGCAAAAGCTGGCTTGGGATGCCACAGCCCCTTGAGCTGGCCCTTGTTACTATTCATTATTTATTATTGTTGTTCAGATTAATTCTGTAGCTAGTTTTGGCTGTACTGGGTGACCAATTGGCTAAGTATTGTTATTAGCATGTGACCCACAGTTAGATGCATCACAACAACTTGTACAATGAGGTCTGCAAGCCTCTTTATCTGATACTAGAAATGCTGCCTGCAAGTCGCAATACACAATGGGAGATCTTTATTCAGACTGGCCAGGCTAAAGCAACGAAAAATGTGTGACCCATGGAAACTACATGAGGAATAGATTGTAGAAGAAGGTGGCTTCGATAGACTTATTTTTAGGCAAGTGAGTTGTGGTATATTGCTAATATGGCCTTCAGTTGCACAAAGACTGATCCACCCATGGGTTGATGCAAAGAGCAAAAGAGCAAGAGAAGAGAAACTTCACTTTTGTAGATGCAGTAAGAAGTCATTTTGAGGATGTTTACAAGGTGCTCATTCCAAGTGTGGGTGTCATCATGGGAGAGAACCTGAAGGGTCTTTACAAGCAAGTGACAGGGGCTAGCATCATAGGACAATCAAAGGTGGGAGTCAACATTTCAGTAGCAAATGAGAGATGGTAGATAGTGTAGAGAAGGGTTATGAAAGCAAAGACAAGCAGCTTATATTGGATTCAATAGAGAAGAGGAGGTAATACAATCAAGGCAATGGGTTAAGAGAATGAGCTCTGCAGCACCATTCTGTATGGATACGAGAGGGGTAAGATTGCACTTGTCAAGACCAAAGAAAAGGATGCTGCAGTAGTCAAGGAGTAAAATGATGAGCACGTGGATGAGTTTTAGCTCGGTGGATGGATAGGAAAGGCTGTATCTTAGGTGTTGTACAGAAAGAACCTGAAAGATTGATATAGCCTGTGAGGATGTGAGGACCTTCTATCATGCTGCATCCCCAAAGTCCCTCTGTTCTCATATCTCAGCTCCTTCAAACTAACCTTTTCCAGCAATCCTTCCTACCATCTGCTTTCATCCTCCTTCCTCATTATCGTTGTCTCACCTCTTGGCTAATGTTTTTCATCTTGATTAACTTAGAAGTCCTGCTCCTGAGACAGCGAAGACCCATGAAGCTCTGTAGGAGCTTATCACACTGGTGAGATGATCATTTAGTTCACATTGTTGGTTAACAAAATAGAAGTTATAACTTCTCAAAAGATCCTGAGACCAAATACATTTAGGATCAAGCAGTTGCCATACAAAATCCAGGCAGTGAGTCCCCTAGTCAAGTAGCCTGCATCAGAGAAAGTTGAGAAAAACTCTATAGTGCAAAATTATGGCATAACCTGCCCCGTGTGTGTGGGAAGGAAAGCAAGCTTGGAGATTGCTATAGACAATGTGCTGTGAAATCCCTGCCAATAGAATCAGTCCCAGGCAAAATTCAAAAGGTTGAGAAGATGGGTTTAAAGAGGCATTGGTACTTATTGGAATTCTGTCACCTGTGATTTTATTCCCAAGCTAGCCAGGACCCCCCTGGTTTCAGGAGGACAGAGACTACTATATCATCTAGATCAGGTTCATCTTTGGCTATGCATGTTTGACATGGGCTTTGCAAACATTGGACTTGTATGGCTCCTGACTGCAAAACCATTCAGTGGGAAAATAATCACACTTTGAAGAGACAAAGGGCTTAACCCTTAACAGTGATTGTAGCTCCATCACTCATGGTATAGCCGTTTATAGTGTTTCACACAGTTCACTGGACTCTGGTGTGTCTCAGGGTTCAACATTTCTAAAGCAGAATTAGGGACTGGGTGAGCATGCTGCTAGAATTGCACATGCATCTTTTGGTGCAGTGCATGTATAATGTTTCCAGGTCCCTTCCGACAGAAATGCTTCTAAAGCTACATTAGAATCAGGGACATCCTTAGGGTACGGCGACCAGGGCAGCCGCCCAGGGCCCCGCACTTTGGGGGGCCCCGCTGGGCTGCACAACTGCCCCACCCATGCCAGGGACCAGGCAAGTGGCCAAAAGGGAGGCCTGGTTCAGCGCTGTCGGTCTGGCCACCCCTCCCCCCCCCGGCCATGTGCGCTGCTCTCGGCTCCCTGCCAGAGCAGAAGGGAGAGGGCAGGCGGCAGTGCAGCGCCAGTGTTGTTACCCACCCCCTCCCTGGCTGCGCTGCCTCCTCCCTGCTGCTCTGGCACAGAGCCAAGAGCAGTGCCTGTGACCCGGGGGGGGGGGGGGCGCTTTTGGCTGCTTGCCCACTCCCCGGCATGGGATGGCTGGCACAGGGGCCTGCCCACTCCCTTAGGCCAGCTGGACCCCCCCCCCAATCCTAGTGGTGGGGGCCCCACTGAGGGCAATTTCCCTGGGGCCCTGCATCCCCCTAGGGATGGCCCTGTTTAGAATAACTCTCCTGTCTGAAATACAGCCTTCTCTAGGATAGTCACACAGAAAACCAGTGCACAGCACACCTACAAAGGGGAAAGGGGAAACTATGGTCATGGGCCAAACCTCTACTCTTATGAATAATGCCATAAATGGAATTGTTTAAAACTGGGAGGTTGCAAGGGCTGGAGAAACAAATACAGAGCTGGGAAACAGGAACTCCTAAATTCTAAACCCAGTTCTGTCAAGGACTTGACATATAATAAAGTCACTTCTTTTCTGTGTCTCAGTCGCCCTACTCATGAAAAGTGAAAACTTCTTTTCCTACTGTCTTCTGACGAGTGAGAAATTAATGTTCGTACAGAGCTCTGAGAAAGTGCTTTCATGAAAAAATTTAAAAAGCTTGTGTCACATACCAACTGACTGGTTACTGATGTGACTTTCTCTGTATGGGCAAAAGAGCTACAGAGATTATATACAAGAACTAGTCTAGAACTGCAAGGAAGTTTCTAAGCATCTGGCCAGAATACACTCAGAGCCAGAGCCCAGTGTCTGTAGGTTAACAGGGCTCCCCAGATGAATTAGGGGGCCTGGGGCAGATTTGATGCGAGCCCCCCCCCTCACTTTTCCATACATACAACTCATACCACCTCTGCCCACCCCTAGTCTCCTCCTATCTTAGCTCACTCCGGCCACCTTCTTACCAAGCCCCTCTTGTTTACCAGCCCCAATGTTCCCCAGGACGTATAGAGTCAGAAGCTGAGGCAGGGGCCAGGGCAAGTTGCCCCTGTGTCGTCCCCCCCCCCAGGTGGCCCTGTAAGTTAATACCTCAGTAAAAGAACCCACAGGCACATAGGTCACCGAGGCAGAGGCAGCTTTTGGGGCAAGTGAAGCACGCACTCCCCTAGGGTCCCTGAGCAGCAGGGGGCCCCTTTGTCAACCCAAAAAGTGGTGTCTGCCTTCCACCCGGCAGAACACATGGCCAGGGCCAGGGCCAGCAGTGAGGATGAGGCTCTGTCAGGAGGAATGGGGCAGAGCAGGCTGGCTTGGAAGCAGGGCTCCCACCCCGCCCCTGGGCCGCCTGCTCCACCCCCCCGTGGCAGGGTGGGCCAGCCCAGAGGCTCAGATCTGTGATTCTGCGCTGCCCCTTGTCTTTGGCAGCAGGAGGGTGGGGGCCCCTGGCAGGGTACCAGGGCCATTTATGGGGCCCTGGTGATGCACTGGGGCTGCAGGGGGAACCAGGATGCTGGGGCTGCAGGGGGATTGGGGGATGCAGGTGTGCAGAGGAAGTTGGCCCTGGGAGCCAGAGCCATTGGGAGGGTGAGGTGTCATGGCTGTGGGGGGACCAGGGGGCTCAGAGGGTGGCCTGGGGCTGCAGAGGAGGGAGCTGGGGCTGCAGAGGGGAGTTATGGGGGCCTATAGGAGGCCCTACAATAGGGTCTTTGCCTAGGTCCCCCAATTGCCTATGGCCACCGCTGCACAGAGAACAGCAAAGCACCCTGGAGCCATGAGCTCTGTTGTAGGCTAAGAGAGAAAAGAGATCACTGCTAGTTATTCCTTTTAGTTCAACTTTATGGGAGTTAACTCTAGACAGGATAGGATTTGGGGAGTTTTTTACTGGTGTGGTAGAAATCATCATGCTGTGATAATATATTTCTGGCCTTGCTTCTGCCACAGTGTGATGCTGAATAAACCAAATGTTTTACAAATGGACACCATGTGGTCCTCATTTATGGGCACTCATGTTGAGACTCTGTAGTCCAGTGTTTTTTAAACGTTTTTCCTTGGGACCCAGTTGAAAAAAATAATTTATGCCCATGACCCAACAATTACATCTTTGAGCAACGCATTTCAGTCTTTCGACGGCAGCAGCAGTGGGTGCCGTGACCCAGTGCCTGAGGGTCTACAAGCCAGTACTGGGTCCTGACCCTAAGTTTGAAAGCCACTGCTGTAGTCTGATTTGCAGAAAGGCTGAGTGCACAAAGCTGCAACAGAAGTTTTTTTGGATGAGCAGTCTGAACACATAAAGCGCTATGAAAATGCTAAATACTCTTAAAAAACCAGGCTCACAGCATCCAAAATCAATGGACATTCACAATTTTGGCTTCAGTCTTTCTGTGCTTCAGTCCCATTTTTCATGAAATGTGGCTAATCATACCACTGCACTTTACAAATGTGCAGAAAAATACATTCACTGATGTTTGTAAAGCAGATATCACAGTGAGCATGCTGTAGAAGAGACCATGAGGAAATTAGTAATGTGCAGAGTTTGACTGGTGTGTGGTGACTAAGTCTTGGGGCTGCACACAGAATTAAGTGGTAAAAGTAGTATTGCATAACCACCTGCAGAGTGAGCATTGCCCACTCTCTGCACCAAATGAGGCAGGGTTCCAGTGGGAAAAAAACGGTGTGTGTATCAGAATGTATAATTGCAAGGGAGCCAAATAAAGTGTACACAGGTAACATACATTCTAAATTTCATAAATTCTGAGGGAGTGACTTCACATAAACATAATTTTTATCAATGTATTGCTTGCAAGATTGCATACATCTGAAATAGTTTCCATAAGTCAGCCATTGAGGAGAAGTGGAGCATTGCATGCTAGGTGTATTCTCCCAGGCTTAGGTTAACATACTCTAGTGCAGGGTTATAAGTAACTTTCAGCTTTACTAACCCAGTTTTTCAAGCCTTCATTCAACTGTCTTTACCATGAGACCACCCTTTCTCTTTCTGCAGCCCCCACCTCATTCATTACACACCTTCCAACTTCTGCAACAAAATGAGTAAGTTATTCTACAGAGGACAGATGCCGTCACTACACAGCCCTGATTCATCCAGCAAGCATGGTGCAGCTGGTGCACAAACTAAAGCAAGGGCCTTTTGGAGGAAATTATAAAGGATGATGTCAAGAGTGTATCAAAATAAATGTGCACAAAGAGAATTGAGGTTGCACTGCTCCCGCCTCTCTATTCTTTGCTTCATTTGAGTCAGACAGACTACCTTTTCCTCCAAGACGCTCAAATTTCAACCGCAGGGATACAGAAAACACAGGCGACTCAGCCTCTCAGGTTTCACTTCTGGTACTTGGTGACAAAAGAGCTCCAAGCTCCTGCAAGGAGCAGCTAGGGAGCAGTCCGGAAATACAGCATCCTCAATTCCTCCATGCCAGTGGTTTTCAACCTGTGGTCCTCAGGTGCCTGAGGACCTGCAGACTGTCTACTCTAAGGGATCAATGGAAAGGTTGTTACTACCTGTGAACAGTGGTTGGTCTGCAGACCATGCCTGAGATTTTCAGAGGGGTCCGCACCTCTATTCTAAAGATGAAAAAAGGTTGCAAACTGCTGCTCTCTGCAGACAGCACACACACAGTCCATTTAGCACAGAGGAACTGCACAGGGATGAAGCATGATCCGCTGAAAACCAATCTGCAGAGAATTTAGCTGACAAAGTACAGCAAGTTTTGACAGAGTATGTACCAACTGCAATTTTTCAGGGGCTTATCACTTGGCAAAATTTGAGAGAAAAATAAATCACCAATCAGAGACAGACACTAGCATGGAAGATTTCAGCCTGAATGATTAAAGCGTGGCAAAGATGCAAGAAACTGCAACAGGGTCTTATAAAGGTCTCTAAATAATGACATTTTGTGGCTTCTCAGAAGTACTGCAAAAGATAAAAGCTTTTTTTTTTGGCAGTAGGTTTTTTAATTATTTGTCCTCAATTACATTTATCTTCTTCTAGAATTACACAGTGAATTTTCTAATTCATATTGGTCCCTTAATTTACATTATTAACTGTAATTTCAAAATATAGGGCTGAGAAAGCGATTCTCTTTTTATCCTAAATACCCTAAATATTTCAGAACATTTGTTTAGAGTTCAGCCAGCCAAATCTCCCTGAGTAATGAATTTGTGAATGCCTTCTCCGATTGGCACAGAAATGTATCCCAAAGGATGCTCGTAAAAGGGTGAGATCATGAAAATAAAAGGCATTTGTCCACGCTCCACCTTCCAGTACACCAGAATAAACAACAGTAACCCCACTTACTAATTATAGCATTTTACTCATGAAAATCGGAGCAGAATTTTCTCAGTTGAATCATCATGAGTATTGTGCATTCTATCTTATATCTATTTATCCAGGCACATATATGTCCCGTTCACCACTCACTGTAGTATCTGAGCATCTACCTACCTGGCCCCTTTAATACTGCTAAGCCCAGTGGATTTTAGCAACATTAGCTTTTTCTAGAGAACTGCAAAAATTACAACACACTGCAATTACCTGCCCGTCCTTTCTCCCTTCCCCCTACATTTACAAATCATGCTGAAATACTACAAAACCAAACATTTTAAACCACAGGCTTTTATACAGCACATCTACAAGTGCTGAAATCTTGAAACTTCCAAAATGAAAAGCCAGAGCTGGGATTCTTACCATGTCCACTACAGGCGTAAAGCTCTTTTCTCGGTCAGATTAAGTGATTGCCTCAAGTCCTCAGAACCGTAACTTTCTTTTCATAAATAAACAAATAAGATCCACTTACTGATTAAAAAGAGAAGGCAATGAAGGGACCTCATAGCTGTTCCTGGCTTTCACGTGAACGATGTAAGACTGTAGATACAATGTGTGCTCTGACTGCAGATGACTCTCCCAGGACTTCTGGTTGCTGAGACACAGTCAGACAAGTCTGTTGTGGATTTCCTAGTTGGGGTTTCAGTGTGTGTGCTTGCAAAATTGTATGTAAATCTAAAGGCAGCAAGCTATTGAAAGGGCATTTTTATCAGTGCCTCTGTAGAGATCTGTCTATTAGCATCTCTAATAAGTGAGGTATTTGCATCGTCCTTCACTTTCCATGCCAGCTACCTGGAGATGTCATCATTCTATGGAAATGTCCTGGGAAGAGAGTGGAGATAAACTTGAATGCACTCACAGAAGGGATTTAACAGGTAAGTCACCTTTCAGATGTACCTCATTACACACTTTGCTCATTTTAAACCCAGATTTTCCTCTCTCCCATATGCCCTTGCTGTCTTCTCTCTGTTTAGTGCACACTGTTAGGATGAGAAACATTGATACTTGAGAGGGAAGTTTACTAACACTGTAGGGCGCACTAAAGCAAGGAAACCATGGCTCTTCTGCCCCCGCTTTTGCTAATCCTTTCCTCCTAGCATCTCTGCTTCTGGGGTGTCTGTCACATTTCAAAACATCAAGGCCTAGGAGTCAGAAGTATCAATGTGCGTTCATTGCTGCCTTCTGATCTCACCTATTCTGTGACTGGATTCTGGCCGCATACAAATAGCCCCAAGTAAGTGGCTCCTGTTGGCAGAGATCTGTCTTTCCCACTGATTGGCAATGCTCAGGAGCCAAAGAAGTTCAGTTGCGTCAGAAATCATTCAAAACGGCAGGGATGTAAAGAAAGCATTTCTAGAAATGGGCTTTCCCAGCTTGTAGCTTCTGCGTATATCATCCCTGGCATTCTTAGGAGAAAAGAACTTATCCACAACAAAAGGAGATTAGTATTTTACTACTTTGCTTTTTTTTTAGCTACCTAGCCCAAAAGATCCCAAAATACTTCATAGACACTCAAAAGCTAAGCTTTGCAGCACAGACGGACAATACTATTCCCATTTCACAGTTATTTGCCTGCCCATTTTGCACAGAAACAAATTACATCAGAAGAAAAGGTGCAGCATGTTAGTCATATATGCACGTGCGCATACAGACACACACACACTCTACCTTATTCTTGTCTGGTCACATTGTGGGTTCACACAGCCGGCAGATCTGGATGCTTCTCAGAAATGAAGATTTTAAAAAAACCACAAAGGAACCATTTAAAATTTTCCCCCCTTTTCTAGAACGTATTCCTGGTTACTGCAAAGCTCACTTGTCGTCATGAAATAGTTTGCATCAGAGGTCTGCAAGCTGAATTGATGCAGAACCAACTCTTTGCAGCTTGTGCAGACTTGGCTACAGCATCTGGCTGTTCAAAGTATGCCTCTCTCTCAGGGGCTGAGCCCCTCGTCTTGTTCGGTTTCAAAGATTCCTTTTGCTACCCAAAAATGAGAGAATGGAAAGTTTGTTGTAAAAAAGGTGGGGGGAGTTGTGAGCTCTCAGAGACTTTACAAAAGAATAGATAAACCTGTAATATTCTGAGCTCCTGCAAGGAGAATTAAAAATCAGTTTCTCTCCCTCGTACAGTTTTTCCTTAGTAATTTACTAATTTATCTTTGTCTGGAAAGGTTTCAGGGTGGGAGGTTAAATGATGAAATTTGTTCTGACACAACATTAGGATAATCATACCTCCTAATAGTTTCTTGCTCTGGGCTTCTTCAGTGGGCTTTGGAAACAGACTCCCTTAGCAAAGAGAGCTCTCCAATTTATTGTGGGTTATGTTTTGTTTACAGAGGCAGGGCCAGCTCAAGGGGTTGTGGCGCCCTGAGCCAAATTTTGCTTTGGCGCCCTTCCCATCTCATTCACGTAAGCTTAAAAAGATTTTCCCAATTGCATTTGCAACCTAAAATTCAAATAGCAAGATCAATTCATTCCTTTAATCTAAATACAAAAATAAAAATACTGATGAATTTAAATTTAATTCACAAGTAACATTTATCATATACATATGTAGTAAAATTTCAGCTTCAAAGGGTAACTTTTCAGGCTTTAACAACTGCAAATTGTTGTATCATTTCATCTTGATCTAAGTCCTTGGAGTGGATGAATGGGGAGGCTAGAATGGGTGTTTTAGGGGCATAGAGGTGGTTGGGGAAAGCTGTGATGGGTGTCTGGGGGATTGGGGTTTGTGGAGAGGCTGGGGTTCGTGTTTCTGCAGTAATGGGGTAAAAAGGGGAGGTTGGGGTGGGAGAGGCTGGAGTTGGAGTTTTTAATGATATTGGAGTGGGGGGTTTGAGAAGGCTCAGGTGGATGGAACTGGGCGTGGGAGGTTGGTGTGGCTGTACATGCAGGTAATGGGCCTGGTGGGGGAGGCTGGGATGGATATCTCTGGGCAGATGGGAGTGGGTGGCAGAGGCTAGCGCGCATGTCTGTGGGAATGGAATTGGTGGGGGGCCGCAGGAGGTGAATCACAGGACACCTTGCTTTTTTTTGCTGAATTAGACTAACAAAGCTGCCTCTTTGATGCTTGGAAGAGTTTGTTTTCATTCCTCACCTTTCACTTTCTGGCAAAGGTGATTTTTGTCTCCTCTGACCTACCTCAATCAGCATATCTTTGTAAAAACAAACAAGGAGTTCTGTATAGGGTTACCAGATTACAAAGCATGGAAAGGAGGACAGGGAAGTGGGAAAAGGACAACATGGAGAAAATGTATTAATATAAGTGTGATTACTGTATTATGTTGTGGAAATGGGTAATGATTAATGAATGCATGGCAGCATGAAAAGAAATGGAGAACAAGTTGAACAACAGATATGTTTTTAGGGACATTAACTGTAAAAAAAAGATGTATAATACAAAACTGTAACACAATAAAATGAGTATTGTTGTGAATATACAATTTGTGTCAGCAATGTCACAATAGCATTTAATTGACCGAATTATACCATTCTAAATGGTAAAGCCTATTCTTGATATTTATGAGCTGAACCTGTTTTTGTCAGTAGGCTATCATTGTCAAGAATATGTGTTAAATTCCTCACATGACATGTCATTCAGATTATACTGAATTAATATAATGCCCTTCACAGATTTAACTGATAATTGATTCCTCTCCTTTGTCCACTGAGCATTGATAAGAGAGAAAACCCATTCTACATTGGCATTATGTCCAGTGTTGAACCCCAGGTTCGCGATGTAACTGCGATGGACCGGCGACACCCACCAAGGAGATGGACACCAATTTTCAATAGACAAAATTTTATAGTGGTCTCATAAAGGCATATAACAAAATAGCAACAAAAATGCCTATGTGGGGGGAGTAAACAGCTACACAGTGAAAAGGACTATGCAAGCTACAAGTGGGATAATAAACAGCTATGTAGTAAAGGGACTATACAAGATACAAATGAAAACCACACTTATAAACACTGCATAAATGGGAAAAACTACACTTATAGACAATGCATAAATGGGAAAAAGGTATACTTATAAACACTGCCTAAAAAAACCCCAAAACTACACTTATAAACAATGCATAAATGGAATTATAGAGCAAAGAAAAAGGGAAGAAAGAAACAAATCGAGAGAGGTAGAATAGTTGTATCAGTTTATAATACCTGTCCTAGCACCGTAGTGGAACCCAAAGCGAGGAGGCAGACCAGCTGCAGCATCCCAGTACGTAATCGTTCGGCCGGCAATTCAAGTACACCCATAAGTCTCACGGGCAGGAGCGCCCTGTCTCAATCGGGGGATCATTCCGACCAGTTTGTGACGTGCCCTTTAGCGTTCGAGGGTGGGAGAACACTCACGCCAACCGAGGCAGGGGCTTAAATAGTGTACTGCACGGCCAGAGTATAAAATAGCCAATTGAAAGAGAGGTGCAAGTCAGGACCAATGACAAAACTGGGACCCTGGACAACGATCCCTCCTTCGTGGTGACAGGGGTGCGGAGAAACTGTTCAGAGGAATAGAAACTCACCGCCCCCTTGATGACACAAGGCAAGGGGGGTAGAAACTCACCCAGGAAATCAAGGCCCATCAGGGGAGATCAATACTTAACATTCTTCCTCTAGAGCTGAATAGCCCAGAGATGAGACCCATCAGGGAGAGCTATACATAACATTTCTCCCTGTGAGCCCCATAGTCTAGAGGGGCTCTAGTTGGGGGGGGGGGGGGGCATTATGTCTGCCACCTCCATTGACATCCAGGAATGCTGAAAAAAAAAACAATTCAGCAATTTTCAACAATTCTATAAAGCAGCCCATGTTTTCACAGTTTCAACCTAGCCCCCCCCCCCATGCTTGCTGCCTCCCCGCTACTGCACAGGCCTCCTTGCTGGTGGGGAACACTGGGAACAAACAGTGGTGGATTAATCAATATCATTCTTGCTTGAGAAAGAGCTGGGTGGAGAGAAATCAGGAAGAAGTGTTAATTGTCTCAAAAGGGCTGCATTCTACTGCAAAACAACTCAAGAATTTGTCTGTATACAAAGTTTGTATAACTACAGTAGGAAGGCTAAAAGCACTAACAATTTTATTGGTATAGCAAAAACAACAAGAGTCTTGTGGCACCTTATTTCTTCAGGCAAGCTTTAGTGAATAGTAAATATCAAACAATGAATGTTGCTGAAGAGGAGGAAGAAAGAGACCTATTGTATTGTCACAGCACACAGAACTGCCCACACCACAGCAAAAGTGAGAAGGTAACAGATTGTCTTAAAATGCCCTGGTGAGAGATCGTCTCTTTATATTGGAAAGACAGTAAAATTGAAAGATGCTCAAAGAACGGCAAAAAAAAAAAAATTAGACCTCTGTATAATAAAAAATAATAAAATAATAATAATCCGATCAGGTCATGTTACAGTATATCATGTCTTGCACTCCCCTGCTTTTATTTTCATCCTATTATGTAAGTTCCCTCATCTCTTCAAAGCCTCTGGCAAAGTGGGATTTTTCTCCTGCAAAACTTCATGTGATAAATAAATGTGTTAGTCTTTTAAAATGCCACAGGACTCCTTGTTTGTTTTTACTGAACTAGATTAACCTGGCTATTATGCAGTTGTATGTGTCAGGTTTGGTAAGGATTTTTTTTTTTACTTTTACAAATAACTGTGGCCTATTGCCTTGTCCCCTGAAGAGATCCTGCTGCTAGTATTGTGGGGGAGTGGTACAGCCACCCTCAGGCCCCCCCCGCCATTGCGATGCCACCTAGGCTTGGGGGGGAGAGAAAAGAGGGGAGAGACCCGAGCCACACTGTCTGGGCTATGTTGGGGGAGCCTTCCTCAGCCCCCTTTTGCAAAGGGCATTGAGATGAAGAATGCTATAAGGGCTAAATCTAACAAGAGTGAGGGATTATTTCAGTGTCCATTTAGCAGTTTTCAGCTGTAGATCTCAAAGCACTTTTCAAAGGGAGGTAAGCCTCATCATTATTTTTATTTTGCAGGTGAGGAAACTGAGCCCCAGGAAGGAAAAAAATGACTTTCCCAAACAGCTCAGGGCAGAGCCAGAAAGAGACCTTTGGTCTCCCAAGTGTAGGGTTACCAGACCTCCAGCAAAAGGAGGACATGTCCTCCTTTTTGCACTGCTGTCCTCCGTCCTCCAGGCATTGGAGAAAAAGTGCATTTTGTCCAGCTTTTTGCCAGTGGCCAGGGCACTACTCTAAAAATAGAAGCGCAGGAGCCTGCAGCTCCACAAGACGTTCCCCTGCCGCTCAGCCCTGCTGAAGCTGTTCGTGGGGTTGGGAATTAGGAGATGATCCCTTGCTGGGTGGCTGTATGTATATTGAGAGTGAAGAGGGTTAGTCTGTCAGGGGTGGGGCTGGCTGCCCTGTGCAGGTAGTTTTGCATTACCTGGTTGCTTCTGCTCCTCACCCCTGGCCTCTTTTCAGTCTCCAGCTCAGGTCTGTTCCCCTCTCTCTCCCTGTCCATTTTGGGGAAGGCTTGATCTTATTTTTTGGAGGGGCTGGGGCTTTTCTTCAGCTTTATGGGGTCTCTGTGGTGTCCAGAGACAGATCTGGGGCTGCTTCTTTGCTTTCTGCCAAGGGAAGCCTGTGGCAGGGTGTGGGGTTAGGGAGGGGTTGGGGTGACTTGGGCTGGCCCCCACTGCCAGACCCCACTGGCAGCCCTCCCACTGCAGCAGGGTTGGATTCCTTCGGCACTCCCCTGCCACAGCTCTGCCGCTCTGGGGGGAAGGGGGGTCAGATTCCTCTGGCGCCCCCATCACAACCATTCTGTGACACGGGCCATATTCTGGCCAGCACAAGCCGTATTCTGGCTGCGGTGTTGGCGGCGACATAACAAACAGCAAGGTGGCCGCAAAGTATTTTGGGGGTAGGAAAGGGGTCCACAGCCTTTAAAAGGTTGGGAACCCCTGATCTATGGGATGGAGGATAGCAGCCGACTATTCATTTCACATTTTTTAACGGTGCAGAAGAGAAAATATTTTTGGCCAAACACATTAGACAAACTTTTGTTCTCACAAAAAGTGTGTGGTATTTTATACAGTTGGCACACAGCAGATGGGGTGTGTGGTTGGAAAAATATCAGCTAAAAGTTCTACCCACACTGAGCTGAGTGGAACTAATGTTTCCATCTCACAAGCATGAAGGGCTGAGCTGACCCAACTAAGAGTTAAACCCATGCTTCCAGGGAGAAACTTCAAACCTGAATCTTCCATTTTTTGAGCGCTGCTCGGATGCATTCAGTAATAGCTGTCTCTGTGCCAGAGCGCTGGATTGTTTGGAAAAACTTTGTCCTAGCCTGTCAGAAGAGGGGCAGTAGCCACCGCCCTCGCGCCACCTGTGCCTATATGTACGGCCGCCTCCCCGCCCCCCCTCAGTTTAATTTCTTCCGCCTTGCGCGTCGGATCTGGAACGTCCACTCCTTGCTATCGCAAGCAGCCTCTCTGTCGTGAATCAGCTTTTCACCCGACTGGGAGAATCTCTTTGTGGATTTAATTCCACTACAAGAGCCTTTCGCTGTTGGACCAAAACAGCCTACGATCATGCCAGGTTTCAAACCCTGTGCCGAGTGTGGCCAGGCCTTCCCCAGGGATGATCCCCACAGGAAGTGCCTCAGCTGCCTGGGCAAAGACCACATGGTCTTGGTGTATTCCATTTGTCTCTCCTTTAAACCTCGGACCATCAAGGAAAGGGAACAGTGACGCCACGCCCTAGCCTTGGAGGAGGCTCAGCACCTTTCACCTGAGGCTTCGGGTTCAAGCCCAGCACCGAAACCCAGCTTGGCGCTGGCACCCTCACAGCACCGTGTCACCGGTGACCGCCACCGCCGCACCATCTCGGTGCCAACTCCAGCACCACGGCGCCGACCCGGCGCCTCGGCCCCTCAACACTGATCGAGGTCACCCTCCGCCAGCCCGGCACCATCGGTACTGGGCTTGCCTCGGCACTGCGTCGTATCACCTCCGGTGCCAACGGTCTGGTACAGTCTGGCCTCACTGGTGTCTACCTCGCCTCGGCACTGGCTGGCCCCACCTTCGGCACCGCAGAGTCTGGTGCTGAAGGCACGGGAGCCTTCTCGCCGGAGCAGTCCTCCCTTCCCTAGCGAGGACTTGCCTGCGATCCAGGCGGGGGTGATCCTCGTCCCAATCACACAGAAGCAGTAGAGGCAGCATGAGCCCTGCTGCGCCTTCCATCTCCCCCTGCCCCACCTCTAATCAGGAGGGGTAAACCAGCCTTCTCATTGAAGGCCTGGATTCAAAAGGGGCACTCCCCTTCTCCCCCCATAACGGGGGCCGGCACCACTCCGCCGCCAGCACAGAGCCGGGAAACCCGATCCCCTTCCCCCTGCTCCAGCCTGAAAGAGGGACCGTCTAAGGGCTCTAAACAGCCCCGGCACCGAACATCATCCCCCTTTCATTTTCAGGCGCAAGAATGGTCCCCTGAGGGAACTCCTTCCCTCCTTGATAAATCCCCGGTGCCACGCTGTCCCCGGCACCAGAGGCCTATATGGGAAACCTCGGGGCGCACTTTGACCTGCTGCACCCAGCTGCTTCCCATTTAGGCATGGAAGTGGAGCCCTTGAGCCTTCCCCCGATACCCTGTTCGGGCCAGTGTTCACCTCCACAGCGCACTTAGCAATCCCACCCCACCAGAGCATATGGGACCTTGCATGCTCCCGGTGGCAAAGCCCATGCTCTGTCCTTCCAGTTTCGGATATGGCGAGCATGAAGTATCGGGTACCAGAATTGGACTGCCGCTCACTCGCTGGCCATCCACTTCCCCCTTGGGATGTGGTCCACATGGTAACGGGGGTCGGAGACCCTTCCCCCTCCTCTCAGGAGACCAGAGAACTGGATTTGTTAGGCTGCAAGGTGTATTCTTCCTTGGCCTTTCAATTGCGAGTGGCAAACAAAGAGGCCATAACCAGCAGGTACCTGCTGGATGTCTGGGAGTCACTTGGGAGATTTAGGAACATGCTCTCAACCGAGGCCAGGGACGACTACCTGGAGGAAGGTAGCACAGTCTCACAGGACCATCTCCTCTCAGCTCGCGATGCGGTGGACACCGCTGCTTGCACCATGGCCTCGGTGGTTACTCTCCGTAGGGTAGCTTGGCTTAGGGAGGCAAGAGTGCCCCCTAACGCACAGCAGGCAATCTTGGACCTGCCCTTCGAAGGAAATGTCCTGTTTCCCCCTGAAACTATTGCAGTGGTAGGCACAGCTCGGGACCCTCGGGGAGATGCAAAATATTTCGGCCTTCTCCCTCCCGGGCCCGCCCCACTGACTTAGCTCCCGACTTGCTGGACGGGACAACCTTTCTTTTCCACCACACTCGCAGAGAGAAGGGGGTTTTTCACTCACCCTTTCCAAAGTGGGTGCAGGGGTCTTAGGGCGTCACTACCCCCCACTCCCACATAGGGAAGACAGGTTTGCTAGGAGCCTTCCAGGTCCTGCCTCGCCTTCCCTCCCCCACCAGCGGGGGAAGAAGTAGACCAGGGGTAAGGAGTTGGGGATTGGGGACCCCCTTCTCCCTCCAGAGGTGCTGAGTGGTTGGGTTGAGGGCAAGGGCCCAGCTGACCCAGAGCCCAGCAGCTCCTTCTCACTCCTCTGGCCTGGTTCCTGCAGCACAGGGGGTTGACAATACAAGACGCCCACCTACGGTGCATGTACCCAACACCGTAGCTACTACCCTCACCCCGTATGCAGCTACTTCCCTGACGGAAACCGCCAGTCTCCCATTGTAACAGATCCCCTTCCCGAATACTCCCTGCCGCATTCCCCACCCTAACCCGTCATTAAGGGATGGAGATGCGTCTCGTTGTAGCCTAGCTTTGGCTCTGAGACACGCACATCCGAAGACTTCTTGTAACAGGACTGTGCCTGTGGCCATGACATGTGTCCCAGGTAGGACCCTGCATATCTGGGTCAGAAAAACTTATCCCGCTCCTCTATCCACATGACCTGCATGGCTGCATCCTCTATAAGGGGCATTGCCTATTCCCGCCTTTTCTTCATGTACACTTAGTAGTCGCCAACTAGTCCATGACTACGTGGCTCCGGAAAAACCTTCAGTGCTCTTGCCTTTTCCTTCCTGCCCTCGCCCGAGATGCATCCATGCGCCTAGCCTCTTTTGCTAGCCTTTAACGTTTTTCCTGCGCATTTATGTGGCACGACGTGGTGGAATAGTTTGCATGACTGGAGCTCTGCAATAGATGGGT
>ML681971.1:28480152-28499007 GCA_007922195.1 Podocnemis expansa
CCTGGTTGGTGGCAACATGGCCCGCAAGGGGCCATGTTGCCACACCTCCCAGGGTGCTCCTCTCCTGAAGTGAAATAGCAAGTCCACACATAGGACCTGCTGTTTCACTTTCAGGGTCTCCCTTATTTTGAACTAAATTTTTTTTAGTTCGAAATAAGTGGTTTCGAAATAAAGGTTTTATTTCGAAATAAGTCATTTCGGAATGACTTATTTTGAAATAAACCCTTGTGTGTAGACATAGCCAAAGAGCTTTCCACATTTCCTTGCAGCAAAAGTCTCTATGCACAGAATAACATAACGCAACCTTGTGTAATTATTACAGCGCTCTGAATTTGGCCTGCTCTGCTGAATAAGGATAAGGGATATTCCACCTCCCCTTTTCCAACATTAGGTGAACATGGCAAGTGCTGACACTTGGTGGCTGACTTAGCATGTTGCAGAGATGTTATTGAACAGCATTCACATAGCCAGAAAATAGAGGTTCTCCTTCAAGCGCTGCTCACATCATTCAGTTACAGGTGTCTACGTGCTGCAGCGCACGGTAGCTCGGAAAGTCTTTAGCATTAGCCTGTCAGGTCAGGGCGCACGACCAATGCCTTCCTCCACGCCGCGACTGTGGCTATATAGGTGACCGTGACCCTGACCCTCCCAGTTCCTTTGTCCGTCATCAGCGGTGGTTTTGGATCAGCGTAAACTTGCGAAATGCAAGTGCCTGTCTTCGTGTGAAATTCAAGATGCCTGGTTTCAAGATGTGCTTAGGGTGCTGCAAGGCTTTCCTGATGGACAACCCACACAAGAAATGTCTCGCTTGCCTGAGTGAGTCCCACCTCGCAGCGGAGTGCCCTATTTGCCGGTCCTTCAAGTGGAGGACTTAGTTGGAAAGGGAGCACCACCTCCTCTTGATCTCGGGGAGTGGAGCCACAATCCCCGAAACCGGCCAAGCCATGAGCGTTCCGCCGGAGCCCCGATTGGTCTGGGCACAGGACACCCGCCACCGATCGTCGGTACCAGGCTCAAAATCTCAACCCGCAATGGTACCGCCCCAGCACCAAGCTCGTCAGTCACCGGGTAGCCTTTCAGCTCCCCCGAGAAGGGTACCGGCACAGGCAACCCTGACAGCCCACCACGGGCACCCATACCCACCCCCGGTGCAGAAGATGAAGAAAAGGTCTAGAATGGCGCCATCCTCATTGGCACTGCAGGGCCCAGTACCACCCCCCGTAGTACCGACGTCAAGCCTGGCATTGACGTCCAGCCCGGTACCGCCAGTCCCAGTACTGCCAGTCCTGGTACCGGAGCCAGTACCACCAACTGAAGAATCAATGCCAATACTGGTACCGGCTTGCAGCTCTATGCCATCTTCCAACCCGGTACCAACAGCCAGCCCAACGCCGGGCCCAAGCATGGCACCTCCCAGCCCTCCTCTGGTACCACAGTCCGGTACAGAGGGGCAAGAAACTCCTCTCCATTGCTCCTCTGAAGAGCTCTTGGTACTGGACTCCTGGACATCAGTTGAAGGGTCTTCCAGATCGTCCTCTGAGGACTGCTTCCTCCCTTCACAGGAGGAGCGCCCGAGGAAGAGACTCCATAGGAGTTCCGTATTCCTGAGTTCGAGGAGGTCAAACAGACCACGGCTACGGAGAGATCTCCCCTCCCCCTATGGCAACACCTCTAACGAGATCATTGCATAATGAGTGGACCCTCAACTGGCTGAACACAGCAACCAATGATGTTTCCTCTCGTTATGCCCAGTCACCACTGCTGGAGTCCTTGGATTTTTCTGACGACGAACCTGACCTTGACTCTACACAACATAGTAGATGATGGGCTCAATCCTCCTCTTCACCTGATGGTGCCTAACTGACATGTCCGCTGACCGTGAGGGAAACCCCCATGTTGATCAGGACCTCCTCCGCTGTATGGCAGTGAACCTAAAATTTAAATTGGGAGTAATCCAGGAGGACGACTCTCTCTTCGAGGCATGCCGTAGAGGAGCCCCTCCCCCCCCCAGCGAGGGTGGCAATTCCCTTTCATTAGGGAGTATACCGCATTATCCAGAACGCTGGCAACGCCTTCCTCAATCCCGCCAGTGTCCAAAGCTGTGGATGAGAAATACTACATCTCCCCAGAGGGGTTTTCCTTCTTGTTTCATCACCCTACTCCAGGATCCCTGGTGGTTGATGCTGTAAATCAAAGGGAGAGACAGGGCCAGCCAAGCTCCACGCCCAAGGACAAAGAGGTGAAGAAGTTCAACCTCCTGGGGAGGAAAGTTTACTCCTCCGCTGCCCTCCAGCTCCATATTTCCAACCATTCAGCCCTAATGACGTGCTACATCTTCAACCTGTGGGAGGCCATGTGGAACTTCCGCATGGCCATCTCCAAGGAGCATCTGAGAGACTTCGAGGCAATGCTCAAGGAAGGAGAGAGGGCATCCCGGGATGCTCTAGCGGCAACCTGGGATGCAGTGGACATGGCTGCCCACACTATGGCCTTTTCAGTCGTCATGCGTCAGTTGGCCTGGCTCCAAGGCTCTGGCCTATCCACGCAAATACAGCAAATTATTCAGGACCTCCCCTTTGACGGTCCTGACCTATTTGCGCCATCCACAGACATGAAGCTCCGCTGTATGAAGGACTCGAGGGTCACGCTTCGATCCCTGGGGATATACACTCCACAACCCATCAGGCGCTTGACAAGGCCACATCAGCAGCCCAACAGCAGTTACAGCAGCTAAAGCAGCAACTTCAACTAAAGAGCCAGTTCCTGAGATCCCTCCAGTTTCCCCAGCGCCATCTTGGGGACCTGGACAGGTAAAGGGGGAAAGCTCAGTGCCTCACAGTCAGGAAGGCGCGGGCAGGGACCTGACCATTCATCCAGCCGAAACAGCGTTTTTGACGGTCCCCTTGAGGGCAGTACATCAGGGCCCCAGTGTCCCCCCCACCGCCTCCGCCACTTTGCCCCCGGTGGACCCATGTGACATCCAACCAGTGGATTCTCGACACAGTGGTGCGAGGATACTGTATCCAGTTCCTTTCAATCCCATGGGACAGGAAACTACCCTCTTGTGTAGCTTCAGAGAACCAGGAACTGTGAAACAGGCTCGAGGCCGAATGCCAAAAATTCCTCTCCCTCGGGGCCATAGAAAAGGTCCCAAATGAGAGCGGGGCACAGGGTTCTACTCCCGCTACTTCTTGGTCCCCAAACTCAACGGGGACCTACAGCCCATTCTAGACCTCAGAGCACTAAACAAATATATAAAGAGAATAAAGTTCCGCATGGTTTCCCTGCCCCAGATTGTCCCCTCCCTGTCCCCAGGAGGCTGGTTCACAGCCCTCGACCTAAAGGACACTTACTTTCACATAGCCATCCGACCCCACCACAGATGATTCCTCAGGTTTGTGGTGGCACAAAACCACTACCAATTCACTGCGCTCCCCTTCGGACTATCACTAGCTTCTAGGGTGTTCACAAAATGTGTGGCACTGGTTGCAGCATTTCTACGCAGGAGGGGCATAAGAATCTACCCATACCTGGATGATTGGCTCATACTGGGCAAGTCAAGTCAACAGGTGCAAAACCAGGTCAACCTGGTGGTGAAACTCTGCAAGTTCCTTGGCTTCCGCATAAACACAAAGAAGTCCAAGCTCAGCCCCACTCAGGACATAGAATTCATCAGGACACAATTAAACACTTGACAGGGCATAGTGTCCTTGCCCCTGTCAAGATTTCGGTCCATTTGCACCATCATCACGGAACTGCAAGCGCTGGGTATAACCACAGTGCGCCGGTGCATGCAGCTTCTGGGACACATGGCAGCGGCCACCTTGGTAATCCGAACAGCACACCTGAGGATGAGACCTTTCCAGCTCTGGTTCGCCATGATGTTCCGGCCATAGAGAGACCATCTGGACAAGGTACTCTCAGTTCCCCAGTATGCCCTGGAGTCCCACCAAATTTGGAGGGACCTCCACTTCACAATGGGGGGCATCCTGTTCACGGAGCCCAAGCCCTCAGTGACCCTGATAACCGATGCTTCAGACTCAGGTTGGGGAGCCCACCTGTCCAGGGGCCTCTCTACACAAGGTGGTTGGAGCCCCAAGGACAAACTCCTCCACATAAATGTGAAGGAGCTCCAGGCCATCAGATTGGCCTGTACGACCTTTCTCGACAAAATCTGCAACAGAATGGTCCAGGTCCTCACAGACAATACAACAGCCGTGTTTTATACCAACCGGCAAGGGGAGGTACGCTCCTTGGCTCTGTGCGAGGAGGCGTGCAAGCTTTGGTAACTAGGTATAGATCACCACTGTACACTGATTGCCTCCCACCTCCCTGGGGTGGACAACGGCCTAGCGGACTCACTCAGCAGAAAATGGGAACCCCCCCCCCCGGTGGACCTGTTTGCCACGGAACAAAACCGCAAATGGCCTCAATTTTGTTCCCTCCGGGGTTGGGAGGAGGGCTCTCTCAGCGATGCCTTCCTCCTCAGTTGCTTGGGGGCCCTGATGTATGCCTTCCCGCCATTTCCCTTGATCCACAGAATGCTACTGAAGGTCCTGGTGGACGGAGCACACATCATCCTGATAGCTCCGGATTGGCCCAGACAACACTGGTTCCCACTCCTGCAGGACATGTCCATAAGGACCCCGCTTCGCCTACCTCAGTGGGCGGATCTCCTAACACAGGACTCGGGGCGCCTCCGGCACCTGAACCTGGGTCTCCTACAGTTGATGGCCTGGATGATCTCTGGCTCAATGAGCAAGAGAGGCGCTGCTTGGGTAGGGTTAAGAAGGTCCTGGTTGGTAGCAGAAAACCCTGCACCAGGTCCACCTACATTGCGAAGTGGAAGAGCTTCTCCACTTGGTGCCGTGGCAAAGAAATAGACCCTATCTCCACACCAATCCATACAACTTTGGACTATCTCTTAGACCTAAGAGAAAAGGGCCTATCCCTGTCCTCACTAAGAGTCCACTTAGTGGCAATTTTGGCCTTCCACCAAAGGTTTGATGGTGCCCTAGTCTTTTCACACCCCATATCTCACAGGTTCCTGAAGGGGGTGGAAAAACTCTTTCCCCACCCTTGTAAGCCCACCGTTCATTGGGATCTGAACATTGTACTACAGGCTTTGACAGAGCCACCCTTTGAACCCTTGGATTCAGCTACTCTGCTAGTGTTATCCTGGAAGGTGGCCTTCCTGGTAGCGATCACCTCAGCCAGAAGGGTTTCAGAGTTGTGAGCCCTTTCCTCCGAGCCCCCATATACGACATTCTCCCCAGATAAGGTGGTCCTCCGCCACCATCCTTCTTTCCTACCCAAGGTGGCCACTCCCTTCCACATGAATCAAGAAATTTGCCTGCCGGTTTTCTATCCCTATCTCCAGGTTACAGAAAACCAGAGACGGTGGCACACCTTGGATGTGAGGAGAGCACTTCTAATTTATATTGAGTGCACATGATCTTTCCGAAAGACCTCCCAGCTGTTCGTGGCAGTCACTGAATGCATGAGAGGCTCCCCAGTGTCCTCTCAGTGCATCTCCAAATGGATTGTGAACTGCATCAAAGACTGCTACGGAAGGTCAAACGCCCCTCCCAGGGACTGTGAGAGCCCACTCTACCAGGGCTCAGACGTCTTCCATGGCCTTCCTCACCAAGGTCCCGATCCAAGAGATCTGCAGGGCCGTTACGTGGCCATCAATACATGCCTTCACGATGGACTACGCCATTGCCCAACAGGCTAGAGATGATGCCGCTTTGGGCAGAGCTGTACTCAGTGTGGGTAGACTGTAACTCCTCCCACCATCCTCGGGTACGGTTAGCAATCACCTGTAACAGGATGATGTGAGCAGCACTCGAAGGAGAATGGTTGGTTAGTCACCATTAACTGTCCTTCTTCGAGATTGGCTGCTCACATACATTCAGGCCCCTCCCACCGTCCCTGCTAATGGAGTTGGCGAAGGAATATGGGACTGGGAGGGTCAGGGTCACGGTCACCTATATAGCCACGGTCGCAGCATGGAGGGGGCGTTGGCTGTGTGCCCTGACCTGACAGGCTAATGCTAAAGACTTTCCGAGCTACTGTGCGCTGCGGCACATAGACGCCTGTAACTGAATGTATGTGAGCAGCCCATTTTGAAGAAGGATGGTTACGGGTGAGTAACCAACTGGTGTTTCAACATTAGTGCTGTTCCAACAGCCTGCCTGACACTGAGACAGCATCATCAGTGGATGTGTAAATGTAGCTGAGCTGCCCACAGTTTCACTCTCTCAGAATAGGGTTAACGGACACACCAGTGAAATGCCCAAGGCTTGACTGTGCCACAGCATCCATAATTGCTAACATCAGAGGAGCTGCATAAATGTTAGTCTTTAACAGGGCCACAGGACTCCTTGTTTGTTTTACCCACACCAAGTCAGCTGCTTTGCTGTCAGGATCATGGCTGCAAGGGAAAGGGGCAGTGGAAGAGAGAATGATAGTCTTTTGCCTGTAACACGGAGCAGCTGAAATACCAGCACTACATGGGCCCTGGATACAAAGATGACGGATGCATGAGAAATGCACATATAAATACTTTATTATCTAGGACTGAGTAGGATAATGTCTCATTCCCCCCCACACACACATTCACTCTGTCTATCTATATGTGCATGAACAAACAGCTTATCCCATTTGCACATGATAAGAGCATGTGCACAAAGCAGTCAGAACGTGGAAAATCGTCTCAATTTTCTCTCTTACCTGAAACACCATCTCTCATCTTTCTTGTCATCAAGACTCACAGACATGAAGCAGCCAGATCTCGGCTTCCTTTTCAGGCGCCACCACAGCCAGGACTTCTCTATTTCTAGAATGGTAATGGCTCTCTGAGGATACAAGTTTAAGTTAGAGAGGAACTGGTGCAGGAGGAACTCAGACCTTACTCTAGCTGAGGTTCTGATCAAGTCTTCCCCTCACACCAAGTATCACAACTTGGAAAGGCACTTGTAGGTCCAATCAAAAGTGTTCCATGGTTCTTTTATTGCTGACAGGGAGTCCCTTGGCCTGTGGTGTCAAGAAATTACTCTAAACTCTGTAATTTTCTAGAAGGAGAAAGACGGGCCTGGGCTGCCATCAGTATAAAGGAGACTTTTTTAACAGAAGCTTTGGACATGGACAGATCCTGTAGTTCTCTCTAGCTCCCAGACAAGCTAAGCACAACCTGTGCTGCGTAGTGTTACCTTACGAGGTCTCCCCTAATCCACACAACAACTAAACAGTCATTGAAGGAGGTGCCAACTGCATTATTAATTTCTCCAAACTGGGGTAAGCCAACCGAACTGAAGGTGTAAAGCACAGACATCTTAACAGAGCCCCACGTGTGTGAACAGAGGCATCTTCTCAAGTAACAGAGGCATGATACCTGCAAAAGAGTTAAACATCTATCTCTGAACATGGTTTTGCTCTCAGGCAATGCTCAACCAATGAAAGTGGTGTTGTGCTCTAGTGACATTATCCCAAGTTTTACTGGCTGAGAGTGCTGTCACTCAATCTGCTATGAGAGTCTGATTGGATGGAGTCTCTCCGGGACCTCACTGACCCAGAATCAGTTCTCTCCTGTTAAGGAGCTGGAATAAGTCTCCCAGTAAACTCAGCTATTGATTTCCCTCAACAAGCACAATCCGCACAGCCTCACTACTTCTTCCCTCCCAGAGGCAGGAAAGTAACCAAGTGCCATTTAAAATACACAGCCGCACCCAGGAAGGAGGTCATAGTCTTTACAATTCGATCTGGAAGGCACATATCTCAGCACTTACCATGTACTAAGGTGACCGGTACTATTGGAATGTGGAGAGAGAAAGATCTCTTTGCACTTTTAACTAGCTCAGATAAACTCTAGAGCTCAGTGAAAATGTTGCATCCCAGTGCAAGCACACCAGGATAGAATTTCTTGTAAATGACTCCCACAGGTGCACACAGAATAGAATCACAGGGCTAGAAGGGACTTCATGAGATCATTGAGTCCAACCCCCTAGGGCTTGATCCCAGGACTGTCTGTAGATGAAGCAGAGGGGCAAGCCACTACACTATATCAGAGACCAGGTGAGCACTGTAACAGACTCACCTGCAGCTGCCAGATGCTCTCACTGTAACCAGAGACTTTAGTGACTGTCTCACTCATGAGCGCGATTAGCATGTTGAGCAGGAGGATGTAGGTCAGGATCACAAAAAGCAGTAAGAGGAGCATGACAAAGTATTTGAATTTCACATGCTCCTGGAACTCCAGATCCCCCAGACCGATGGTGAACTTGAAGAGCTCCAAGGAGGTGATCAGCAGGCCACTGTATTTAACAGGGCCCTTTTCACCATCTTCTTGGGTAACTGACCTGTTCTGGGAAGAAGGAGGGGTGCCCCCTGTAATGTTGATCATAACATGGCCTTTTTCACCATCCTCCTGGATATTAGAGCTATTCTGGGAAGCCAGAGGGGCACCCCCTGTAACGATGACCAGAGCTGTAACAAAAGCAGAACAGTAAATCTTCCCAGGAAAGTCCCCTTCTGGCAGCTCCACTTGTGACAGGATGTTGAGTCACTTCTCACCTGCCGCAAAGCCAAAGAGGAAGATCACATAAACCATGAGGAAACGCAGCAGGTCCCTCAGGATTGTCTGTAAGTAGAGCAAAAGTCAGTGTTAATAATCACTAATAACTTTGCATGTTTATATAGCACAAAATCACTGGGATAACGGAAGCTAGCACACTGATCAAACAACATTTGGCTCTGCACCTGTTCTGGCAACATCACCTTGTTAATCCCCACAGAAGCTCACAAGGGAGGCAGGTCTGGAAGTGTTATTACACCCCATTCAATAGACAAGAAGGTGACACAGAGGCCCTCTGGTGGTCCTCTGCTCTAAGTCACCAATTCCTATCAAGCTCAACAAACTCAGTACACCTAATCCTCTGTTGGCATTGTAGTTATCTATAAAGAACATTGTATGAGGTATCAAATGAACACTTACACCGTGCTGGTTATTGTAAGCATTGTGAGATGTAAACAAAGGTGTTTAAGAAGTTGTATGTATGTACTGAAAATATTTTTAGAATCTTTGTTCCATGAAGTGATAAACAGGATTTGCCACACAAAGAAGTTTAGAATCACCTTCTGGACTGTCTCTAATGTAAATTAAGCATTTTAAAACCAACACATTGGAAACTTTATTTCCATATGAAGTCAAAAGGTTGATGGGAGGGGTAGGGCGTATGAAACCAACAAGGGAGAGCACACAAAACTCTGAGGCCTGGTCTATATCTATAGTGAAATTTGATGGCAGCCAAGAGGAGTTGCACAAGCTATACAGAGTAGCTTGCATAACTCCCATCAACTTCCTAACTCCCTCCTATGTGGCATCTTCACTGCACTGCATCAACGGGAAATGCATTCCTGTTGACACAGTGCTACACTGCTTGATGGCTTGGCTTTAAAAGGTCGACTTCTGGGTTTGACTGAGCGCTTCTTTACTGGCACTCAATTGAACATGAAAAATTGACTCTGCACCAATGGGGCAACACTGGCAGAGTAGACAGCCTGAGTCCCAGAGGGTTTCTTGCCTCTAGACACAAAATTAAACTTTGGGGAATAAAAGGATATTTTGTGATCTATTTCACTGAGGAACACCCTTGGCAAGGGGGATGGGTTGTGACAACCTGGACCCTGATTGCAATGAAGATCAGCAAGCTCTGCACAAGGTGACTGAGGCTGTGAAATGTTTTGATACAAGAGAATACCCTGTCACAGTTATGATTAGTGTCTTATAAGAGTATTAAGGTTAATCTAGTTTATTGTGACCATCTCTGTTTCCCTTATTCCTATTCACTTGAATCTGTGAGTCTCTACTCTTTGTAAATAAACTTTCTTTCTTCTCTTTTTATTATACATTCATCTTAGGGCTGTGCTGTTAAGCAGAGAGTGCATCCTCCATTGAACTTATCAAGCTGATGGATTCACATTTCTCTGATGGCAGTGATGTTGGTAATGACTGAGTGTACAGTTATGGGCTGGGTACCACAGGGAGTCCTGTGAGTGGGCAGATCGTTTGGGTTTCTAGCTGACACTCACTTTAGCACCAGCAAGTCACCCTCACTGGAGGAAAGGGAAACAAGACAACTCAGTCTTCCATGCCCCAAGAAAGTGTCACAGAGGAAATGCATACACAAAGGCTGAGAAACTTGCTAAAGGTCACATAGCAAGTAACAGTGTTTAGAACTTAGTAGTTCCTGCCTCCCAGCTCTGAGTCATTTCCTTCAGACCCTGCTGTTTCCAAAGCTGAGTAAGACACACTGGCGTTCTCTGGAGCTACAGTGAAGCCAGTTTAGAGTAATTTCTTGTCATGTCTGGGTGAACTGGTTTTCATGAAAGAGACTGGCTTGACTCAAGCAAATACCATGCTGACTCCCTCACTCTGGCTCTATACTTGCAGCTGCTACAACATATCCATCCTGCCTGAACTCTTGCTCTCTCTTTCATGCATACATGCCTCTGCTGATGAACCTCGGCTCTGACATGCAGCGTCCCCTGCTTCTGCAGTCCTGAGTACTACATACAAATCTGCCTATCTGCCTGAATCCAGACTTTTTTGTGCTAGCAAACAGCTTCTGAACAGAGACTTTCACCCTGTGCTTTTTCTTCTGATAGGCAGAGAAGCATCAGCTACTGTGGGGACCAGGATGAGTCCCAACAAACTCATTTTTCTTCTGACCTGGGCCAATATTTGAAAACCTGCTGCAACCTGAGCCAGTGGTCTGCCACAGGCAGCATTCCACCTGCCCATCCTACTCAAATCAGCAGGGAATGTCAACATCCATGACCTAACCTTTAGTTCCTTTCTCAGTTCTGGTGGTCCTGGTGGGAGGACAGTAACCACAGCATTTGGATCAGTGGCTCACATCCCCAAGCATTAGTTACTGTTCCGACTGACCTTCTGTATCATAACACCATAGATCCCAGTCCACTGGAAGCCTCGTGTGTAATACAGCATGTTCACCCATCCCAGCAGCAGGGAGAACACCATTACTGGCACATAGTCTTCTGAACCCACAAAATACAGCAGAGTTGAAAGCAGCAGCAAGAATGCCTGGATAAAGCTGGGGAAAAGGGAGGAAGTAATAATTGTCAAACTGGGCTGGCCGTCTCAATGCCAAATCCTTTCTGTGCCACACCCAGCTGCATTTTGCAGGGTTACCCAATGGGGTATAAAATGTCAGCTAACCAGATCCAGTAGACACAGTTATAGCTCAGCTAGTAACATAATCCATCTGTAATCTACTTGATGCATAAGTTTATTGCACATTCATTAGACATTAGTGAAGTTCACATTATGGAAAATGTCAAATAAACTGGGCCTGACTCATCTCCTTTCCACTGTCTATGCTCACATATACCAGACCTGATTTCAATGGAGTTACAAACGGTGTAAAAATGGAGAGATTCAAACCTTTCACATATAACCTCCCCCCCATGTACAAAAATTATAAAATCTTTTCCCCTTAATAAAAGGGCCTCACATTCACTCTTCAACCATTGAGCTCAAAGTGCTTTACAAACAGCAGGCACTGTAAGTATGCCCATTTAAAAGGCTGGGAAACTGAGTCACAGGAAGATGAAGTGACTTGTTTAAGGTCACAGCAGACCAGCAGTAGAGCCAGGAATGGAACCCAGGTCCACTGACACCTAGTATGGTGCACTGTCCACATAACCATTGCTGTAAATGAGCAATTTCACCTAGGAACTCCTGATGTTATTATTCAGATTACAGTAACACCAAGACACCTCACTCAAGCATAGAGACTCCATTGTGCCAAGAATGGTACTAATGAAGAAGTCAGCCCCTGACCAGAGAACTCACAAACTAGGATTACAAGAAGCAACAGGTGGAACAAAGAAAGAGTAGGTTAGAAGGATACCAGAAGAACAAATATGCTATGTATGGACTGGTCATTTCTGCTCACCCTACCCGCCTAGCTACTCCTTGGTTTCCTCCTGAAAGAGGTTTGTTTTCCCACTAACTTTCACTTTCCACAACCTAAAAAAACGTACAGAAAAAATTCTATGCAGCCGTCAGAGAACACATTCTTCAGGTTCCGATATCTCCTCACAAAGTATAGAATCTATCAGAAAAGAAAAAAAATCAAAAATCAACATGGACGATGCATTAGAACAGCAAGACACATCTAAGTCTAGTCCCTGCTCAGATAATGTACTACACAGAAAATGGTTTCTTCATAGCCTTTATATTTTATTTATTTTGCTACAAGGATAGAAAAATTCATTGATGGAAAAGGACTCTTGGTAACAAAAAGCCAATAATGGAACAGTGGCTGAGCCACAGATCTTGTATGTGTCTAATACAGTGTGTCAAATAATTAACATGTATTTTACTCCACTGTATCACAAAAATCCCTCTCATGACCTTTTATGTTGCGCATGTCCTCATAATCCTCCCTTTTGTGTCATCCTTTGCTTTCTATATCCTGCTTATATTGCAAGCACCTGATGACAGGAATCTCGCTTTCTATTTACCTATGAAGCAGCATGCACAACTTACAGTATTGTGGAAATAAATAAGAGCAATATACCAATGCCATGGAGACAGTTCTTTTATTTCAGAGCAACTAGGTTAGATATCTCTGTACCTGAGTAATTATGAGATAAAAACCTCCCAGGAAGACAATGATCTGTCCAATGAGCTTGAGAAAGCCAATAGCTGTGAATTCTGGGGTCTGCAAGATAAAAAGAAGCATGTGAAGGCAGCAGTGGGAGCTGCTGCCACCCAAACTCATTAAACCACAGCCCCAGCAGCATTTAGCTCACTCCCCCCCATCAAAGTAAGCCAGACATACGTTTAACTGTAGGGAACGGTGGTAGGCGAGGAATGTGAAGGTAGCCATGAATATCAAGTAACAGAAAAGGCTTGAGTAAAATCTCCATTTGACATACAAGTCCCATTTGTGCTGAAGCAGTTTGTTCAGTGGCTCCAAAACCACCATCTTGTATCTATTCTAGAGGGAGAGGGAGAGGAATAAAATATAACTTGTCACCAGTAATCCAGAATCACTCTTGATCCAGTTCTGGAATTCAGTGGCCAGAAATCCTGCATGTCTATTCCATCCAACCTCTCAGTATGAAAGAACACAAGCATCTTGGTAGACTTGGTTAATGCCTGGGTCCTACAGTCCTGTCAAGGTACATGGAGAGATGGAGACTGAGTCACAGCACAGCTCCATGTTGAGAAACAGAACGTAAAGGTCCCAAATGCCTTCCTAACTGCAGATTATCAAATTTGAAGGGATTTAATAACTAACTACTTGTTAACAATAGATGCAAATCTCTCATCATTAATAATGAACAGATTCACATACTTTATTTCTTCTAGAAAAACAATCTGAAATATCAAATTAATATATATGATTTATATAATTTATGGTGACAATAAAAAAAAACAGACAGAGCCATTCTGTGTTTGATTTTAAATAAGTTCCCAGGACTCACTGGTGTGTCACTGCTGTTGGCAAGGATCTCCAGCACAGAGTTTTTCTCATAACTGTCTACAGAAGACAAGTCATAGAGAGATACATGGACAGGTCCATAAGTCCATTCAGTGAATTTACGAGACAGGTGCCGATACTCTGGGTCCTTGATCTCTCTTTGGAGAATATGTCTGAAGATCTGAAGGGAAAGTTTGTGTGTTCATATATACATTAAGTTGTAAAATAAAATGTCTAGAAAAACCTGAGTTGTCTTCAAACCCATAACCCAGTCACTAAGCAGATGACTTGCTCCACTGTCCTCACTACTTCTAGCCATGCCCAGAGAATCACTCTCATTGTGTTTACCTCTACTTTGCCTTTCTTGGCAGCTAGTTTCAGTGGAGTTAATCCAGCCAGATTCTCTATCTCCTCAAGCTTCTTTGTTGGATCAATCTTTGTGCCTGCCTTCAAGATCTCATCATACATGTTGCTCACTAACTCAGTGTTCTGCTTGGTGTCATCTGCAATCATCACCAGTGCATGGAGAACTGTGTTGCCCAGGGAATCCTGTTCCTCGAGCCTGGCTTTCTGATAAGGATTATCAAGAAGGTATTTTATCACATCAAGCTGGTTGGTGCAAGCAGCCAAGGAAAGTGGAAGTTCACCTAGAGAGATGTTTTTTGAAAAAAAAAAAAAAGTTTTAGGAAAAATATTTATCTTAGTCTGCAGCATCTTGTAACGGTAAAAGGGGTGGGATTTTTCTTGCTGAATCTCTGCATTTAGACATGGATGTTGTTGTTAACTTGTACAGAAAAAAAAAATCCCTTGCTACTTCTGGGAGCAGCTCCAGTTTGCAAGAGTCGGTGTTTGGCTACACTGGTCAGCACCAACTACCTCCAGCTATTTTTGTGCTTAGATTGCACGTGCAGGGGTTTTGAAGAAACAAGCAGTCTTGCCCTTAGATAGGGTAAAGTGCATACAATTGAATGCACCGGGCAAGCACCAACTGGTTCACAGGAGAGGTCAGTCTGATAAAGAAGTTTAGTGACCCCCAGTAGGTTGGGACACCCTGTGTTGTGGGATGGAGGGAGGAGATCACACAAAATGCAAAGCCAGGTAGAGGAAGTGTCTCCTCATACTGCAGGGCAGTCAGATAGCAATCTGGAGCCTGCAGTGCTGACTCACCAAAATAAAAGCACGCTCCTTCTTCCTTCCTCCTGAAGAATTCTCCATGGGCTCTGGCATGGACATCAGCACCATTCTCTACCAGCAGTTTCACTAAATTTAGGCATCTCTTCTCTATGGCAATGTGGAGTGCCGTCTGGCCTAAGGAAATGCACATTACAGTCAGAGCTTCTTGTGATGGCTGGGCATGGACAGACAGAGCAGGCAAGATCTTCCCAGAAAACACTACAAAGGTATCAAGCAGTATTATCAATACAATGAAATAACCATGGAGACTCAGATGCACCATGTGTGGGAAACTGGTGGCAATTGCTGAGTTTGCAACAGTGACTGCTAGAAATGCAATTTGGACAGTAAGCTTGTGTGCTATCAGATGTAAACACCCCCAAGGCTATCAGGACTTGAGCAGGGTCATTTCTCTTAGAATTACAATATGATCCAATTGGACCCATGACCTGAAAGCTGTAAAACGGTAATAGTTATATCCACAGAGGTCATATACGTGCACACACACCTGTTTCTTTAGAATATTTGCTATTAGAAGGATAAATCCCCTTAGCAGAACTCATTCATTTCTTAAATTCCTTCAGTAACATGACATTATGTATGTTTTCACTGAATACCACTATGTCATTTTTTTCCTTCTCCAAAGCCCTTTACAAACACTAACAACAGAATCTCAACATAACGCCAGGTAAATATTACTCCCATTTCTCAGATGGGAAAACTGAGGCTCAGAGCGATTAAGTAAATTATTCAAAGTCAGAGAAGCAGGTACAAGAGTTAGAATTAGAACTTAAAAATGCCCAGCTCCCTTTTCTGTGTTTGAGTGATCAGCATACTCATTCCACACAAAAGGAACTCCAACATACTGTCCATTATGCTTCCATTCAATTATTATTTTCCATAGATGCTGCCTCTCAGATTGTCAATCTCAAAGTCAGATACACAGTCCTGGAGAACCCTACCTGCATAGTAATTATTCTTGCATGCAACATTGACAAGTGGCTTTGGAGACTCAGTCTTCTGGTCTATTTCCAGTAACAGTGGGACAGTGGCATTTGTCCCATCTTTTAAATTCAGCAGGGCTTTCATTAAGCAGGTCTTACCCGTCTTGGCATCTGGGGGGGGGGAGGGGGAATGGGAGAGAGAGAGAATGTGTGCACAGAGGGATATAGCTGTGACACCATCATCATATATGACACCATCATGAGTTTCATCTCGCCCAGAATTTACCTTTCTATGTAGAATTAAATACATTGTTAAAAATCCTTTTCTCACAGTATCCAGCATACCCTAGAAGCAAAGAGCTTTTAAAAATGTTATTTAACATATTACAGACACATCTCAAGGTGCTGTGCACACAGGCCTGTAAAAGTGTCATCGCCTTTATTTTATAGGTGCTGAAGCTAAGGCATGGGAAAAGGAAGCGATCTGTGTGACATAAAGCCAGTGACTGAGCTGGGAATAGTACCCAGGCACCCTGTGCTCTAACCATTAGACCACTCCAACTCCAACTCCTGTGCCTTGTTGCAAGAGGTTCAGAGTCCAAACTTCTGATATGATGGAATGGACTGTTGTGAAAGGAATAGTTCTGAGCCTAGACACTTTTAGTTTGGAGCTTATTCAAAGCAATCAACAAATCCCTTGAGCCACCCAGGCCACTATCAAGCCATGCCTCTGTTAAATCACCAGAGAGTATGGAGTGTGTATCTACCTGTATATTCTGTATTAGAGAGAAATTTGGAGGTCCTTCTCAAGTAATCAAGCAAACCATCCAGTTCCTCTGGGTTGCCCCGTGAGACAGCACCAAAGAGCCGATCTCTATCAAAGCGACTTGGGTCCTCTTGTCTACTGGAGAAATGTGAAGAGTTAACCATATTCTAGAGTCTAGACAAACAGGAGACTAAGCACCCAAAAGGTCCTCTGTCCTCTAATGGGGGAGCTGCTGTGGTTTCTGTCAACTATGAGAGGAGGGATGGGCATGGCAGTTTGGCAGAAGAATGAATTACTCTTTCAAGTCAAAAAACAAAAAGAGTTAATTCCTTCAGCCTCCTTTTTGTTTCTTTATACCAGCCTCAGCACCTCCTGATTCCAGACAGAGGTGTGCTCTCTGTGTGCAGGGAAAGGGGTGATATCTTCCCCTTTCCATCTCTGTACCACCTTCTCAGGAAGACTGCAGGACTCATGAATTTTCACTGTCTTGCAAAGTTTCTGACACCATCTAGAATTTGAGCTGGTAATGGAGAAGAATTCCCCCCAGCAGAGCCCACAGTTACTTACTTGCTGGAAAACCCTGGTCGATAATTCAAGTTAATCATGATTCTTGACCCAAAGTCACTGCTTTCGCCCTCATAAGGCGTGTCCAGGGGTGGTGGTTCTCCCTTTCCTCCATTGACCCCTTTCTTTTCTCTCTGTTTATCAGCTGCAGATGTACTTTCCTGGATACTGTCATCTGTTTCAAGCAAACCCATCAGCCTGTTCTGTGACAGGTCAGGCTTCCTGTATGTAGTGTTTGAGTTATCCATGTTTAATAGGACGATGCTTCAGACAATCAAAGGTGCTCCCACAGCAAGAACGAAGAGCTAAAAGAGTGAGAGAAGTCATTCGTTACCGCAACTGAATTAGACTTCTCATTTGTAGTTAATCCCTATCCACTCTGCTCCCTCGTCTCACAAACAAAAGAACAGTGGGTTCCTCACCAGTAACCATCCTTCTTCGAGATGGGCTGCTCAGATCCATTCAGTAATAGGTGTCCCCATCCCGGAGCGCCATATTGGCCTGAAAAACTTCTGTCCTAGCCTGTCAGGAGAGGGTAGGCAGCCTCCACCCCTCACGCCTCCCTGTGGCTATATATACGGCTGCCTCCTGACCCCTCCTCAGGTCTTTAGAGTCGTCAACTCCAGATGCAGGGATGGAGGGAAGGGACCTGAATGAATCCGAGCAGCCCATCTCGAAGAAGGATAGTTACTGGTGAGTAACCCACTGTTCTTCTTCGAGCGCTGCTCAGATGCATTCGGTAATAGGTGACTAGTAGCCATGCTGATGGGTGGCGGGTGGAGTTGGGTCTTCCGCCTTCAGCACAGCAATATGCCCCAAATGGGAAGAAGCCCAGCAAACCAGAATCTAACCAGAGTCAAGAGATGAATAGGCTCTTGGCATGGCATAGAAAGATCGACAGCTGAGGGCCAATCCAAGACAGCGGCAGGGCCGAATCCGCCAAGGCATAAGAGAGTGGGCAGGATGGGCCAAGGTCACCACAACGAATATGAAGAATGCAACATGAAACCATAGAGGGTTGCATTGGATGTTCTACCTAAGTGGCAGAACACAAAGATATGAAGGCAAGAAGAAAGGTGTCTGGCCATAGGCCCTTTCCACATGGGCTCTTCGAGAACGCTGGAGGCCAACAGGAGCAAGTTTAACCAATGGTTGTGGCCTGCATAGGAAGCAATGGAGGGAATGAGCAGTATCCCATGGATTCAGCACCTTGAGGTCCGAGCCGGGATCCAAAGAGTAACGGTCTCGCGTGGATGCTTGCTGGCTACACAGGTAGCTGTGAGAGGGATGAACCTTATCCCCTGGACTGGACACAGCCAATGCCAGTGGGGTCTGATCGATGAAGGTCGTAATAATCGAGAATGGTCTGGCAAGACACTACAAGCCCGTACACTGAAGGCAAAGGCCTACAGTGAAACGGTGGAAGGCACAGGTATGCCAACTACAGGATCTCAAGTTAGTGCGCAAAGCGCACTCTTCCAGCTAAGAATGGTACCAAACCCCGAGTTTCTTGCTGGAGAGGTACTCCAGGACACCAGCACCGATAAGGCAACGTAATGGCCCGGATGGTGCTGATGGACTAGTACCTATAATAACCTTGGAAGCATGAGAACTCATGGGGTATGTCTACACAGGGTTCTTATTTCGAAACAACAGAGGTTGTTTCGAAATAAGAAGTGGCATGGCCACACGACGCACGGCCATTTCGAAAGAAGCAAACCGCTTCTTTCGAAATGGCCGTGCTGCTTTCGAAACAACCTAAACCTGGTTGGCTGTCGAAACAGGGTTGTTTCGGAACAAAGCGTTCCGAAACAACATGTCACCTTCCTCCCAGGGTGCTAAGTACCCTGGGAGGAAGGGCAGCCCCCCCTCAGCACCCTGGCCAGGGTGC
>ML681971.1:28499407-28546907 GCA_007922195.1 Podocnemis expansa
CCACACTGTGGACCTGCTATTTCGATGCCTTATTTCGAGGACAAAGTTTTTTGTCCTCGAAATAAGTTGTTTCGAAATAAAGAGTTATTTCGAAACAGCTTGTTTCGAAACCTCTTGTTTCGAAACAAGCCCTCCCCGTGTGAACATAGCCATGGAGAAAGGAGAGGGAGCTCGCTTGGCCTGTAATCCTGTGGGATTCCAGCAACACGAGAGTTGTATGCAAAGGGGCAGGGGAAGGCGGGGACAATGCCAACTACCCCTCGCCCACCGAGTTGAGGTGGCCCAAGGGCTCGAAGGGGTGCTGTATTAGGAATACGGTCTTGCGTGTCCAGGGGACCACCAAAGGGGGTAGTGTCAGAGCTACATAGCGAAGCGTGAGCAGCAGGGGAAAGACACGTTAATGCAGAGTTACCCCCGAAATACGGTTGTCAGGGGCAGGAAAGAATATCTCCTGACCACCTCAGAAGAGAAGCCACCCGCAGAGTATCAACCATAGTATCGAGTAGGTACCTTGAGGTTAGAGAACCCAATACAGAGGGTTATCGCTAGTCGGGGACTGGATGTGTACCCCCGGTTGAACTGTAGATCCCCGAGCAGGTCAGCGAGGTGGCACGTGCCGAAGGGGCAGTGTCCTCTGCCAGGGTACGCATGACCTGACGGCAGGGAGGTTAGGTTGGTAGTTATAAGCAACTCATTGAGGAGCTTTCATGCTCGGAGTGTGGCCTTCTGCCTGGGTATGCTGGGGGACTGATGCCGCGAAGGTGGACGCTAGGGTGGAAGGTCCAAAATACGGTATCCCACTGCTGTTCCCCTAGGGTGGGGCCTACGGTAAGGACTCCTAGGATAGGAGTTCTCATCTAACTGAGGTTGTCCGCAAAGAGAGGGGCTGTAAGGAGCTTCAGCTTCTGTAAAGAAGGGAAGTATATGAAGGCAGGGATGGACTGCTCTGCCTTGGCTTAACGCGGAGGCTACGAGTCACCAAGACTGTGTGAACACATCTTGTGTGATGAGTAGGATGGAGGGTCCTGCTGAGCTGTCAGGGCCACAATAAGCTGGGTACTCAATGTAAGTGAACGAAGGCATCTCCCACCCCTCCAGCCAGGAATTGAATGGGCCTACCTGATGGAGAGCATCAGGGTAACAGGGATGGTCCTGCTTCCGAGTAAATGCTGCAAATACACGTCTCGGAGCCTCTGCAGCAAAGCTGGGGCTACTACGAGACGCGCTCCTCGTCTCCGGTAAAGATTTGACGCGGCAGCGCAGGATTGAGGGATAGCAGATGAAGGGGGCGGAAGAGGGGGGCTGATTCCCCACGAGTGCCCAAGGTAGCCGCTGCAGAGAAGGTGCAGGCAGGATAGCCGCTGCAGAGAAAGTGTAGTCAGGGAGTTCATGCCTTGAGGAGGCCCATGCCACCCGAGGGCAGGGGAAAAGCCCCAGCTAGGAGTGTTATGGGTGCAGTAGCAAAAGAAGAGGGGTCAGTGGGTGGGCCCCTTCCCTGCAGGAGGGAACAGAAGGGGGTCTCAGCTCTTTCAGCGGATAATAGCGGTGGAAGGAAGTTTTCTGTGATCCCACGATGATAGGGATAACGGGGAGTTAGGGGAAGAAGGTAGGGCCCCAGATGCCTATGTGGGAGGGGTGAGCCCGAGGGGGAGCAGGCCCAAGTATTTGGCCTCTCCCCTGGGACCTCGAGCGGTGCCCACCACCGATAATATTTCTGGGGGAAACAAAGCATCCCCTTCGAAGAGCAGGTTGAGAACCGCCTGCTGCGCATTAGGGGGCACCCTTGCCTCCCTAAACCAGGCCACCTGGTGAATGGTTACTGCTGAGGCCATGGTGCAGGCAACCATGTCCACTGTGTCACGGGCTGAAAGAAGGAAGGTCATGAGAAATTATGTTACCCTCCTCTAGAAAGGCATCATACCCCTCCCTGGCCTCAGGTGGGAGCAAGTGTCGGAATTTCGCAGCCGACTCCCACATGCCCAGCAAGTATCTGCTGATAATGGCTTGGTTGTTCGCCACTCACAAATAGAAGGCCGCTGAGGAATATACCTTATGGCCCAAGAGGTCCAGTTCTCTGGCTTCCCTTGAGGACGGAAGGGGGTTGCTGGGGGGTTCCCCGGTGCCCAGTGCCATCTCTACCACTTCCCTCAGGGGAACCGGGTGACCAGTGAGACAAGGAAAATCCAATGCAGGAACCCAATATTTAACGCCCGCCGTGTCCGAAACCAGGGCAATAGAACTTGGGCTCTGCCACTGGGAAAAGGCGAGGTCCCAGACACCCGAGTGGGGCGGGAGTGTTAGGGGTTCTGCGGGGGAAAGGCTGGCCCGAAGAGGGCATCAGGAGGGGAACCCAAGGGCTGCACCTACATTCCTAGATGGGCTGTGGCCTGACACAAGTCAAAGTGCACTGACAGATTGCCCATATAGGACTCTGATGCCGGGGAGAGGGTGGTACCGGGTGCTCTCCAAGGTGGAAAGGGTGTATATCCTGAGGGGACCATTCCTGTGGCCAGTAGTAAAATGGCGATGGAGATGAAGTACGGTGCTGGGGCCGCTTACAGCCCCTTGAAGGACCTTCCTCCGGACTGGAGGCAGGAGGAGGAGACCGAGACTCCTGGGGTGGTACTGGCGATGGCAGAGTGATGTGCTATCGCGGGGATGGCTCTACGGCGCCAGCCCCCAGTGGAGTAGGAGACGGAGGTGGCGAGGGCAAATACTCCTGGTAGGCCCAGGCCTTGGATATGAAGGCCAGTTTGCCCCTTCTGGTTGGGAGCGCGGCAAGAGGTGTGGGGAGCAAGAGGAGGGCTCGTGCAGCCTCCACTGCTTCCGGGGTGGACGGCACAAGGAGCGACTCCGTGCGGCTCTGTGGTAAATTCTCACCCGGGGGAGGAGGACTGCCTGGGTGGGCAAGCTCCCTTTCCTGCGGCACCGGGCTTTGTGGTGTCGAGGGTGAATGTGGCCGGTGCCAAGGCGAGCTCAGTGCTGGTGAGGCCGGGCTGCCTGAAGGTGACCTCGGACAGCACCGAGGTGCTGGGGCGCCGGATTGATGCTGTAGTGGAGCCGGAGATGATGACAAGCGGCGCAGGGGCAATCTGGGTACTGGCGGCACAAGGCTGCCTGAAGGCGACCTCAAGCAGTGCCAAGGTGCCGGGGCACTGGGTCGGTGCCATGGCAGTGCCAGAGATGATGGCGAGCGGTGCCAGGGCAATCCAGGTACCAGTGGTACCGGGCTGCCTGAAGGCGACCTTGAGTGGTGCCGAGATGCTGGGGCACAGGGTTGGTGCCGAGGTGCCGGGGTCAGCACCGAGGTTGTGTGTCGGTGTTGGGTACTGGCAGTGCAGTGCCGCGTCGGCTCCGGCGCCAAGCTGGGTCTCGGTGCCGGGCAGGAACCCGAAGTCTCAGGTGAAGAGTGCCAGGCCTCCTAGAGGCTAGGGCACAGTGCCGTTGTTCCCTCTCCTTGGTTTCGTGGTTTGAAGGAGAGACAGATGGAACAGGCTGAGACCATATGGTCTTTGCCCAGACACCTGAGGCACTTCCCATAGGGGTCGTCCCGGGAGAAGGCCTTGCCGCACTCGGCGCAGGGTTTAAACCCTTGCATGATCATGGGATGTTCCGGTCCGATGGTGGCAGGCTCTTGTGGTGGAATTAAATCCACAAAGAGATGCCCCAGTCGGGCAAAAGCTCATAGACGACAGGCAGGCTGCTTGCGATTCGCAAGGAGCAGACGTTCTCGATCTGATGTGAAAGGCAGAAGAAATGAAACTGAGGAGGGGTTGGGAGGCAGCCGTATATATAGCCACGGGGTGGAGTGAGGGGTGGAGGCCGCCTACCCTCTCCTGACAGGCTAGGACAAAAGTTTTTCTGGCCAATCCAGCACTCTGGCACAGACACACCTATTACTGAATGCATCCGAGAAGAAGAACCATGTATCTGAGCTAGGGCTTCTCAAAACATGATCTAGAGATCCTGAGAGTGTAGTACCAATCTCCACAGTGAAACATTTTTTATTTGTTGAACACCTAGAGTTTGCTCAGTGCCATGCATGTGGAGAAGAGAACACAGTCATTTTCCCCAAGGACTTTTACCATTCAAAGACCTGAATCTGCAATTGTATATATATGAGTGGGTCCCTTCAGAAACCTGCTGAGTTTAGTGGAATGCTACCCGAGTCTACTATGAGCTTACCAGCACCCACCAGATTGGAGGATCTTGGACTTAAACAGTGAAGTCTTTGGGGCAGGGAAATAACCAAAGAGACACTGTAAAAGCAGGTTGGCAAGTATAGACCAGCAAGGTATGCTGGGCAGCACATCCCATTTGTCAGATAACCACATCTGCTATTGGTGGAAAGGGTCCGGAAAATATACAGCAGAGTCTAGTAGGACTCAGCAAGCAAGGAAGCGAGGAGTATCAACATTCATGGACACTGACACCATTGCTCTTGCCTTCATTTAGCCAGTTCAGGATAGATACCAAAGAGATAAGATTATTTACAATAGGCCTTCATCAGAAAAGAGCATTAAATTTGCTCAAGTTCTTTATTTGAAAGTAGGAAAGGGTGATATAATTACAGGGGAAACATATGCCTTACACACAGTCTGCTCCTTGTACACTGCAGCATCACATAATGAGGCATGAATGCATTCAGCTTTGGGCACTGGCAGATGCAGAGTCTAGCTGCTCTCATGGCCTTTGTTCAGGTGCAGCTCAACAGTCCCAGCCAAGGAGAGGGAAGCAAGATGTGCTGTCCAACCATACAGAGCACTAACTATTATAATACCAGGTGTCATTTTTGAGCAAAAATATCTGGTGAGCTCACAGACCCACCCATACAAGCTCCATCTGAATGCATGCAAACAGAAACCACTAGAGGAGGATATGACTGACGGTTTACATGCCGGATAAGAGAAGGCAAAGAAACACCCATAAGCAACTCAAGCTGAAAAACAGCCGTTATCAGTGGCATCTTATGCACATGCCTGTCTGCAAACAGTTAACAGGTCCTCAGGAATATCATGCTGCAGGGTTGGAAAGCCAAGCTCTCTATTCTATGTCAGCACAGAATTAAAGGAACACAGTGTAAGCACTGAGCTTCCAATTCAGATGCAGAGATGCTCTTTTAGATCTAGGCAGTGTATGTTTACAAAGCAATTTTCATGCAGTTCCCAGAAAGGGAAATCAAAGGGCACATGGTAAAACCCATATGAACAATTTTATTTTAAATTGTTATGACTTCAGTCATGCATCTAAAGCCCCATTCAGTTGACCAGCACCCCTTACACATACAAACACATGTCCCATAGCCCACTACACACCCATTGTGCCCTCTTCACAAAACACTTACTGTCACGGCCATAAACCCGTCAGAGCTAAGTGTTTATTCTTCTCATATCACACCCTGCTTGTGGCTTCTTGTTCTGAATTCTCTCAGCTGCTGTTTCCCTTCTTTCTCAACGTTGTAAAAATTTACTGTCATTTACTCAAAAGGCATTTTGGATTCTCTTTAAAAACAAAAGCAAAATGCACCCTAAAGACAACCTTACAAGAAGTACATCCCCTGCCTGGCTCCCTAGAGAATCCAAAGCGCATTCTTTGGTCCCCAAGCTAACCTTTTCCACTGCGTATTCAAGCTGGTCAACTGCCATGCCATTTTGAATTGCACAGCACAAAGTAAGACCTGCAGTCAAGTGAAAAGCACAGCCCATATCTGAGCTAGGGCTCCACCCAAGAAATGCTGCAGTCTTGATAGATGGGTCCCAAATGAGCTTTACAGAAGCTGACCATTTCTAGTGTTCATTACCGAAAGTGCAAATGCAAAATGAAGATCTGAAAAACCTCTTCTTCAGAGGTAAGATTCATCTTACCCTTCAAAAGAAACTGTGCTCCTTTTAGCACTCACAACTGCATGCTGATGGTGAGAAAGAGCACCCATGTATGGACATCCTGGCTGGTGCCTGTGGGGAATCTACGCTGCTTGTGGAGAGTAGTTATTGATTCTGTAGCGGCTGGCCACTCACTGAATAACGGAAGAGTGGTGAAGAAGAGCTAGAACAGGAAGTGACTAGATGGATTTCACAGTAGAAAGGGAGCCCATATTAAAGAGCCAATGAGTGCAGTTGTACTGGCATTGTCTGGCTCTGTGGGTATACTGCAAGTTGTATGCTTAACCCTTGGTTACCCATACAGCTGGATAGAATTTTGAGGTTTCAAACCACAGAAAGCTCATGTCTGAAGGAATGTGGGTAAATTTTACCTCTGATCATTCTGTGGCCAGGGGTTCTCCTCACGAGTATGTCATGAGATTCAGAGATCAGCCCCAAAATGAGTAATGCTGTCACAGAAACATCTACCATCAACCCACTTCTGTTTTTCTGAAAACAGTGCCACAAGCTGTGGTGAGGCTCGGATCAGAATAAAAGAACTCGCTTAAGGACAACGTTAACAAGAAGGGCATATAGTATCAGCTGTACAATACAAAGTCAAGGGATAGCATGAAGGGGACCTGGTTCTAAAGAGCTGGGCTCCTCTGTTGCTCCACTTTCCAGAAGCCTTACAATGGCCCTGTGGTCTCGGGAGATGCAACACTGGAGAACACCCCTTGCAGGAGGTCAGAGACCCCAACCCAATTGTTAGTTACCATAGTTAGCCGATGTTGTGTTTTCATGGAAATTCTAATCCTGGCCACACGCTCCTGCTTGATGGAAGTCTAACTTGAGTGCATCATAATGGAGAGCAAATGAATGGGAGAATGCCTTTCCTGCACTCCAAAAATATGATACACAAGGAACACAGCTGCCACTCCAGGGACAAGGTGCTGCATGGCAGTTTTAAGCCCCAGACCAGAAAAGCAGGGGGTGCTGCCCAGTAGCAATGGGTAGAGTTGGACAAAGAAGGGATTCCTAAAACTGAAATCAATTCAGTAAAGCTCTGTGTAGTGCTCATTCATTTTCTTCCTTCCTCTAACCCAGATGGGGAATTTTGTTCCATTCCTCTCTTCATCAGTCCATCCCAGAAAAAACCAGAAGTGAAATTCCTGATGTGGATATCCACAATTATGGTGGCAGATCCTGAGTATGGCCTTTTCTTTCTGGGCCATTTATCGCCCAGCATGTGGCATGTGGCATGTGGGAGTCCTACTGTGGGGAAGGAAACTCCAACGGTAAACATCTTATTAAGGGAAATCTTTGGTGCAAAACTTTCCAGTGCAACTGAATATGTAGAACTCATGGCGTGATCAGTTGCATACTTCACATTCACCAGCTGCAGAGAGATTCAGCCAATGCCCTGTGGTCTCGAGTTCTTTCACTTCCTCCCCCAGCAGAGTCAAGGCCTCTGAGTCTAATGTAGCCTTCACTATTTTCAGCAGTGTTGGTGCAGGATGACATTATGAGCATTCCCCAGCCATATCAACACACAGCTTGGCTGAGCTGACACCACTCTCTAAGCCCAATATCTTGAGTGGTCATTGTCCGTTGCTCATTGAATTAATTTGATGGCCGCCCCTCCCGGGCCATCACTTAGGTATGTAAAGAATGTAAGGGGAGCAGATGGCCCCTTAAACTAAACTAGATGGCCCCCTTAAACTAAACTAGATGGCCCTTGACACCCCATTGATCTCTATAGGGCTTGGCATAGGTGGGCACTGCCTAATTGCAAGATCTTTGAAATAGTGAAGATATGAGTCATGATCACCTTAGTTCTCCGCCTTCCCTGTAATCAGGGAACTGGCAGGAACTAACAGTTTAAAAACTCAGGGTTTGGGGTGATCAGGCAGGACAGTTCCTGACATCCTGCCTGGCCTGATCACCCGGATGCTGACCTCCTCCACTCACGAGTTCTTCCCTGGGCGTACCACGATTGAAACTGCCGGCCGAGTAACAAGTCTCTCTCTCTCTCCTGCCTGTAATGCTGTTGCTGCTGCTGCTAGGATTGGTAAGAGCCTGCCCTGCAGTTCTCTTTGAAATAAAGTTATCTCATCTTGTGCTACTGCTTTGCCCCTGCTCTCCCTCAGCCCCACGCTCCTAAGAGCAGGCTTGTTTGCTTTTCCCTTACTTGTCTTAAATTACTGCCTTTTTTTTTTTTACTGTTTAAGTAAGTTCCTGGGTCCTCAATTGTGTGCTACTGCCTATATTGATTGTTATATCTCTCTTCTCTAGTTGTTTTAAGTGTCATCGTAAGTTGCAACATTGTCTAGTGTAATTTGTAAGCCTTAGAAGTATTAGGATAGTGTATAACATTGTATCACTTAGTTGTTACCCTTAGAGTCGTTTTGTCAAGTACTTTTACCTTTCCCCTCTGTGATTCCTCTGCGCTAAATAAATTGCTTCCTCGAACTTTGCCTCCGCTTCCCTTGCTGCTGCTTTTCCGCAGCCCCCCTTTGCCTCCGTTTCCCTTACTGCCGCCTCTCTGCAGCTCCCCATTGCCTCCATTACTCCCTTTGCCTCCGCTACCCTTGGCGCTGCTCTCCCACAGCTCCCCCTTGCCTCCGCTCCCCTTGCTGCCGCTTTTCCGTGGCCGCCCTTTGCCTCTGTTTCCCTTGCCACCGCCTCTCCGCGACTCCCCGTTGCCTCCGTTACCCCCTTTGCCTCCGCTACCCTTGCTGCCGCTCTCCTGCGGCTCCCCTTTGCCTCCACTTCCCATGCCACTGTTTTTCCCAACAGCTTCCCTTTGCCGCCATTTCCCCCTTGCCGCAGCTCTTCTGCGGCTCCCCTTTCCCTCCTTTTCCCCTTGCCGCCACTTTTCCCCGCGGCTTCCTGTCTGCCTCCGCTTCCCTTTGCCGCTGTCTTTTCCCCCGGCTTCCCCTTTTGCCTCTGTTCCCCTGTCTGCTACTGCTTCCCTTTACTGCCGCCCTTTTTCCCGCAGTTCTCCTTTTACCGGCGCGTGACACTGCCACCAGCCCCCCCTTGCTCTGGCTCCCCTTTCTCCCCCGGCACATGTCACTGCCGCCGGCTCCCGCACCCTCTCTCCCCCACCGCTTAGTCCCCCCCCCTTCTGCCTCCCTCTGTAATTCCCGAACCTCCCCGGTACTGCCTAACGTTGGTATTCCTGCTTCCCCCATTGACTTCACTTTCCTTCGCCACCGCAGCACCCCAAGTTGCCTGGTACCACCCCCCTTCTCATGAGGTATTGAAATGCTTTTTAAGTTACTTTGAATTAGTCGAGTTAGCAGAGAACCCCCATTGCCTCCCAACTTGTTGCACCCCACAAAGTTGAACACTCCACAAAACTCCACTGCAGAGACACTGTGACAAATTTCCTACACACACACCGCACATGCACCCCACAGCTCACTTTACTTCCATACCTGTTTTCAATAAAGATTACCCCATATCCCACTGGTGCAGTGATTGCCCCCCAACGTCCCCAAATTTTCGAACCTGCTGGCAGGGTCAGTCATGAGTCAGAACTCTGCAGTGCCTTGCAGGACACTGAACCCATGGCCCATGTTCTGACCTCTTCTCACTCAGCACCACAATAAGCCCAAACTGAGCTGGAAGTAGCACAGGGATGAGAAGATGTGGGTAGTGCCCAGGATAAAGCCATCTCCCAAGGAAACATTCCAAGGAAGCTGGCATCTAGCTAGCATACAATACTGACAGAAATCCTGTTAGAAGCCATCATGTCATCTGCCTATTCGATGATTCTGAATTAAATCACATGCCAGTTTCTTAGATGCTTCTGTTAGTCCTTGGAGCGAAATAGCTGATTCTCTAATGAAGTAAAGCTATTTCTGCTTTCCTTCCCTGCTTAACAGCATTGGCTGTGCTGCAATCTCCAGTAAATGACAGAGATCGGGCACAGAGAAATGCAAATAGAGCTCAGTTCTCTCTCTCTCTCTCATCAGCTTTACATTGGTGTGACTCCCTTGGCTTTAGTGACATTACTCGTGATTTACTCCAGTATAAGTCTCCATAGAATCAGATCCATGCCAAGTCCTGCTGGATTGTTTTCTTCATATGCAAAAGTTTCTCACCTATGCATTCTCCTGCCAAGGACTGGAAAAAATACACGGAAGTCCATTTTGAAAGATTTCTTTCAGTTCATTAGGTTTGAACAACATACCGAACGGGAGAGAGAGAACGGTGGGTTACTTACCAGTAAAAAAAAACAAGGAGTCATGTGGCACTTTAAGACTAACAGATTTATTCTTCACATGAGCTTTCGTGGGAGAAAATCCCACTTCGTCAGATGCTTCAAAGATGGGTGAACTTACAGAATGGAATGAAAATAAATGCAAGGGGGTGTAAAACATAGGATCAGGTCATACAGTAACAGCAAATCACAGCAGTTGTTAGGTTCAAACCATGGGAAGGCTGAAGTTAAATCACCTTTTGTAATGGGAAAAGAGCCCACAGTCTCGATTCAGTCCTGCTTTCATAGAATTTAGCTTGCATATTAATTCAAATTCAGCTGTTTCTCTTTGAAGTCTTGATGTCCCAGCCACATCTCTGATGACGGTCATTAACAAATCATTCATCAAGTGATTAGAAAGATGGAAGTGCTCAGCAACTGGTTTCTTTGTTTTGTGATTTCTGATATCAGCTCTGTGTTCATTTGCGCATGGATCGTCCTGTTTGTTCAAATGTATAAGGTGTTGGGGCATTTCTTGCAAATGATTGCATAGACCACATTAGTAGATGAGCAGGTAAATGAGCCTTTGATGGAGTAGCAGGCTTGATTAGGACCTATGATGGTATCTATTATGCTGATATGTGGGCAGACTTGGCAGCGTGGTTTGTTGCAGGGGTGTGTGCCTGCTTTAATGTTTCTGTTGTTAGATCTGTAGTTGCTGGTGAGTATCTGTTTAAGATTTGGCGGCTCTCTGTAGGCAAGGAGAGGTCTGTCTCCCAATGCTTGAGAGAGTGAGGAATCATCTTTTAGAATAGGCTGTAGGTCCTTAATGATCTGTTGCAGAGGTCTGACTTGAGAGTTGTATGTGGTGACTAGTAACTGTCCTTCGAGATGGGCTGCTTATATACATTCAGTTACAGGTGTCTACGTGCTGCAGCACACAGTAGCTCAGAAAGTCTTTAGCCTTAGCCTGTCAGGTCAAGGCACACAGGCAACACCCCCTCTGTGTGCGACCACAGCTATATAGATGACCGTGACCCTGACCCTCTGAGTCCCTTATACCTTTGCCAACTCCATTAGCATGGATGGTGGGAGGAACCTGAATATATGCGAGGACCCCATCTTGAAAAAGGACGGTTACCAGTAAGTAATCTACTGTTCTTCTTCAAGTGCTGCTCACATCATTCAGTTACAGGTGACTGCTAGCCATACCCAAGGATGGTGGGAGGAGTTACAGTCTGCCCACACTGAGTATGGCTCTGCCCAATGCTGCATCCTCTCTAGCCTGTTGGATGATAGTGTAGTGCATCGTGAAGGTATGCACCGATGACCACATAGCTGCCCTGCAGATCTCTTGGATTGGAACCTTGGTGAGGAAGGCCGTTGACAAAGCTTGGGCCCTGGTAGAATGATCACTAACAGTCCCAGGAAGGGGCGTATTCAACCTTCCATAGCAGTCTTTGATGCAGTTTACTATCCATTTGGAAAAGCACTGTGAGGACACTGGAAGACCTCTTTTGCGTTCAGCGACCACCACAAAGTGTTGGGAGGTTTTGTGGAATGGATGCGTGCGCTTGACGTATGTTAGGAGCGCTCTTTTCACATCCAGAGTGTGCCACTTCCTCTGGTTCTCTGTAACCTGAGGGTCTGGAAAAAAACACTGGCAAGCAAATATCCTGATTTAGGTGAAAGGGAGAAATTACCTTAGGGAGGAAAGAAGGCTGGGGTCGCAGTACCACTTTATCGGGAAAGAACCTCATATATGGGGGTTCTGAGGAAAGGGACTTCAACTCTGAGACCCTTCTAGTCGAGGTGATTGCTACTAAGAAGGCTACCTTCCAGGAAAGGACCAGTAAGGTGCACAAGTCCAAGGTTCATATGGGGGCTCCAATAGTGCCTGGAGCACCACGTTCAAGTCCCAAGGAGGAATGGGTTCATGGGGTTATGGGAACAGTCTTTTGAACCCTTTCAGGAACCTAGTGGAAATAGGGTGAGAGAAAACAAAGGCACCATCCACCCTTTCATGGAAGGCTGAGATTGCCGCTAGGTGCTCTTGGTGAGGAAAGAGAAAGACCTTTGTCTCTAAGGTCTAGCAGCTAATCAGGGAGTAGGTGTAAAGGAGCCTGTATGGGGTTTACTCCTTTACCATGAGCCCAGTTGGAAAATTGTTTCCATTTGGCTGTATAGGTGGACAGTTTTCTACTACCAACCAGGACCTTTCTAACCCTGTCCAAGCAGAGCCTTTCCTGCTCGCTGAGCCAAAGAGTCTCCAGACTGTCAGATGCAGGTGACCAGGATTCAGGTGCTGCAGGCGCCCTGAGTCCTGTGTCAGGAGGTCCGCTCACAAGGGAAGGCGGAGTGGGGTGTCTATGGTCAGGTCCTGTAGTAGCAAAAACCAGTGTTGTCTGGGCCAGTCTGGAGCTATCAATATCATGTTTGCTCCATCCAACTTGATTTTCAGGAGGACCCTGTGTATCAACGGGGCCGGTGGGAAGGCATACATTAGGGGGCCTGACCAAGTGATGAGGGAGGAGTTGTTGAGCGACCCTTCCTTCTGACCCCTGAGAGAGCAAAATTGCTGACATTTGCGGTTCTGCCATGTTGCAAACAGGTCTACCTGGGGTGTTCCCCATTTGTCTATCAGGTGAGAAAACACCGTATTGTGGAGTGACTACTCGTGATTTGCTAGTGGATTTCTGCTGAGTGAGTCTGCCAGACTGTTGTCCACTCCTGGTAGGTTTGCTGCCACGAGGGTGAAATCGTATGTCAGGGCTAGTTCCCAAAGTTTGCACGCTTCCTTGCAGAGAGTTGGGGAGTGGACACCCCCTTGCCGGTTTGTGTAGAACATGGCTGCAGTGTTGGCTGTTAGCATCTGAACCAACCTGCCCTGTATTCTGTCCAGGAAGGTTGTGCAAGCCAATGTGATGGCCCGCAGTACCTTCACATTTATGTGAAGAATGCTGTCTGCATGAGACCAAAGTCCCTGGGTGGAAAGCCCCCCCCGAAATGTGGGCCCCCACCCCCACCCCAAGTCTGACGCGTCGGTTATCAGTGTCACTGAGGGCCTTCGTGTTTTAAAGGAAATTCCCCCCATGGCAAACTGGGGGTCCTTCCAGATCTGTAGTGCCCCCAGGATATCTCGGGGAAATGAGAGTACCTTGGAGAGGGGGTCTCTCCATGGGTGGAACACCATGGAGAACCAGACCTGGAAGAGCCTCATTCTCAGGAGTGCTGTCCGAATTGCGGAGGCAGAGGCTGCCATGTGCCCGAGCAGCTGTAGGCAGCGACAAGCTGTGGTCACTTGAGACTCCTGCAGCTCCATAATGATGGTGCAGATGGACCGAAATCTTGAGGAGGGGCAGGGAAGCCCTCCCCTTGCGAGCGTTTAAGAGGACTCCTGTCAACTCTATGCTTTGGGACAGGCAGATTTTTTACTTTTCTTGATTTATGCAGAGACCCAGGTACCCGCACAGGTAGGTTACGGCTCTGACATGGCGCTGTTCCTGAGCTCTCAGTTCCCCTTGTATTAACCAATTGTCTAGGTAGGGGTAAATCTTTATGCCCTGCCAGTGCAGGAATGCCGCGACCAGTGCCATGCATTTTGTGAACACCCTGGGGGCCAGAGAGAGCCCAAAGGGGAGCAATGTGAACTGGAAGTGATTTCTCCCCATGATGAACTTTAAGTACATCCTGTGGCAGGGACATATTGCTATGTGAAAGTAAGTGTATTTTAGATCAAAGGCTGCGAACCAATCCCTGGGAGACAGAGATGGAACGATCTGTGACAGGGAAACCATATGGAATTTTATTTCCCTTATGTGTCTGTTTAAATCTCTGAGATCTAGAATGGGTCTTAGGTCCTCGTTGGGTTTGGAGACCAGAAAGTATCAGGAATAGAACCCTTTTCGCTGCTCCCACTTTGGGACCCTTTCTATGGCCCTGAGGGAGAGGAGCTTCTCGCATTCCCTCTCGAGCAGGTGACCTAGTTCCCTGTTCCCGAGGTTTGGGCAAGGGGGCGGTTTTCTGACCCGAGGAGCTGATTGGAACTGTATGCGATACCCTTCTGAGACTGTTTCGAGGACCCACTGGTCGGTTTTGATGTTGGCCCAGTGATGTGCAAAGCATGTAGGCGGTTGGCAAAGGTTGGGGTTGAGGCTGTGGGTTTGCTGCCCTCAGAGTAACCGTCAAAAGCGCTGCTTCCTCCCTGTCAAGCAGGCGGTACCTTGTCTGCATCTGCTGGACTGTGAGACATGGGGCTTCCCATCTTTGCTTAAGCAGGCTTTGTCCTTATCCAAGTCCCCGGGTTGTCATTGGGGGTATTGGTAGGACTGAGGAAAGGAACTCTGCATCTGGACTTGCTGCTTTAACTGTTGCAGCTACCGTTGCAAGAGCTGATGAGGTTTCAAAGAGTGTCAAGTAGATTGCAGGGTGTACGCTTCCAGGGATCTAAGAGTGGCTTGTGAGTCCTCTATGCTGTGCAGTTTGACATCTGTGGACTCAGCATAGAGGCCAGGGCCTTTGAATGGCAGGTCCTGGATGCTAAGCTGCATCTGCGGGGACAGGCCCGAGCCCTGGAGCCAGGTGGAATGGCGCATCACCATGGCGGATGCCATGGTATGCGAGGCTGTGTCCAGTGCATCCCAAGTAGTCATCAGAGTGTCTGTAGAGGCCAAGGCCCCTTCTTCAACCATCACCTCATAATCCCTGAGGTGGTCCTTGGGGACAAGGTCATGAAACCCCTGCACGGCTCTCCAGAGTTTGAAGACATATCTCACCATAAGGGCCAGGTGATTGAAGATACATAGCTGTAGGGCTGCAATCAGGGCCGTCCTTAGGGTAGGGCGAGAAGGGCAGCCGCCAGGGCCCCATGCTTTGGGAGGGCCCCACGGGGCTGCACCACTGCCCCCCCCCATGCCAGGGACTGGGTGAGCTGGCCAAAAGTGGCAGCCCAATTCACTCTACTAAGGGGCCAGAGGAGTGGCTTGGTGTGAAAGTTGCTTAAGGCAGTAGATCATTGCAACAAAGGTGAGTCATTAGGATTAACAATGAAGTGCTAATTGTTGTTCAAACAACCTCTATGCCTCCTCTGAGTCAGTATCTCTTTGGGCTTCTCTCATTGATATGAAAAGGACTGAGGTCATTGGCAAGCAACCTTTTTGTTTTTTTATCAATAGACCCAATGCAGAAAAGTAAAAAACTGAACACAACTTTATTCCACCATTTGTGGAGTTATTTTTGCAAATTAGGACTTGCCTCTTTTTTCCATGGGTTGAGAATTCCCTTGCTTGCAACAAAAGTTAACTTGTATATTTTAATAAAAATGCCAGAGATCTTTTTGACTGATAATTAAAAAAAGAAGAGAAAAGCAAACTGCTTGAGTAGATGCCTGTGTTAGAAAGTATGGTATTTTTTCTACAATTAGCCTACGTAACAGAATAAAATCCAACTCAGGGAAGTTATAACAAGGTCCTAATCTGAAGTGGGGGGAGGGTGGATAGCTCCATTGTGTTGCTGCCTTATGCGCACTGCCGGAATCACCAGTCTAGAGAGCGCTAGCACGCCTCCAATCACAATACTGTGGACAATTGTGTGTTCATGAAAACTTATGCAGACTCAGGGAGCAGATGAAGAGAAGAGGTGAAAGTAGAACCCAGAGGGCTGCTTCAGTTCCTGGGATTAGGCAGAGGAGAAGGGAGCTGGACCTGGAGGGACTTGGACAGGCTCAGCAGCAGACATGATATTCCAGCACCTTTCTTTCCAGCCTGGCATTGGCTCTCTTCTCCTTCCTCTGTCTCAGCACTTCCATCTTATTTCTCCATCCACTCACCCCTCCCCCCCTCCCCATTTGCAAGGAGCTCCCACACACACACTTCAGGCTACTACATGCCATTTTAGAGACTTGACATACTGCCTGATTTGAGACAGGAGTATGGCATGTGGGATCACCCTCTGCATGTTCCATGTAGGTGAGCTCACATTAGATGTGTATATTTCAGAGATGCAATAGAAGCCTCAAGAGAAAGATGAAAGCCATGAGGGATTGCCAACCTTTCCCCCCCCCCACAGCCATGGTCACAGTTCAATTCTCTGGCAGTGGCCACTTTTTTCAGTGAAGGGTTGCTGCATGGCAGAGAAGTCCGGCACTAGGTCCCAAGGAAAAGAGTTTGACAACCACTGGCTTAAGGGCAGCTGAAAAACCAGACCCTGCATTCCTGTTCCACTGCCTTTGGCTGGCTCATACAGGCCCTGGCATGGGACAGCAGCGCAGGGGCCTGCACCCTCCCCTAGGCCAGCTGCCCCCCCCCAGTGCCCGGGGAGGTGAGGGGGGCCCCACAGAGGGCGATTCACCCAGTGCCCTGCACCCACCTAGGGGCAGCCCTGGCTGCAGTGGTATAGATCTTTCTGCCCAGTAAGTCAAGCTTTTTAGCTTCTTTATTCTTTATTCTTAGGAGTAGAGCTCGGTTGGCCCTGTTTGGTCCTTCTGGTTGAGTGTATCCACCACCAGGTATCCCAGCATGGGGTGTTGGAAAAGGAATGCGAATTTGTCCAAAGGGACATGATACTTGTGATCTGCCACTTTTGACACCAGCAGAATTGAGGATGGGGTTTGCCAATGCACCGTGGTGATTCTGTGAAGGGGAACAGACACCTTGGCTGGTGGGGCAGCGTCCCCTATGTCAAAGACAGGGTCAGTTTCTCCCTGAACCACCCCTAGTTCTATGTTCAAGTTTGCTGCCATGCAGCGGAGCAGATCCTGCTGGGTGTGGGAGTCATCTTCATAGGCAAGGGGCCTTCGGAAGGTATGCTCGTCTGGGGAGGACGATGAAGGGGCCCAAGATCTACTACACTGTGTAGAATCTGGGTCGGGCTCTTCCCTGGAAATATCTGAGGAGTCCAGGGTCCAGGACAGACAGTACTGAACGGTACCGGAAAGTTGAGCCAGCATCGGCTGTCGTGGCTAGCCATTCATGTGACCAGTCATTGAAAGAATCGCTGATCGCAGTACAGCGCAGGGAGGAGCGCCCCTCCCTACCTGGAAAGTCTTGGCGGCACAGGAGGAACTGTGCCGCTGCCTCTGTACCAGAGTTGCCAGGGTTGTCTTCCTCCTTGGTACTGGTGTCGGAGAGCGTTTTTGACAATGCTTACCCATCCGTTCTCCAGTACCGGAGATGATATTTGGAGAGTCATAGGAATGGATGATGGCCAGAGATGATGAAGAGGACTAGCTGGACCTCTGTCTCCTAGGGCCCTGAGAGCACGGTACCGAGGGCTTGTGGGATGAGTGCCAATTGGAGTGACCGCAGTAGTGATCATCGGTACTGCTTAGCAATGCCAGACAGGGGCTGGATGGTACCGGGCTCGGGGGCGGTGCCGATTCCTGTGTTGACCACTCCCCAGGTGTGGGAGTCAGCTTACTCATTGACCTGGCTTTCTTCGCCAGTACCAGAGCTGAGTCTTGGAACAGAGCCTGCGTCATCACTAGGGCTTGCAGCGTTGACGGTACTGAAGACAGTCCCAGTCCCGTCTCATATGAGGGGGAACGCGAGGCTGGAAGCAAGCGGTGCCGTGGCGGAACCGACGACGGTGCCTGTCGCGGCTTTGAGCTCTGCACTGGGAGTTGGTGTCGGACAGGCTCCGGTGCAGGAGCGGCCTGGGGTGCCAATGGAGCACTAGTGGCTCAGGCAGCATCAGAGGCAGGCGCGTGGTCCTCCGTGAGGGTGCATAGGAACCGGTCTCTGTCCTTGTGAGTCCTGCATTTAAAGGACTGGCAGATAGAGCAGTTCACCACAAGGTGCGACTCACTGAGGCATGCGAGGCATTTCTGGTGAGGATCGTCAAGCGGAAACACTTTAGAACATGCTGGACATGGTTTAAAGCCCGGTATTTTAATTTCCACAGAAAAGGGTGACAGACACTTGCTTACACAAGTTTCTTGGCTGATCCAAAACTGTTGCTGAGGGCGGAAAAGGGAACTGGGAGGGTCAGGGTCATGGTCACCTATATAGCCACGATTGCAGCATAGAGGGGCTTTGGTCATGTGCCCTGGCCTGACAGGCTAAGGCTAAAGACTTTCCGAGCTACCGTGTGCTGCGGCATGGAGGCACCTGTAACTGAATGATGTGAGCAGTGCTCGAAGAAGAACAGCTATTCTGAAAAAGAAACTGATGCCCCCTATTCCGTCAGAACAGCAAAATACACAGCTTCTCAGAGAAGCTGAGGAAAGACAAGAAAAGGGGAGCTTCTGGCAGAGCGTTTGCAAAGGACAGATTTTAAACACTGACTATCATGCTAGCAAATACTTTACTTCAATCTCTGTCACGCTAGCAAATACTTTACTTCAATCTCTGTAGCTCTAAGTGTACACAGTATAGCCAACATCAGGGTACACAGTATCTCCAGGTCACTAATGGGAAAGTAAGGCAGACAGGTTACATGACTTCCCCTAGGTTACAGCAGGCAGCACAGAATGACGAAAAGAACCTAAGAGTCCTGACTTGCAGAGCTCTGGCTCTAGTCATCACACTTCTTTAAGGGGAACTTATTTCAAGCCACCAAACTTACTTAACTAGCAACCAACTTCACACTTGAACCAGAAGCTATTGAGAGGGTAGTATTCTATTTGTCCATTATACTGGCGGGGGCATACGTAACAGCCTAACAGATTATAAAACTGGAGGAGACCACTGTGATCATCTTAGCCTGACGTCCTCCATAGAACTTTCTGGAATTAATTCCTCTTTGAACTAGAGCACATCTTTTAGTTCTTTCATATGAATGGTTGTGAAAGGAATTTAATGAACTATAAAAATATCATGCCTGTGACCCTCTGCCCGCAGGGGAATCATTTCACAAGATCACAGTTGTTATGACAAAGACATCACATGAACATTCCCCACCCTTACTTTGAGAGTCTGAATGCCTCCATGTGACCAGCTCCACTGCCTCTTCTCTCCCAAACTCTAGAGACTGTGGAAAAAGGAAGCACATGAAAGAATTATTTTTGTTTTTTTACACTGTACTCAGCTTTCTGAGAGAACAGAACCAGAGATCAGGGGCCAATCAGGACCAGTTCTGCTGCCTTGTATGTGGTACTTTTCACCCAGCCATTGAAACAACAACTTCACATAAATAATAGAATAAGTTATAAGATAAAGCTCACATTTATGATGATTTAATAGTGACTGTAAGAAGCATATGAACAAATGATCAGTTTTCAGAATGGAGAGAGGTAAATAGTGGTGTCCTCTGGGGTCTGTATTGGAATTAGGATGGTTCAACATACTCATAAATGATCTGGGAAAAACATAAAGTGATCAATAAATGAACAGTAAACAGGGAGGGGGCAAAATTGGCAGGTGATACAAATACTCAAGACAGTTAACTACAAAATCAACTGCAAAGCATTACAAAGAGATCTCCCAAAGTGGGGGATTTGAGCAACAAAATGGCAGATGAAATTCTATATTGATAAATGCAAAGTAATGCACATTGAAAACAATCACAACTACATGTATACAATAATGGGGCCTAAATGCTCTTTTACTGCTCAAAACAGAGATCTTGGAATCATTGTGAATAATTCGCTGAAAACATCCACTCAGAGTGCAGTCAAAAAAAGCTAAGAGGATTATGGAATTTATTAGGAAAGGAACAGAAATTAAGATAGAAAATAACATATTACCTCTTTATAAATCCATAGTATCTCCACATCTTGAATACTGCATGCAGATCTTTGCCTCATCTTAAAAAAGATGTATTGGAAATGGAAAGGGGCCACTAAAACAATTATGGGAATGGAAAACTCCATATGAGGAAAGATTAACAAGACTAAGACTTTTCAGCTTGGAAAAGAGATGACTAAGGACAGATGTAACAGAGGCATATAAAATTATGACTGCTGTGAAAAAAATAGGGAGTTAAAAAAGGTGCCATTAAACTGCTCATGTTCCTAAAACTGTCAAGTGGCTCTTTCAAAAGCAAGTTGTGATCCGGGGGCCATTTTTAACCCAATTTTTATTGGGGAAAAAGTCAAAATGTTCAGTATTTCATTTCACTAAAGGAAATGAATTGGAAGAGCAGCCAGACTCTGGGGAAGAAAAGAGGGCCTCCCCCACCCCCAACAAAACTATAATTCACACCAGAACCATCTGCATAGTGGAACGGTACATCACACAATCCACACATCACACCCATACATCGATTACTTACAGAGTTTTTCATTTTAAGTGACATTTTATATTAATGGATGTATCATAAATCACAAACCACACTAGAGTGTGCAGAGGTGGACAACTGATGCACATCTTGGGCACTTATCTTTTGCCCTCATCCCACGCAGAGAATGTGCAGGTGCATCAGTAGCTAAGTAACGCAAATACACCCTATCATTGCTTATTGTTACTCGGAAAACCAAGACATTTCAGTATCAAGAGGGTTATGAGACTAAACCAAAGCAAGTTCACACGTGAAGAGCTCTTTAGCAAGATCCTTTAAATATTAGAAAACTCAGTGTGGAATAAAATATAAAATTCTAGTTCAGAGATAGAATTAGTTTAATTTATGGTGTAGATCAAAAGGTGAATTCAGCCAGGCATTAACAATTAGTGTCAGACAGAAGATAGCTAGAGGGTTTGGTTTGGTTTTTGGGGATAACAGGGAAGAAGAAAGAGAGAGGTTAATAGACTTTCCCCCGGCTTAGTACAGCCACCAGACTAAAAACTGCCTTCGTGAAGTCTGCTGTAGCAACAGGCCCTAGCACAGTGGTTCCCAACCTTTTCTCTGCCATGGCACACCTTGATACCTCCAAATTTTTTGAGGCACACAACTATTAAAAAAGCACAAATATTCAAATTAACTTAAATTGCTTATGAATATTCATGAACCATGGCACAGTGTTTCAGAAATGCTGCTATGTGGGGTAGCAGGGGCGGCAAAACAGGGGAGGTCAGGCGTCATCTGCAGTGGCAGGAGTGAGTGTGGGGAGCAGAGCAGGGTAGGGGTGGCAAAAGAGGACAAGGGCAGCCATGGGGGAACAGCACAAGGGAGGAAAGAGGAAGGGAGAACAAGAGTGGCTTTGTGGGGGGGGGGCAGAGGGGACCCTGGCGAGTGAGAAGGTAGGGCAGGAGAGCATGGCGCAGCACCCACTTCCCCCTTGTCCACAGTGGCTCCCTGCCACCCAGGGCAAATCCTCACCCCACTGCTGCTCCCTCTCACCTCAGCGGGTCCCATCCTACCTCCCCCAGCCCCCTGCTGCCTGTGATGGACCCTCCCATCACTGCAGGGGCCAGAACCAGGCCTCCAGCCCCCAGCGTCACCCCCCTGACACAGACACCTCACCCCCCAGCTACACACAGCCCCAACCCCAGCTACAGACCTTCTGCTACACATCCATTCCCACCCACCTCTGCTACACACACACACCTGTCCCACACAACCCCCAGCAGCCCTCCCCCCAAAGCCCTTACCTGGGCTGTTTGCAGGCTGCTGACACAAGCTGCTCCACCCTGCAGGGAGAGAGTCACACACTCCCAGCCTCCCACAGCTCTCTGCTGGCTGGGTAAGGTGGAGCAGGGTTTAAGGTGGAACCACCAGAATCCTGTGTTTGGGCTGCTCCTGCTATTTTTAGGGGGACCCCTGGAACTCCATGTTCCTGTGTCTTCCTCTATTTTTAGGGAGGCTGGAATGCTGCCTGCCTAAAAATAGGGGGCCCAGAACTGTGTTCCAGTGCCTTCCCGGTTACTTTAACCTCTGCCTTTTCCCAGCCCTGTACAGCCCACATGGCTGGGCTGAGCAGGGACAGAACTTTAACTCTAGCTTTCAGGGATGCTTGTGGCATACTTCGCGTGTTTCTGTGGCACACCAGTGTGCCCTGGCGCATTGGCTGGGAACCACTGCCCTAGCAATGGCTGGACTTCTGTGCTAAGGCAGTCTGAAGCAATGGCAGGTGGCTCAGGAACTCTATCATGGGTACAGAAAGCCTGGCATCACATCGAGAACTCACAGGTACAATGGTAGAATGAGGCACAGAAAGGCAGAACACGTTCTGATGGACCAAGGGATTTAAGGTTTGGATTTTGTTGATCTTGGCACAGAGAGCTGGGGACAAAAGCTGGAATCCACATTTCCTGCCTCCATGACACAGGAGGAGGGAGATCCTTGCAGTTAATATCAAAGGATTTAGGGATGTGGGGCTGAGCGTCTTGCACCTTTGACTAAAATAATGGATTGCATTATTTTCTGGTTGTCTTACCACTAATTGGATAACTGCTGACTGTTCCAGGAGACCTCTGTAAAGCCATGATGCCTAAAGTTGGCACTTGCTTAGGAGGAGCAGATATATACTCAAGTTGCTCCATTGCGGCCAAAGTGCAACAGTCAGGTATAGGTTTCTTTTAAAGCCAGAGGCAATCTAATGTGAGCAATTAGGGCTACCAGCAAAAAAGTGAGAAAGCCCAGAGAAACAAGCAAGGCAGTTGTCTGTAAAAGTACTGAGTGATGTAGTTACTTCAGAGACCTGAGTCAGAGGGACATTTGGGATCTGTTTAAGAAAGAAGCAGCTGTCTAGATGAAAGTCTCTCCAATCTGCATGGCCTCTGTGACCCCATGGGCTGCACCTGCAGCATCAGGGCTATCTGTAACCCTGCTGTGCCTGTCTGTTTAGCCTGGGGTCTGTAATGGAACACTTCAGTCCCCTGGCGGCCCAAGGATAACGCTTCTGCACTACTACTTCTCCTTCGAGCACTGCTCACATCATTCAGTTATAGGGGTATGTCCACATGGCTCTTTTATTTTGAAATAACACTGGTTATTTTGAAATAAAAGAGTTTAGGTCCACACGATGTATTCTTATTTCGAAATGATTGGCGCCGTCATTTTGCAATAAGAACCATCATTTCAAAACAGCTTAAACCTTCTTTAAATTGAAACGGCTGTTATTTTGAAATGGTTTTTTCGAAATAACGCCATTCAGACGTGTTATTTTGAAATAACTATTATTTTGAAATAACACTTTTGCCCTTCTCCTTCCCAGGGTCCCTTCCTTTTAGCCTATATTGGGTGGGGGCATGGCCCAGGGAAGGGGCCATGTTGCCACACCTCCCATGGTGCCCCTCTCCTAAAGCGAAATAGCAAGTTCTGTGTTTGGACATGCTATTGCGCTTTGAGCTTTTTCCCTTAATTTGAATTAACTTATTTTGAAATAATGATGTACATGTGGACATAGCCTATGTGTCAACGTTCTGCAGTGCATGGTAACTTGGAAGGTCTTCACCTTTAGCCTGTCAGGTCAGGGCACGCGGTCAACACCCCATCTACGCTGCAAACGTGGCTATATAGGTGACCGTGACCCTCACCCTCCCAGTTCCTTTTTCCACCCTTAGTGTCGGTTTTGGATCAGCCAACAACTTGTGTAAGCAAGTGCCTGCCTTTACTGCGAAATTCAAGATGCCCGGTTTCAAGCCATGCTTAGGATGCTTCAAAGCCTTCCCGCTTGATGATCCACACGACAAATGTCTCACATGCCTGGATGAGTCCCATCTTGCCAAGAGCTGCCCCCTTTGCCAGTCCTTCAAAAATAGGACTCGCAAGGACAGAGAGCTACATCTGTGCTCCCTCACTGGGAGTACCACGCAAGCCTCTAATGCTGCCCGAGCCATGAGTGCTCTGCTGGCTCCCTGTCTGGCCCAGGCACTGCAACCCTGGGACTGCTCGTCGGTGCTGAGTCCAAAGACTCAGTCAACGTCCCTGTTGGTACCACCAGGGCACCATACCATCGGTCGCCGAACTGCCCCAATGCCAAACTGAAGGCAGCACCATCAACGGTACTGTGGAAGAAACCTAAGTTGATGCTGACCACAGCACCAGAAGCCAGGTCGACACAAGTGACGATACCGTCTGCTAATCCGGTACTGACCGGCAACTCTCCCCCCAGCACTGCAATCCAGCACTGGGGACCTCCTGTCGACAGATCCAGTACCGCCGAACGTGGCACCGGTACCGCAATCTGGTGGGGACTGCTCCCCGGCCTCTTCTCCACACTCCTTTCGGGACATTTGTGTACCATGCTGCCAGGCTTCGGAGGCCCCTTCCCATGCCTCTGTGTTGACTTCGCCCCCAGCCTCAGGCTGATCCTCCCCGCTCAAGATGATAATAAAGATCAGAGACCATTTGGAGAAATGGCGACGCAACCCCTTTCCCTCACCCTCACCTGGGCGAAGGAAGAGATCCCCAGCACTGTTGGCATTGGGGAGACCCTCCCCCTCGGCACAACCTAGTCGGGGCCATTCGCCTCCACGTCTTCAGGACACCAGGGTCTCCTTTAATGACTGGTCACGTGATTGGCTGGACATGGCGGCCGAGGATACCCTGACCCCACGGCACTGCCCTGACCAGTCTCCGGTGCACTCTATGGACTTGGGCTTCTCAGACGATGCGCCCGATCCAGACTCTACATGCTGTAGTGGTCCCCAGGCCCACTCCCCTTCTCACCCGATGAGTATATCTTTGAGAGACCAATTGACCATAATGAAGACTCTTGTGCCGACCAGGTGTTGCTGCACCTTATGGCAGCAAACCTGAACGTGGAGCTTGGGGTTGTCCAGGAGGAAACTAATCCCCTCTTCAATGTTGGCCATAGGGCCCCACCCGCTAAGGTGTTGGACCCTCTCCATAAATGGGTATATAGTATTGTCAGGGCATGCTGGCAAACTCCATCCTCGATCCCGCTGGTCTCAAGGGTCACAGACTGGAAGTACCACATTTCCCAGGACAAGTTCTCCTTTCTGTTCCAGCACCCCCCTCCGGGTTCACTGGTCGTCGATGCTTTGAACCAGAAGGAAAGACAAGGACAGCCAAGTTCTACCCCCAAAAACAAGGAGGCAAGGAAACTTGACCTCCTTGGCAGGAAGGCCTACTCTACAGCAGCCCTTCAACTTTGCATTGCTAACCATTCGGCTCTTATGACAAGGTATATTTTTAACCTTTGGAATGCCATGCAAGGCTTCTGTAGCATTATCCCAAAGGATCGCCTTAAGGATTTCAACACGATGCTCGAAGAAGGGGAAATGGCCTCCACTGATGCTCTCATGGCCATCTGGGATGCCATAGACACAGCTGCCCGTATGATGGCATCAGCTGTAGTGATGCAATACTTGGCCTGGCAACAGGGCTCGGGCCTACCACTGCAGCTGCAACTTACCATCCAGGACCTCCCATTTGAAGGCCCTAACCTCTTTGCCAAGTCAATGGATGTGAAGCTCCATGGCATGAAAGACTCAAGAGCCACACTCCAGTCGCTGGGGATATACACCCTGCAACCTAGCAGATGCTCCCTAAAGCCTCATCAGCTCCTTCAGCAACAGCTTCAGGAGTTGAAACAACAAATTCAACTGCAGAGCCCATTTCCAAGGTCCCTCACCTTTCCCCAACGACATCTTGGGGACATGGACAAGGCCCGTTCAGGGAAGAGTGAGAAACCCCGCGCTCCACAATCAGGCAAGGACCCGAATACCCATTGGGGAAGAAACAGCATTTTTGACAGTTACCATGCGGGCAGTGAACCTGACTCAACTGGTCCCCAACTGCCTACACCGTGTCATGCACCACTGGGCCAACATCACGTCTGACCAGTGGGTTCTTCAGACGGTCATCAAGGGGTATCGTATCCAATTTCTCTCAGTTCCTTGGGACAGAAAACCGCCCCCTCATCCAACCCTCTGAAACCAGGAACTGTCCCATCTTCTTGAGCTTGAATGCAGGAAACTCCTCTCCCTCGGATCCATAGAAAAGGTTCCCAGGCGGGAATGGGGAAAAGGGTTTTACTCCCGACACCTTCTGGTCCTCAAACCCAATGGAGACCTTCCACCCATCCTAGATCTCAGAGCTTTAAACAAGCATATAAGGAATATAAAGTTCCTCATGGTTTCCCTCTCACAGATCCTCCCATCTCTGTCTACCGGGGATTAGTTCGCGGCCCTCGATCTAAAAGATGCTTACTTTCACATAGCCATATGGCCCTGCCACAGGCAATTCCTAAGATTCAGGGTAGCAAACAACCACTTCCAGTTCACCTCTCTCCCCTTCCGGCTCTCCTTGGCCCCCAGGGTGTTCACGAAGTGCATGGCACCAGTCGCCGTGTGCCTGCACAGGTGGGGCATAAGAATTTATGCCTATTTAAACAACTGTTTAATAGTCGGGAAATCAAGCGGCCAAGTAGAGCTCCACGTCAAAGCAGTAGTGAGGCTCTGCGACTATCGGGGCCTCCATATAAACCAAGAGAAGTCAAAACTCTGCCTGTCCCAAAACATAGAGTTCATAGGGGCGTGTCTAGATGCCTACAAGGGGTTAACATTTCTACCCTGCTCCAGATTTCGGTCCATTTGTACCATCATTTCGGAGCTGCAAGTGTCCCCCATGACCATGGCCTGACGGTGCCTGCAGCTCCTTGGTCACATAGCAGCCTCCACCTCAGTGATCCAGACAGTGCACCTGAGGATGAGGCCTTTCCAAATCTTGCTTTCCACAGTATTCCACATATGGAGGGACTCCATGAGCAAGGTATTCTGTTCCCCAGGCTACTCTGCAGACACATCAGGTTTGGAGGGATCCCCGTTTTGCCATGGATGGCATTACCTTCCAGGCCCTCAGGCCCTCAGTGACCCTGATAACAGACGCTTTGAATGCAGGGTGGGGAGCCCACATCTCACAGGGACTCTTCACCCAAGGGTGCTGGTCCTGGATGGACACTAATGTGAGGAGCCTGGGAAATAAGCAAGAAGAATTGGTAATACTGGCACAGACAAGGAACTATGATATTATAGGAATAACGGAGACATGGTGGGATAGTCTGCATGACTGGACCTCTGCCATGGATGGATATAAACTGTTCAGGAAAGACAGGCAGGGAAGAAGAGGGGGAGGAGTAGCATTATATGTAAAAGAGCTCTATGACTGCTCAGAGCTCCATTATGGAAGTGGAAGCGTGCCAGTAGAAAGTCTGTGGGTTACATTGAGAGGGGAAAGCAACAAGGGGGATGTTGTGGTGGGTGTCTGCTATAGACCACCAGACCAGAAGCAGGAGGTGGATGAGGTGTTCTATGGACAACTAGCGGAAGCTTCTAGATCACAGGCCCTGGTGCTGATGGGGGACTTCAGTTACCCTGACATCTGCTGGGAGGCCAATACAGCAGTGCATGGGCAATCCAGGAAATTTTTAGAGAGTGTTGGGGACAACTTTCTAGTACAAATGCTAGAGGAACCAACTAGGGACCTTGTACCGCTCGACCTGCTGCTCACAAACAGGGAAGAATTGATCAGGGATGTAGAGGTAAATGGCAAGCTAGGCAGTAGTGACCATGACATGGTTGAGTTCAGGATCCTGATTAAAGGAAGGAAGGAAAGAAGCAAAACACAAACCCTGGACTTCAAAAAAGCAGATTTTGGCTCCCTCAGGGAACTGATGGGCAGGATCCCTTGGGAAGCTAATCTGAAGGGGAAAGGAGTCCAAGAGAGTTAGTTATATTTTAAAGAACCCCTGCTAAGGGCACAGGAAGTTGCCATTCCAATTAGGAGACAGAACAAACATGTAAGGCACCCAGAATGGCTTAGCAGAGAACTCTGCTCTGAACTTAAACATAAAAAGGAAGCTTACAGGAAGTGGAAGCTTGGTCAGATGACCAAGGAGGCATATAAAGATATTGCTAGGGACTGCAGGGATAAAATCAGAAAGGCCAAAGGACAAATGGAGTTGCGGCTAGTGAGGGATGTAAAGGATAACAAGAAGGGGTTCTACAAGTATGTTAATAACAAGAAGAGGATCAGGGACGGTGTAGGTCCCTTACTGAATGGGGCAGGCATCCTTGTGACAGAGGATGAGGAAAAAGCTGAAGTGCTCAATGCATTTTTTGCTTCAGTTTTCACAGGCAGGGTCAGCTCCCAGCCCACTACCATGGGTATGGCAGATGGGAGAGAAGAAGAGAGGCCCTTGGTGATGGAAGGTCAGGTTAGGGACTGCTTAAAGAAGCTGGATGTGCACAAATCCATGGGGCAGGACGAACTGCATCCAAGGGTGCTAAGGGAACTGGCCGACGAAATAGCCGCACCACTGGCCGTTATCTTTCAAAACTCATGGAGAACGGGGGAGGTGCCAGAGGACTGGCAAAAAGCAAATGTAGTGCCTATTTTCAAGAAAGGGAAAAAGGAGGATCCGGGGAATTACAGACCAGTCAGCTTCACCTCAATCCCTGGAAAAATGATGGAGCAGATTCTCAAAGAATCCATCCTCAAACACTTAGAGGAAAATAAAGTGATCAGGAACAGTGAGCATGGATTCACCAAGGGTAAATCATGCCTGACCAATCTCATTTCCTTCTATGATCAGATGACTGGTTTTCTGGATGCAGGAAGAACCATTGATGTGATATGCCTTGATTTTAGCAAGGCTTTTGATACAGTTTCCCACAGCATTCTCATTGGCAAATTAAGGAAGCATGGGTTGGATAGGTGGACTATAAGGTGGATAGAAAACTGGCTAGATCAACGGTTTCAGCGTGTAGGAATCAATGGTTCCATGTCTAGCTGGCAACCAGTCATGAGTGGTGTGCCCCAGGGGTCGGTCCTGGAGCCAGTTCTGTTCAACATTTTCATCAATGATCTGGATGATGGAATAGACTGCATTCTCAGTAAGTTTGTGGATGACACCAAGCTGGGGGGACCAGTAGACACGTTGGAAGGCAAGGACAGGATTCAGGGAGACCTAGATAAATTGGAACAGTGGGCCAATAGAAATCTTATGAGCTTCAATAAGGACAAGTGTAAAATCCTGCACGTGGGACGAAAAAAAACCATGCACTGCTACAGGCCGGCAAACATTCAGCTAAGTAGCAGCAGTGTAGAAAAGGACCTGGGGGTCATGGTGGATGGGAAGCTAGATATGAGTCAGCAGTGTGCTCTTGCTGCCAAAAAGGCCAATGGCATACTGGGCTTCATCAAAAGAAGTATTACCAGCAGATCAAGGGATGTGATCCTTCCCCTCTATTCTGCACTGGTAAGGACACATCTAGAATACTGTGTTCCGTTTTGGGCTCCCCACTACAAAAAGGACAGGGACATGCTAGAGAGAGTTCAGAGGAGGGCAACCAAAATGATTAAAGGGTTGGAGCACAAGCCCTATGAGGAAAGACTGAAAGCATTAGGCTTATTTAGTCTGCAGAAGAGAAGACTGAGGGGGGATTTGATAGCAACCTTCAACTACTTGAAGGGATGCTCTAAGGAAGATGGAGCTCACCTGTTCTCTGTAATAACAGACAACAGAATGAGGAGCAATGGTCTCAAGTTGCGGTTAGGGAGGTCGAGGCTAGGTATTAGAAAAAATTTTTTTACTAGGAGAGTGGTGCAGCCTTGTAATGAGCTGCAGAGGAAGGTGGTGAAATCTCCATCTTTGGAGGTGTTTAAGGCCTGGCTGAACAAAACCATGACTGGGATGGTTTAGTGGGGGTGGTCCTGCCTCTGGCAGGGGGTTGGACTAGATGACCTATGAGGTCCCTTCCAACCCTGTGATGCTATGATTCTATGAAGGGGTGCCCAAACCATAGGCTTTTGGCCTACCCAATGGGGATGTACTATAACCCTCTAGTATCCCGAGAAGACACCACACAAGGGGACCAGATAGAGGCTATGTGTCACCCTGTCTTGAAGGTAGAAGTATCAAGTTTGGGCTGTTCTAGACGCTTGGAATGCCCACAACCCCAGGAATGGAGGGGTGCCTGACAGGGGTAGGGAAGCTTCTCAGTCCTCCTAGAGGAAACACTGTAACTCTCGGTTGTTCTACACAAACACTGACTGGTGAGACCAGGGAAAGGGAAAATGCATTACGTGTTCTGAAGGTGGGGTGATATATTGGGTCATCCTAAGTGCTTTAGGGACCCTCAAAATTCAATGTGGTAAAGACCATCAAGAAAGAGAGGAAGCTGCTGCCCAAGAGTAGTGAAAGGAAGTGTGTCACCTGGTCTGAAGGTGGGCCGTAATTATTGGGCCGTCCTGTTTTGGGCCCTTCAATCTTAAGTGTGGTAAAACCATCAAGAAAGGTAGGCAAGATCCGGACTTGGGCTATCCACGGTGAGGCGAATGACTCTCACGTCTCCAGAGATAAGGGTTAGGCTAAAGCCTATCCTCCCCATGCTAGATAGGTCGTGGCACTACGACCTGCGAGTGTTAGGGAAAAGGGTGAAACTGCTGATTAAAAGTGTTCTAGTGGGATGGTCCCAATAGAAAGGGGAGTCACCTTCATGGGTAACAGTGGAAAACAAGGGAAAGGGGCTAATGGCGACACCAGCCCAGAGCCCAGAAGACAAGAATGACCTCTGGGTCTCTTCCACAAGCTGGAGCAATTGGGACGCATACTGCTCAAGGTGCTGATGGGGGGTCTGTGATCTCTAGGAATCATCCTGTGAGGGTCACTGAGTCTGAACTCAGAATTAACCCCTCCCTTAGGGGTAGAAGTGAGTTGGCAAGGGGTTACAAGCTGCAAATGGGGGTCTGTGTGAAGATACCAAAACAGAAGGGGGAAGGGGATTTCTTGTCTCAATACCTCCCCTTCCACTGGAAAAAACAAGCAGACTCATGGACAGGGAGATCAAGATCCTGGATAGTGAGAAAGGTAGGAATAAAAGAGAGTGTTGGGCAGCAACTTGATGCCAACCTTCTCTTGTGTGTCAGGGCTCCTCTTGCAATTTATGCAAGGGGAAGCTAAGAGCTGTGGTAGCCGGAGTCCCCCTTGACCTCTGTGGTGAATGTACAGGGGACACAACATCTCCGACAGCCTCTAGGGATTAAAATGCGGCACACTATAGGGTTGTAAAGGAATGAAGGCCTGGGAAAACTGTGTAATCCACTTACTTCAGGCTAAGACTTAGACACTGAAGAGAGCCAAATGGTGTCCCCAGGCCTTCCCTGGAATGTGAGTGGGGCTATTTCCTCACCTCAGTCACTCCCCACAGCTGGGAGAGGTGGGGGTGGGATGGGGTGTCTCTCTTAGGTGTACCCAGGATCAGGGTGGTCCGAGACCACCTCTCAATAGGCAGTATGGTGGAGAGATGGAAGGAAAAGGAATCGTCAAGAGTCCCCTCCCCCCACAGAGTGGGGGCGGGGAGGAATACCACCTGAAGAGAAGAATGAGACTACTTGGAAGTTACACAGCAGAGAAGGCATTGTTTACGGCTATCAGAGACATCAAACATCACATGACATGATACGCCCAGCCACTAAGGAACTGGAGAGGCGTATAAATTGGGGGTGTTGGGGGGGAGACAAAGGAAGTTACCCCTGAAGACAGGGATACCCTGCTGCTCTTAGCTAAGGGAAAAACTTTCCTCAGAGCCTTGGATCTCCCATGGGGAACTGCGGAAACCTTAGTGGGGAGAAAGGGGAAGAGGGATCCATCAGTCTTGCTCTGACAGTGATGGATAGTTCTTAGTGACGAGTAAGGTGAACTGGACCAAATGTTTAATGTTAGAATAGGGGTAGGGATATGATGGAGTCAGGAAGATATCCCTACTTATGCATCCAGGAAGGCCCCAGGAGTTTATGGGAGGCCTTGTTGAGGGAGAGGGGGAGGACGGGTCCATGGGGATATTACTCTAGGGGTGCCGATTGGCTAACACCCAAGTCATTCGGTCCCAGTGCACCATTATTATGCACTCTGTGGTCTGAAAGAGGGAGAGTGGTAGACTGGTCACCATACCTTTCAGAGGGTGGTAGTGGGTTGCCATACCTCAAACTATGGGTGGTCATCTCCCAAGGACACATTGGCAGGCGACCCTGCTAGTCGGTGAGCACAGTTGAGGTGGCTGGAGCATTCCCTTGACACATTCCCTCGTGGTAACAGAAAGGCCAGGAAAAAGGACCCTTAGATTTCCAGATACAGGGTTATGAGACACTATAAGGCGCTCCCTTGACCAGTAATTGGGGTCACATAGACCTGGCCCTGATGGCTGTGAGGCCAGAATTGTGGCCACCAGGTGAAAGATATGTCCTGCACTTAAGGTCATTTAGGATTGCAGCTGATCCAAGCTCTGGGCGAATGAGGGGGTCTGGATGCAACAATGTTTTGAGTGTCGACGTCACCAGGAATCTAAGAATTGGTGAGATGGTGAAAAAGGAGGGCGTATGAATGCGCTTGATTCTCCTTGGGCCCATGGGAGCCCCTGTGAGCATCTAGTTAGGGAGTATAAGACCCAGAGAATAGTGAGGGGGCAATTTGCTTAAGTGCCCAGAGCAGGTCTGCAGGCCTAGTACTGTTCGGCTGGGAGGACAAGGATCAATGAAGAAAAGACTCTGACGTATAGGAGTAAGGTAGCCTAAGATAGGTTATCTATCCCCCTGGTATGGAAGAGGAGTTCTATGAACCCAGGAAAAATGCTTCCCACCCCATAGCTGTGAGTGGGTCCCATATGGGGTCCCTGACACTGATTTCTGAAGGGTTTTTAAGGTAGGGCTGGATCGGGGAGGGGTGCACCAGGACGGGCGTCTCATATGAGGACCCCAATATCTCGAGGGGAGGTCCTCTGTGGAGAAGGGGATCTTGGGTCCCCGAGGGGCTGGTCTTGTTCCTCACACGGTGGAGAAGGCCTTGCTTGTCACCTCTGTTGGCGCGGGGTTGGAAGGCGATTGGGCATCTATGATGGAAGCATGCCCAAAGATCAGAGGGCTGATCTGGGGTCCTTAGCACCACATAGCAAGAGGTCTGTTTCCTCCATGAAAAGTGACTGTCCCTCGAAGGGGAGGTCCTGAATAGCCTGTAGCGTATCATGAGGCAGGCTTGTCTCACATAACCACGCCGCGCATCTCATCAAAAGGGCCAAGGCTACTCCCTGTCTCACCGTATCCAAGGCATCCCATGCAGCCAAGAGGGAGTCTCAGGATGCTAGCGAGTCCTCTTCTATGAGGGAGTCATAGTCCTCCCTATGCTCTTGTGGAAGGAGGTCTCAGAATCTCTTTAAAGACTCCCAGATATATAGGATATACTTTCCCACCAGTGCCTGTGGCTCACAATCTGGAGTTGGAAGGCAGAGGTGGAGTATACCTTCCTGCCTATGCCTTTCCTCTGTAGAGTGTGGCATGATATCTGGGAAGGGTTGGATCCCGTGCCCTACGGTGGCTTCTTTCACCCAGGGGCTCGGACTCAGGTGGTAAACCAAGAAAGGAAAATCCCCCAGTGGGACCTGGTACTTGTTGCCTGCTACATCTGAGACCAGAGAAATAGAAGTGGGGCTTTGCCAGTGAGTTCTGGCGAGGTCATGTACACTAGGGTGTAATGGCACCGCTACTGTGTGTGGGCAAGATGTTAACCCAGGATCGAATAGGGGGTTCTGGTCCCTCTGATGGGCTCGAACTCTAGACCTGTGTGTGTGGTAACACAGCAGAGGAGGTTGAAGTGGGTCATGGTATCTTCTCTATATGACCCTGGCCTAGGGTTTAAGACCCTATCCAGGCTTATGTGTGGGGTCAAGGTGGTCTCTGATGCCTCGGTGCTGCGGGAAGTCGGCTGCATGGGGACTTCCTGTGATACAGGCCACTCATGGGGCTGGTACTGGTAGGCCCTCTGTGCCAGAGATCCTATCCAAGCCCGTCTGCCCCTTGGAGAGAAAGTGACCTCCTCAAGGCTTGGGGAGCATGACATCTCTCAGCGCTGAGGTGGAGGACTTGTTTCAGTTCCAGTATGGATGGTCTGTGCCAGAGACATAGTGGCACTACAGTGTCAGGGAGAAGGGGAGCACACATTAAGGATTCTTTGAGGAATACTGTGTCCAGTTTTGGGCTCCCCACTACAAAAAGGACAGGGACAAATTAGAGAGAGTCCAGAGGAGGGCAACAAAAATGATCAAAGGGCTGGAGCACAAGCCCTATGAAGAAAGACTGAAGGAACTAGGCTTATTTAGCCTGCAGAAGAGAAGACTGAGGGGGGATTTGATAGCAACCTTCAACTACTTGAAGGGTTGCTCCAAGGAGGAGGGAGCTCGACTGTTCTCGGTAGTAACAGAGGGCAGAACGAGAAGCAATGGTTTCAAGTTACAGCTGGGGCGGTCCAGGCTGGATATTAGGAGAAACTTCCTTACTAGGCGAGTGGTGAAGCATTGGAATAAGCTGCCTAGAGAGGTGGTGGAATCTCCATCTCTGGAGGTGTTCAAGTCCCAGCTGGACAAAACCCTGACTGGGATGATCTAATGGGAGTGGTCCTGCTTTTTTTGGCAGGGGGTTGGACTAGATGACCTCGTGGGGTCCCTTCCAACCCTATGATTCTATGATTCTAAGGAGCTTGAGTGTAGGGCCCAGGGTGGTGCCGGCCGTCCTTTTTAGGGAAGCTCTATCTCGTTGTGGTGGCAGAGAGCTCAGCACCATACTGGGAGACAGAGAAAGGTGCCGCCCTGGTGCAGTCCATTTCCATGAGAGTGTTTTGGGGGCTTGGGAGGAGGAGGCATCAGCAAAAGCAGAAGAACCTTTGCCGCCTCGAAGGCCTTTGGGGTGCAGGGGATCTCCACAGTCTCTCGGCCCCAGTACTGAGAAGTACCTGGATCGGGGGAGCTGAATCAGCGCCCACACTTCAGAGCCGATCGCACCGTCTTCTGCTCCGATGGGGAGCGGCACCGAGAGGGCTCCCATGCCGATCTGGTACGTGGTGCCAGCATTGAAAGTAACCCTGATTCTCCAGTGATAGGCTGCCGTGCTTGCTCCAGAGCCAGCACATGGCGCCTCTGCTCCCAGTCTTTCAGCATTCTCGGTTTAAAGAGGAGACAGATGGAGCACTCAGTGGCTTGGTGTGACTCACCCAGGCACCAAAGGCACTTCTCTTGGGGATCGTCCCATGGGAAGGCCTTTGATGTAAGCAGCGCAACCTGAAACCTGGCATCATAAGCAGCTGTTGGGAGCGGTCTTCTGGCTCCGAATTCATATGCTCAGTGAAAGCATGGGTTCCTGGTGGAACGATGTCCACAAATAGATCTTCCAGATCGAATGGGCAGCTCATACACAGCAAATAGACAGGCACTTGTGTGATCGCAAGGAACAGGCTGTTCCGAAACCATCAGTGAGGGTTGAAAAAGGAACTGAGGCAGATCAGGGTCAAGTCCATATATATAGCCATGAGAGTGACCAGAGGGGGCACTGGCCACCATCCTTGCTTTGACAGGCTAGGGCTAAAAAGTTTTAGATCAATTGTGCGCTGCGGCACATAGACACCTAACACTGAATGATGCGAGCAGCACTCAAGGAAGAAAATTGTTTGCCTGGCATAAAATAACTTGAGTTTAAGAAACTGGATGATGGAGCAGCAGATATTTTCCTTAGTTATGGACAGCATTTATTGAGAGAGCTGTAAAAAGGAAAGCTGCCAATAGGATATAGTGTCCCTTCCCCTCAATACATTTTAATTTCTCACACAAATGCTGTTATTTCTTGTTCTAGGATCCTGCCAGTGCAGGCATAGTGGAGGAAGCCACCTCAATGTTAAAGCAAAAGGACAGGGACCTGGTCAATATCATTCAAGACATTTACAGCCAGATAGGTAATTCTTCTGTGTGGTAAATAAAAGAACTGAAGTATTATATGGCAACGATTGCCCACTGGTGAGGAGGTGAAACACAAAGCTTTGTCTTCCTTCACTTTGGGTTTTACAAGTCACTTTGGGTTTTACTCTGTTCATCACCTCAGCAGAAAGCTGTTCTGTGGGTCAGGTCCTTATCCAGTGTCAATCTGCAGCATTCTGGTGGATCTGGCTCTATATGAAGTTGCAGAATGTAAATACAGTCACCCACTGATGAGACACCAGCACATTAGTCTCTAAGCTTGAGACTTCAGATAAACTCCAGACATTATTCAGAATCTACTTAGCCTAACCAACTCTTCCATTGTATCTTAGCAGAGGAGCGTCAGGAATCCCTGGAAAAAGCATTGCAGCACATGATCCAACCAGCCATCCATATGATTTTTGTGCAGTTTTTAAATGAGTCAGAGGCCAACTTCTGAAGCTAAAAAGAGTCAGGTTTTGTCGTATAATAAGCAGCTTGTAAGAGAAATGTAGCTATGAGAGAACAAAGTATGTTGCATATGAAGAACAGTGGTATGAGGTAGCCTCTGCAGTCAGAGGCAAAGCAGAGAGATAGGTAGAGCCCCGCAAATCCATGGATATCCACCTTATATCTGCATCCGCGGATACAACACAGATATCTGCAGACCATTTCTTGTGGATGCAGATCGGATACAGATCCACATATTTTTATCTGCACAGAGCTAGAGCCCTGCAAATATGTGGATATCCGCAGATATCTGCATTATATCCACATCTGTGGATATGACACAGATATCCGCAGACCATTTCTTGCAGATGCAGGTCAGATATCGATCCACTTATTTGTATCCATGCAGGGCTCTAGTGATAGGGCCAAATGTATTGGGATCTAAGTAAATGGAAACCTTTAATCTGGTTCCTAGGCTCTGGGCACATTACCATGCAAGATGTAATCACAGCCCATTCATACTATATCCATACCAGCATGACTAAGAACAGCAGTGTTGACACAGCAGCACAGGTCTGCCTGGGTCATAATAAGCACATTGAGGACCCTAAGTAGGTATGTGCAATGTTAGCTAGTCTGTGCTTAAACCCATGCCCCAGCATCACCACTGCTATCTTTAGCCAAGCATGCATGGATAAATCTAGCCTAGACAATCACATCTCAGCTCACCTCTTGAGAGGAGAAAATGGCCAATTTCCCACAAATCCACAGAGATGAAGCAATTTAGAAATTAGCTAAAATTTGCTCAGCTATCACTCTCTCCTTGCCTACTCATCTGGAGAACAAGAAATCCCCAGCAAACAGAGAAGTAAAATAAGGGTCTACATTACCTGTGGATTCCTGGCAGAGGAATGATTGTACAGCTCATTCCTGCCATGAACAGCAATCCTTCCAAACTCAGCACTTCTCAGGCATACATACATCTCTGCCTATAGTAAAAGGGACCTTCTGCACCTTGTCCCAGGCTACCTGACCATGTATACACTGCTCTATGGCTGTGTTCACACAGCACTCTTATTTCGAAACAACAGAGGTTGTTTTGAAATAAGAAATACCCTGTTCACACGACGCACGGTTGTTTCGAAACAACTTAAACCCCATGTGGGGATGAAACAATGCCGTCCGAACATGTTGTTTCGAAACAACAGTGACTTGTTTCAAAATAACTGTTGCCTGAAACTGCTATTTCGCTTTGAGCTTTTTTCCTTAATTTGAATTAACAAACTGTTAATTTGAATTAAGTTATTTCGAAATAAGGCATTATTTAGATACAAGTTGTTTCGACACAACTTGTATCGAAATAATGCCTGTGTGTGAACACAGCCTATGTCTGGGTCCAGCTCATCATTGGACTTGACCAGCCATCGTACAATTGCCTCCCTAGATTCAGCACAGCCTTCATCATACTGCTTCAGGACTCCCTGAAGACTTGTCAGTCAGTAAGTGTCACATTTTCCTTTCCCCCAAAACATTTAATTTCATACCATTCAGGCCTATGATAACCTTTATTTTATAAACCATTGTTTGGGGTATATAAAATGTGCAGCTAAAGAGACAAAGACTGTATTTAACCTTGAATCCAGGAGGTGAGTCAGTGATAAAAAAAGACACAAAGATTAAAAAAATTAGTTCAACAGCATCCTGATGCAGAAGAGGGCACAGAGACATAAAGGAAAGGCAAGAAGGAGATACCACAAAGGTTCACAGAAGCTGCATTCCCATTTTACCAAGACATAAATCATTATCTATTGTTTGGTTCAGCCAGGCCGGGTGGAAGCAGTTCTAAGGACACAAGGACCAACTTTGTCTGTGCAAGAGTTCCAAGATGTGATCAGAAAACACTTTTTCAGAGAACTCTCCAGCCAGCTACAGAAAGATTACAGTGACCGCTTTCCAGTCAATGATCCCATACAAGGTGAAATCACATCCCACACATAGCACTGCACCTGGAACAGATGTGACAAGAATAATATATCCCACTAGATACAGGATGCCTTTTGGGGCAGTGTGTCTTATCTACCCAATTGTCTACAACAATTTCAGTGTTGTGGCCGCAAGGGAACACTGATGCCTGCCTCGACTAGCAAACCCACCACAATTAAGAAGCTGTTAGAGCATGGTCTCATCTCACCTGTGCAGATAGACTCAAATTATATTTTAATTTTGTTAATCAACTGTGCTACAGCCAGGGCCGTCCCTAGGGGGGAGCAGGGTCCAGGGCAAATCAGTTTGTTCAGGGCTCCCTCTTTTTACACTTTGCAATGTTCCCTCTAAGCTGAAGATGCAGTTGGGCAAGTTATGGATGCAACTGAGCAAGTTCTTCGCTGGTTCTCCAAGCCCTGTGGGCCTCTTTCCCACTGCCTGCTGGCTCCCCAAGTGCATCCATTACTTGTTCAGCTGCATCATCAGCTTAGAGGGAATGTTGGTGGCAGTGTCATAATTTTTCTTTAATAAAATAATAAATTTCTAGCCCTCAGGCTAAAAGGTTGCAGAGAAAAGCAAAGAAAAAAAAATGACCTGACTCTACCCCGAAGGCTCAAAACCCAGAAGTCAGAGAAAATTACCACCCCCATTTATTATTTCTTTACACATCTCTTGATTTTTAAGTGAGTCTTAATGATATATTTAGGCCTGACTTGTGATTATTTTTTTCTATTTGGGGTGGGCAGTACTGAATGTGTGATGGTGATGTTTCATCAGCCTCACAGCCAATGGACAGGAGCATTTGGTTGTACTCTTCTTTGTGGCTCTGGTTTTCTGTTCAAGATGGGCACATAATTTTACAAGTTTAATAAAGTTAGACATTTTTCGAAGATCAAGTTTTTGTTAAATTTCAAATTCAGAGAAAGAGATGCTATTTTTGTATGACATCAAGAAATAAATCCAGTTCCTCTCTCAGCTTAAAGCATTAGATTACAATTCTGTAATGTATATTATTTCCTTTATATCTTCTGACTCTCTCCTTTGCTCTCTTTTTTAATATATGTATTCACATGCTCCCCATTCCTTTGCACCAGATCTAAGTAATGAAACTCAGGTACTGTTTGAGGATGAGAGGAAGAGACAAGGGACCTTTGGCCTCCTCTCAGATACCCTGATGTAAAACAAACAAGCAGTGCTGTGGCACTTTTAAAAGCTAACAAATAAATAAATTTATTAGTCTTTAAAAGTGCCACAGGATTCTTTGTTTATTTTGCTAAACTAGACCCACATTGCCACCCCTTTGGAACTTGTCAACATACCTTGTTCAGTAATAGCACCAGGTTTTCCATTGCAGAGGATTAATCCCCTTTCAAAGAAATAAGGACATCTTCCCCTCAGCGTGCTCCAGGCTGCTTTCCTCTTTGCCATGCTTTGGAACTGCTGGCCTGACTGCAATCAATGACAACAGGGTTGTTTGCAAAAAAAAACCAAAAAAAACCAAAAAAAAAAAAAAACCATCCATGAATGCTGAATACACTTGTTAAATATAGAAGGGAGAAAATGTTCTTTAATATCTCAGTTTCTGTAGATGCTGATGTAAATTCTAAGACAAGGTCCTATTTTGTAAAGGTCAGGGATGTAACACTATCCTGACTTTGTCCCTATTTTTAATTTGCTTGACTAAGGCTGGCTCCATAGGTTTTATTTCAACACTTCCCCTTTCTCTTCCCCTCAGGTAGCAATTACAAGTGGGAAGGTGGCTATTTAAGTCAGTTACCCTAAACAAATGCTGCCTGTCAGAATTCCCTTCCCCCCTCACGCCCTGAGAGAGTTAAAAATGCCCACAGCCTGAAGCAGCTCCCTGCATCTTTCTTCTAGTCCCAAGCATGGGGCACCTATCAGATCTGTAAAACACTTCAGAAACAAGTTCCAGGCCAATGCGGTTTTATTTAATCTTCTGCATGTATGGGACATTCCAAGGGGTAGCCATGTTACTCTAATCCAGGGATGACCAAATTTATGGAACTCAAGAGCCACACAAATTGATTATTAAACCTCATTGAGGCATATAGCCATATACTTTTATCGACTAAATTAATTTGCTGACATTCTTCCGCAAGCCACACTTTTTCATTCAAGAGCCACATGTGCCTCCCGAGCCGCAGTTTGGCCACACCTGCTCTAATCCAGCAAAATAAACAAGGAGTCTTGTGGCATGGCACTTTTAAAGACTAATGAATTTGTTAATCTTTACAAGTGCCACCAGACTCCTCATTTGTTTTGCATTTATAGGAACCCCCTGCCATCCTGGGACATATTAAATGTTCCAGGAACCAAGAAAATGAAGAATTGTGGAAACCCTTCCCCAGGCTAGCTGTGGGGAAGAAAATTCACTTTCAAATAGAAAGATGAGAAATTTAGAGTTTTAACAAAGTTCATTTTGTGCTTTTCAATTAGAGTCTATGCTTCTTCTGCTTACCAATGGCTTCTTGTAAGCAGCACTATACACTGTAGTGGCCCAAAGAGACATGGGAAAGTAAAGCCACAGTAGCCATGTATGTATGAGGTTAAGTCAATTTTAAAATTAAGCTCCTTGCTCTGAGAAGTGCTGATCTCTGGAACCAATATACATGCACAACTTATGTCCAGTTGTTATGGTTATACATGCCTTAGCATCAAGATCTAAGTTTGAAGTGTTTGACTCACAGTGGGTGGTTGCACTGTTAAGTTCTAACTGCTCTGCAGTTAGTGGTGTAAGTCCCTGCTGTGCTTGATATGTGCTGATTCAAGAGGCTGTACTTCTTTCCTTTCAGGGGAAAATTCTAAGGAAAACTAACGCGTTCACTCACATCAGCTCATTGGTGTGCAGTTCTTTAAGGCAAGTCCCAATAAGGAGATCTAATCCAAGAGCATATTACTGGGTCCCCAAGCCTAACGCCACCATACTTGACTTTTTGAGAAAAAAAATAAGCTAAACAAAAATACCAGCTTCAAAGCCAGATGCAGTTACATTTGAAACCAGATATGAGACTGAGAAGTGCTGAAAGGAATAAAATTGCAGGGAGGAAGGAAAAGATATACTTGCGGCTCTGTCCAGGATGTAGTTAGAACTGTGGAAACACACACATACATATCTGAAGAAAACAAAGTATGTTCTGGTTTGTAGAGGAGGATGTGAGATTCTTCGAAGGCAACACATGGGGAGACTAAAACAGGAAGAAAGGATGCAAAGGTTTAGAGAAGAGGAACAAAAGAGGTAAAGAGACAAAAAAGCAAAACCCACCAACCCTATCCCAGTCTTCCCAGATACAGAGTGACAACAGCCCTTCTAGTGCTTCAACACATTGCTCCAGCCTTTATGACTCTCTCCTCTTAGCCCCTGGTCTCCCTATCACATATCATTGCCTGATGCCCACCAAAAAAATGAATTTTACTGCTACCTAGGAGCATGGATGTGGCTCTACCACTTCCCAAGCTCATTTATCATATACTATACAGTTTCATAGAGGGAGGGACATTGTAAATATGGTCTGAAAATCCTCACATGATGAACAGTTTGGGAACTCCAGTCCCACGTGTGCTAGTTAAATAATCTATACTTAACAAAAAATAGTCACAATTAACTATTTAATGAATCTGTAGGCAACAAGAAGGCAGACTACAACAGCTTCTGGAGAAAACTAAAGGAAACTTTGAAGCACAAAGGATCTACCTGGAAGAACAACTGTCACAGACACTATTTGGAGAAATGGAGAGAAAGAGGACCTGCATGGTTGATAGAAGATATCAGTCATACCTTCTCAGACACTCTACAACAGAAATCATATAGAAATACTATGCCTTCAAGCGGTAATCCCCTACATTTTTCCAGAGCTTTATTCTGAAGGACCCTAAAAGTCTTTGGACTGCAATGTATCTGGGCCACTTTGCCCCATCGTAAAAACATAGCCAGTCTTTGCTGGGACACAGCAGTCAATCTGTAGCAGTAGCACCATGAAACAAGGTCCTCAGAAAAGGAAGACAATTTTCTCTGTCACCACATGGAAGTCTTAGCAAGATATCCAGAAATCTGCCCAATATCATTTTAATTCCCATAGAGTACAAACCTGAACATCAGTTTAGAAATGTTTACTATGCTTGTTTGATGTAGTGTTGGAACAGAATTTTTACTAACCTCTGCCTTCATGATCACTGCTGGTAAACTAGATGCCAAAAGTCACAAATGGCTCTTGAGATCTACTATTCACTCACTTTTGCCATCTCAAATTACATCTTCCAGGAGAAACAAGTTTGTTATGAAATACAGAGGAGGGCAGAAGCACAAATCAATGGGCTGCAAGCAGAAATCAAACAACTTACAGAGAAAAGGGTAAGTAAAAAGATGTTTATTAAAATGAGCCCAAATGAATGCTGCTTAATCCTACAGATCATGAACAGCCCATGAGGGGTGATTGCAAACTCCTAAGAACATTCTGTTTAGAAATGCTGATGGTTATAAAACTTACATGTTTTTCTTCCCTCATTATCAGCAGGCACCTATGAATGAAAACAGGATATTTACTAATTATGCTTTTATTATTCTCCACCTCCCTTTTTTATCCCATTTGTGACATCATAATTTCCACAGTAAATTTATAATCCTCAGAAAATTGTGACAAGGTTTGCTAATTTGGGTTGTTCTGATTAGCATGTGTCTTATGCCATGAATGGAACCCCTCAAGCCCCATTGACAAACTATATCTGAATGAAATGAGTCCTTTACAGTATCTGGAGCAGAGACCTGGGGGCTAAGTATTCCTGGATTACAATCCTGTCTCTTTATGTGGCTTTTTACAAGTCACAGATCCCTTCTGTGTCTTAGTTTACACATCTGCAAAGTAGGTCTAACAACTACAGCATATCCCGATTTGATTATAAAATGTAATGTCTGCATGGGCTCTAAAATGCCTCGATGAAGAGCTCTAGAGAAAAACAATTTATTATAAATAGCCTAATTTAACCCCTTTCAATCTTCCGGATAAGACAGTTACTTACTTGTAACTGGTGTTCTTCAATATGTGTTGCTCCTGGCCATTCCAAGTTAGGTGTGTGTGCACTGTGTGCACAGGTTGCCAGAAAGTTTTTCCCCTGGACTACTTGTTGGGTCGGCTGTAGAGCCCCCTGGAGTGATGCCAGAATGGTGCTCTATATAGGGCTCAACCACCCCTTCCCACTCTAGTTCCTTCTTGCCAGCAATTCTGAAAGAGGGGTAGGGGAATGAGTATTGGAATGGCCAGGAGCAACACATCTCAAAGAACATCAGTTACAGGTAAGTAACCCTCTTTTCCTCTGTGAGTGATTGCTCCTGCCCATTCCAAGTTAGGTGATTCTTGAGTCTTACCTTAAGAGGAAGATAGGAATTACAACTTCATGGATTGTAGGACAGCTCTTCCCAAATGCTGCATCATCCCTTACTTGCTGGATGATCGTATAGTGTGCCATAAAGGTGTGGAAGGAGGACCATGTGACTGCCTTTCATATGTCCACAACTGGCAACTGACCCAGGAAGGCTGTTGATGACACTTGCACCTGTGTAGAATGGGTTTTCACCACTGGAGGATGGACATTTGCCAACTTGTAGCGCTGCTAAATACACACTGTGATCCAATAGGAAAGACACTGTGGGGATACTGATTCCCCTTTTATCCTGTTGGCTACAGCTACAAAGAGTTGTGGCGTCTTATGGAAAGATCTTGTTCTGTCAATATAAAAAGCTAGCACTCTACAAATGTCCAGCATGTATAGCCTACATTCAATGTCCATGGCACATGGCTTTGGAAAATGCCTTGACTGGTATGGACTTGTGAGATCACCCTGGGTAGAAGTGCTGGGTATGGGCGGAGTTGTACCTTGTGCTTGAAGGAGACAGTTTAACGGGGTTCCAAGGTTAAGGCATGGATCTCCAACACCCTCCTTGCTGATGTAATGGCTACTAAGAATACCGCTGTCCAGGACAGGTACAGAAACAAACATGACACTAAGGCGGTGTTCACACAGCCCTTTTATTTCAAAACAACAGAGGTTGTTTCGAAATAAGATTTAGGCTGTTCACGTGACGCACGGTTGTTTCAAAACAATGGGTTCCAAAACAACAGTTCAAGGGGTGCCCCCTCAGCACCCTGGCCAGGGAAACCTCAGCACCCTGGCCAGGGTGCTGAGGGGTGTCCCCTGGCCAGCGCCTGCAAAGCCCCGGCTGCCTCCAAACCCCGTCACAGCCCAGGCTGCCCCCGACACCGCCGCCGGGTCCAGGGCATGGGGCTCAGCCCGCAGCCCGGGCTGCCCGCCGACACCGCCAGCGGGTTGAGGGGGCGGGGCTCAGCCTGCAGCGGCAAGGGCCGGGGTGAGCCCTGTCCCGGGGCATCCCCAGTGGCGCCCCCAGCAGGGGCAGCTGTGCCGGAGAATCCCGGGGCAGGGTGCACCCCGGCCCCTGCCGCTGCAGGCTGAGCCCCACGCCCTCGACCCGCTGGCGGTGTCGGGGGGCAGCCTGGGCTGCAGGCTGAGCCCCATGCCCCGGACCCGGTGGCGGTGTCAGGGGGCAGCCCAGGCTGCGGGCTGAGCCACCTGGCAGGGGTTCACCCCCCCACTCCACTTTTTTCCTTATTTCAAATTAACATTTTGTTAATTCGAAATAAGTTGTTTCGAAATAAGCCTTATTTCGATATACGGTTGTTTCGAAACAACTGTATCGAAATAACCCGCTGTGTGTGAACACAGCCAAACAGTCCAGAATCCTCAGGACCAGGGCAGACAGAGGTCTGAGCCCTTTCACAGCTGCTCAAACTGTAAACTTTTCCATATGGCTTCGTACACAGCTCCGGTAGAAGGCTTCCTGCTATTAAGGAGAACCTCCTGTATCTTCTCTGAACACTGTAGCTTCCCTGGAGTCAACCATGGAGTGATTTGAGAATGGGGTGTCACAATTGTCCTCGGTTCTAAGAGAGTAGGTCCATCAAGAGAAGAAGCTGTATGGGATCCCATCCCAAGTAAATGGGTCCAACAGGGTCATATGCCAATCCTGCCATGGCCATGTTGGGCCTACCAATACGATTATGGCCTTGTCCTGCTTGATTTTTATCAGCTCCCTGTGGATCAGTGGGGTTGGAGGAAAAGCATTATACCTCCACCAAATTGCAAAGGCCTGTCTCAGCAAGCCTGGGCTGTATTTCCAGAATGAGCAGAAGATTTCATATTTCTTGTTGTCCTCCAAGGCAAAAAGGTCTATTTGGTGAAAGTCTCACTTCCAGAAAACTCCCATCAGGATATCTAATTGGATGGACCATTCATGCTTCATGAATCTTCTGCTGATATCATGGCCAATGAATTTGGGCAATCTGGGAGCTAGGATGCCACCAGATAGATTGAATGATGGATACAAAAGTTCTACAGACTAAAGGCTTCCTAGCACAGGCAAGAAGAGGAAACTCCACCCTGTTTGTTAATAGAACATACACATAGAACAGACATATTGTCCATCTGGAGGTACAATACCTTGCTTGCCAAACACTCTCAGAATGTCTGAGGGGGTAGTCAAGCTGCTTAGAGTTCTTTCACATTGATATGCACCTGTACTTCTGTGGGGCCCTATAGTCCTTAAGTCCTGAGGTGACCCAGATGCACCCCCCAACTCCATGTCTGATGCATCTATCACTAGGCACATGAATGGTTGAGGTGCCTGGAATAGGAAACTGTCACTAGCTGTTACAGGACCTCTGATGGGGAGTTACTAGTCCATCCAGCTTGTCACATGACAGGCAATACACTGTGGCCATGCTTGTAATGGATGTAGATGAGCCTCACATGCTGCACAACATACATGCAAACACCATGTGACCCAGCTGTCTTAAACAAGTCTGAACAGTCGTTAGAGGATACTTCTGTAGCTTCTGGATCATGTTTCTGATGGTGAGGAACTGAGAGTGTGAAAGAAAGGTTCTCACTGCCCTTGAGTCCAGGACTACCCCTGTAAACTCAAACCTCTGTTTAGGGACTAAAATGGACTTCTGTATGTTGATCAGAAGACCTATTAGGTTGAAGGTGGCTACCTTGCTGCTGGAGCACCCCCACACATCCCGTCATCTAAGTAGAGGAACACCTGGATCCTTCTCCATTACAAGTATGCTGCTACTACCACTAGGCACTTGGTAAAGACCTGGGGCATGGCTGAGAGTTCAAAGGGGAGGCCTGTGAATTGCAGGTGCCTTCACCCAACCACAAACAGTAAGAACCTCCTGTGGCAGGGCACTGTCAAGATGTGGAGCAGGCTTCTTTTAAATTAAGGACAGCATACCAGTCTCCTGGATCCAGGGAGGGAATCAGCAAAGCCAGAGAGACCATCCTGAACTGTTTCAGACCCCACAGGTCCAGAATGGGGTGCAGACATCCTTTTCCATTTGGTATTAGAAAGTAGTAGAATGCCATAGCTCATATCACTGTGTCTGCACCATTGAGGGCTGACTGCAGCAGAATCCTTGAAACCACTGTGCCCTCCTGGACCACGGCTAAGAACTTAGCCCTAGATTCCTAGTTCATTTTCTCTGAGAACTTTTCCAAGGATGCCAGGAATTGTAAGCGTATCTGCTAAGGATCACCTGCTGGTTACTGACCCTGAACTGGAACCCCCCCCACCACTGATGGAATATATTTTCCATCTGAAAAGCTCCAGCTTCTTCACATCCTTATATTTTGGTGTGGACCCTTGGTGCCTCTGCCTCTCCTTCTCATTGGTCACTGACACCACCTGCAGCCATGGGGTGGGGTGAGAGTAAAATGTTCATGGCCTTGAAGCTGGAGTGAAGTAATTTCTTTCCTCCCTCTTGGCCATGGGTGGAATAGAAGATTGGGTGTGCCAGAAGGCTTTACTGGTGGTATCCCATATGGTTTTAATGAGGGGGAGGGCCACCCTAACTGGGCCTTCTGGAAGCAGAATATCAACTTTGGGGTCTGGTTCTTCCACCACCTCTTCTGCCTCTAACTCCATATTACATATCACCCTTTGGAGCAGCTCCTAGTGTGTCTTGCTGTTGTCCAGGATGGCTGGCAGCTTTGTCCCCACCACTGCATCATCCAGGGCCAAAGAGGATGATTCCTCTGAGGACTCTGGGTCTTGACCCTCTGCACCCACAGGGTCCTGAGAGCCTTCTGCTCTGCAGCCTGCCTCAGGATCTTTGTGGCCTCCAGCATCAGTCTCTGTCTCTGAAACCTCCCCTGCATCAGGTGCTATGCTTCCAGCAAAGGAAGGTTGTGGCTGAGACCTTGTTGTTGAGTAGAACCTATCTGCCCTGAATCCTTGTGATTGATGGTAAGCCCAGAGAGTCCAAAAGGGTCACTGCTGTGGCATTTGCCATTAAGGCAGCCACTGTTGAAGTGGAGGAGGTTGGCTCTCCTTCCTGTACCTGGAACAG
>ML681971.1:28551907-28567550 GCA_007922195.1 Podocnemis expansa
AAGAACACCCCCAAAATACCCAGTTACAGCATTGATAAACATACAAGGAAAGAAGAACACCCAGCTACAATATTACCTAGATTCTACTGTATCAGGCCGAGAGAGAGAGAGTCATAATTAACAGAGAGGGAGAGAGGTTGGGGGGGAGGGAGAGAGGGAAGTTGGGGCAGGGAGGTCTCACCACTCTGTGTAGCAGAAAGGTTTCCAGGTTGTGCAGATCAGGGTCATAGGCTGGATGGAAACCAAGCTCCCACAGCAATCAGCAAGGAAGAAAAGCCAAATCCAAGTGGAAATGATACAGCTTTAGATCCAAGCATCAGGACTCAGGACTCAGTCCAGACTCACACAGGATTCAGACAGGATCCAGTCAGGACTTGCACAGGACACAGACACCACTGCACTGTAGTGCTGGATGTGGGTAAAGTTTTTTATAAGGACTTGTTTAAGTGGCCAATACACATTCCTGGCTGGGTGTAATGGTTCAGAGAAGCTCACAATACAGTCAGGCAGACTCAGTATTTTGGGTATCAATTATCATGTCTGTGACTAGAATGGTCTGATAATTGCTGAGTTTGTTCGTGTTGGTGTGAGATTCCACCATCAGGCAATGCTTCCCTGCTTCTTCAATCCCAGAGTTCAGTGTGGTTCCTGCTTGTTCAATCCCAGAGTTCAGTGCAGTTCTTGCTTTGGAGCCTGGCTCTCCATAGTCAATGCAAATAAAGCTCCATTTACTGTGCTGATGGCTTTTGGATATGGGTAGATGAGGATGTCTCCCATTTCATACTGTTTTTGGTTTTCAGTTCAAGCAGAGGTTGGGGGATGTGTGGGGGGGAGGGAGGCACAGGCTGGATACTATGCTCTGATTCCTCAAGAACACACAGCTAACACGTATCACCATCCGGTGGGGCAAGCCAGCCTTCATTTTGAAGGTTTTGGCGCACCAAAAGCGGCACCGATCGCTGTCTCCAGTATCGGTACGGAGTTCCTCGTCACTGGAACCTGTTACCCCCCACAGCCTCGGTACCGCGGAGCCATCTCCTCGGCCCCACGACACCCTGCCATCCCTGGCACCGTCCTCAAGGTCCAGAGGTGCTTCCCTACCTTCCAGCCCGGGAAAAGGGGACTCAAGGGGCACTAAATGGCCCTGTCACTGGCTCACAGCCCCACCCTCATTTCAACACCGGCCCCATGAATGGTCCCCTCAGGAGACCATGGTGCTGAGCCCAGCACTGATGCCGTTGGTGCCAATTGAGCTGGCACTGGCTAGATCCCTGAACCTGGTGCCATGCTCATACAAGGGGGATCTCTCGGCACATTTTGACCTCCTGCACCTAGTCTCTGCCCATATGGGAGTGGAAGTCCAGTCCTGTGAGGGGCCCCCTGACACACAGTTTGGGCCTGTGTTAACATCAGCGGAGCCTATAATGGTTCCCCTGCATCCCAGCGTGTGGGATTTAGCCTCCTCCCACTGGCAGAACCCTGGCTCCATCTCCCCAGTCTCAGACACAGAGGGTTTTAAATATAGAGTTCCAGGATCAGAGTTTCCCTTGCTCTCACACCATCTGGCTCCATCTCCAAGGGTGGTAGAAGCTGCCTTAGGACTTGGTCAAGTTCCCAGAGACCCTCTCCCAACATCAAGGGACACCAGGGAGCTGGAATTGTTCGGTCGGCAGGTATACTTTTCCTCTGCCTTCCAACTATGTGTTGCTAACAACCAGGTTCTAGTAGGCAGGTACAAAGTGGATGTATGGGAGTCAGTATATAAGTTTAGACACCTACTCCCACCAGAGGCAAGGGAAGAATATGACGCCTTCCTTGAGGAGGGCAGGGTAGCCTCACAGGAGCTCCTCCTCTCACCTTGGGATGCTGTAGACACAGTGCCCCGCACAATGGCCTCAGTAGTGACCTTGCAACGTACAGCCTGGCTGTAGCAGGTGAGGGTCCCCCAGGCCTCCCAACAGGTCGCCCTAGACCTGCACTTCAATGGGGATTCACTCTTCCTGCCGGAGATGGACACCATTCTCAGCATGGCCTGTGACCCCTGGGGAGAGATAAAATACTTAGGTCTCCTCCCCTCGGGCCCGCTCCCAGACCCCGAGGTCTTAACACTGAGCCTAAGCTCAGATAGAAGAACAAGCAGGGAACAATGAGAACTTGAGGCCAGTTGCCTGAATCCAGAGCTCTCATAGCACCATGGACAGTTAGGGGCTAATTTATGTGGGGCTAACCCATTTTCTGCCCCCCCCCAACCTTAGACCCCCTCCAACCACTGACTACCACCTGGCAGGAAGTGGAGTTAGTTCTCTCCACCTATGAGTCCTCTACCATACTCAAGAGGACTCCAAATCCCCGGCTTCAGCAGCCTATTCATAGCGGATCCATTTGGCAGAGCACTTTCTCTAGAAGCCCTGGCCTAAGGTCTTCAACCCTGGATCCCTCTAATGAGTCGCTGACCAACCCTGCTCCCAGACGGGGCCACGGTTTATCCCTGGCCCTTTTTTTCCTTCCACTCCCGTAAGAGGCCTAAAGCCCAGTAATGCCACCTCACGCAGTGCTCCCTCGCCCCTCCTGGGACTTTTAGGCTGGAGCCACACACATCCCACTGGTATCAGACACGGCACCTTCCCTCGGACATCCCAAGTTACACTGGTGCTCTTCCTCACGTACCCTTACTGTACCAGGGAGCCGTATGTGCATACACATTCCTCCAGGGTAAATCCTTAACCCGGGCCTTGCATGTCCTCCAAGCCAACTACCTAGTGCCAGTCCCCATAAGGGACTGTGTATTTGTGCCCCACCCACCTGTTCTCTGCTGTTTCTCCCCTGTTAGTCGCCAAATGCTGACTGGCAGACACCAGGACAACTCCCTTAACAGAGTTAAGGTATACTACTTCGATTTGCTTGCACCTTACCCTGCTAGTCTCTGAGGACAGCTCTGGTCCTCCCCTACCAGATCCCCGCTGCACAGGCCAGAGTTGGATCCCTGGACACAAGCATTAGGTTAGTGGCTTGTGCCCCTCATTTAATAAATTGACCCTCCCATCAGCTGGCACTTCAGAAGAGTTTAATTCCTATAGACCCCCCCTACCCTTTCTCCACCTTCCAAGAGGAAAAGCCACACCCATGTTCAAAGAGTAGGCTCCCTGTTGCCTGAGTCCCAGCCTTAACCCGCGCGACATTGCAGGATATGGTCACCCAATACTTGGGACCTTAGTCCTCATGACCCGAATCTCTCCTCTACTTCTGAGGGTTTAGTTGCATGTTAACAGGCCGGTGGAGCTACGAATGCTGCATTAGCACTTGAAGCCCCACTCCTCCAATGGAGCACCCGAAGGTATTCATGCCTGCACCCTCTCTGCCCCACTATAGAGGACCTAACTTTGTCTGATTCGAAAGTTAGGCAGGGTTGGGCCTAGTCAGTTCTCAGATAGAGACTTCCGAGGATTACTGGGTGCGCTAGCCTGAGGAAACTTTGAGATACTACCCTTTCTCTCCCTTAGTTGCTCAGCTTTCCATATCGCTGACTGCCGGCTTCCCAGTTGCAGACTGGGGACCGATGGGGCAGACTTGTTACAAGTATGAGTTGTTTTCTTTGGAGCATCCTTCCTAACGAGGGCCCTCTTAAATTTGCCCAAGGACAGCCTGAACACAGGAGCTGCCCACAGGAGGCCTCATAGGGTTCCCATAGGAGCCCCATCGAGCAACATTCCTTTCACCTCGCTCCAAGACCATTCCTAGTCCTAGCGGCCATCCCTTGACTTACTAGGCTCGCGTCCTGAGGGAGGGTGAGACACCCCTCCACCTCTGATGGGGTCTGCAATTGGACCAATTCGAAAGCCTAGGCAGGGACCTCGAATCTCAGGAAATCCCTGATCCTGACAGAGACCACTCATCCAACAATATTTAATATCTTGTACCAATCGAATCAGACCGAAGGGCCACGTAAGTATCCTAAAGGAAAACCCAGATCGGCACCCTGCATGGTGACGTATCCTCCTCACACCCCTGCTAGAGGACATTCCTTCTGTCCTTACACTGGGCCATGAGATCTCCCTCATGGCCCTAACTCGGCACAATCCCCACGCATGCATTCTCCGCATCTCACCCCTTCCCATGATCTGGCCCATGAGTTGTGGCCCTCATGTACTACAGAGCCACACATGCCAAAGGAGCGGCCGTCCTCATAGACTTGGGCCCTGGTACCCGGTTCCTCACAGGACATAGGTTTAGCTGGGGCCCTATCCCATACTGGCAGGACCCCCTGCAGTAACCCACATCTTGTGTCCCACCAGGTGGCCAATTGTTAGCCAGCAGGTTATCATATATATTATAACTCAATGTAGTATAATATACTAACATGATGTAATATAATAATGACAACAGTCATATTAGTAATAATAGGATAGGTGGTGTTACCACTACCTATTTCCAACGCATTGTGGCGGCTGTTAACAGCTCGCCTCACTAAACAAGGGAAGGTCAGAGTGCCTTCGGGCAACGTCATGCTGGCTTTAGTTCTACCCTATAGGGCCAATCTACTCCGTACTTATGGCTAGCCTTGCTTAGCCATAGCGTCAGTTTAGCATCCGCTTCTCCTTTTTACACCGGTCAAGCAAACTGCTCATTCTTTGTGCTGTCCGAGGGTGTAGCTCCTTGCCTCCCTGCACTGTTCCCCTTCAGGCTGGGAAGGGGATAGTCTCCTAGGCCTTCCCTCTTCCCCCCCCCTTACAGTGTCACCCTTACTGCAGGATCCTGAGCTGTCAGAGTCAGATTTCGACTCTGGGGCAAGATCCCACTTGTGCTTTCCCTACTGAATCAGTGAAATGGCTAGCAGCACCCTATGGTCGCCACTGGTGGCCTACCAGGATCAGGGTCCCTCTACCCTTCAGAGGTTTGCACCAATCTGTGATGGTGCCAGGATACCTACCTCCCTGGTCCCAACGCCTCCCTGTCTATACTCTCATGGGTGCTCTTCCTGGCGATGCAGTCCTCCGTTAGACTGTAATTCATGACACCTTTCATCCATTGATGGGGTGTTCCTAAGTCGCCTTGTCCTCACCCATTGACTGATGCTCGAACAAGTTGGACCTGGGTTAGTCCTGGCTATCTCAGGCTGGTCTGGCGTGGCCTTCGGTCTTTAGGTCATTTTAGGCCTCCCAAGGACTTCTTGCTGGACAAGCTTCACATAGTGGAGACATGCTGTGCTGAAGGAAGAAAAGCCAACTCCTCCCGCCATCCATTGGCACGGCTAGCAGTCACCTGTTACTGAATGTATCCGAGCAGTGCTCGAAGAAGAACGGTGGGTTACTTACCAGTAACCATCCTTCTTCAAGATGGGCTGCTCGGATTCATTCAGGTCTCTCCTGCCATCCCCACAACCGGAGTTGGTGGCTTTTAGGAACTGAGGAGGGGCCACGCAGCAGCCATATATATAGTCAGGGGGTGGAGCGAGGGGTGGTGGCCACCAGCCCTCTTCTGACAGGCTAGAGCAAAAGTTTCCGACCAATCGTGCGCTGTGGCATGGATACACCTATTACTGAATGAATCCAAGCAGCCCATCTCAAAGAAGGATGATTACTGGTAAGTAACCCACTGTTCTTCTTTGAGCGCTGCTCAGATGCATTCAGTAATAGGTGTCTCCGTGTCGGAGCTCCAGATTGGTTGGAAAAAACTTGTCCTAGCCTGTCAGGAGAGGGTAGGCTGCCTCCGCCCCTCGCGCCACCCTGTGGCTATATATATAGCTGCCTCCCCGCCCCCTCCTCAGTTTCATATCTTCCACCTTGAGCGTTGGAATTGGAAGGTCCGCTCCTTGCGAACCGCAGGCAGCCTGTCCCTTTTTCTTCAACCCACTGTCTGGCCGGGAGCATCTCTTTGTGGATTTAACTCCACTACAAGAGTTCCTACTACTGGACCAGAACATCACATCGATGATGCCAGGATTTAAACCCTGCGCCGAGTGCGGCAAGGCCTTTCCCAGGGATGACCCCCCACGGGAAGTGCCTTAGGTGCCTGGGCAAAGACCACATGGTCTCGGCTTGTTCCATTTGTCTCTCCTTCAAACCCAGAACTATCAAGAGAGGGAAAAGCTTTGGCACCACGCCATATAATCTCCAGCGCCGACAGCAAGGTACAGTCCAGCCGTGCCAGTGCCGAGCTCACCCCTGCACCGAACAATTCCACCCTTGGCACTGCAGAGCCTGGTACCGCAGGAGCGGGAGTCCTCCTGCCCAGGCAGTCCTCCCTCCTCTGGCGAGGACTTGCCTCCGACTCAAATAGAGTTGCTCCTCGTCCCGTCTACCCCAGAAGTGGTGGAGGCAGCACAAGCCCTCCTACTTCTCCTGACACCCCCTGCCCCACTTCCAACCGGAAGGGGCAAACCGGCCTTCATCTTGAAGGCCTGGCTCCACCTGGGACACTCGCCCTCACCGCACAGCTCCCTGTCTTCTGCTCCAGTGGGGGCTGGCACCACCCCGCCATCACCGGTACCGGGCCAAGAATCTCAGTCCCCCTCCCCTGCTTCCAGCCCGGAGGAAGGACCTTCCAGGGGTTCCAAACGGCCTCAGCACCGCACATCGGCCCCATCACCCTTCTGCTTTAGGCCACAAGAATGGTCCCCCCAGGGAACTCCCTCTCCACCACGGCAAACTCCCAGTACTGCTCTCTCCCCGGCACTGGGGTCTTACACGGGGAACCTATCGGCGCATTTTGATTTGTTGCACCGGGCTACGGCCCATTTAGGCATGGAGGTGGAGCCCTTGAGTCTCCCTCCCGATACCCTCTTCAGGCCAGCCTTCACCTCGATGGTGCCCTTAGCGGTCCCGCCCCACCTGAGCGTATGGGACCTCGCACGCTCCCGGTGGCAGAGCCCATGTTCCCTCCCCCCGGTTTTGGATACGGCAGGCATGAAGTATCGGGTATCTGAGTTGGGCTACTCCTCCCTTGTTGGCCACCCAGTTTCCCTGAGGGTCATAGTCCAGATGGCAATGGGGCCTGGGGAGCCCCCCAGACACCCCCTCCCACCCTCCAGGGAAACCAGGGAACTGGATCTGCTAGGCCGTAAGGTTTACTCCTCATTGGCCTTCCAACTAAAAGTGGCAAACAGCCAGGCTATAACCAGCAGATATTTGCTGGATGTCTGGGAGTCACTTGGAAAATTTAGAAGCCTGCTCCCACCTGAGGCTAGGGAGGAGTAATGATGCCTTCCTGGAAGAAGGCAACATAATCTCACAAGACCTCCTCCTTTTGGCACGCGATGCAGTGGACACCGCCACTCGCACCATGGCCTCGGCAGTTACCATCCGCAGGGTGGCATGGCTCAGGGAGGCTGTCGCGCCTCCTAATGCACAGCAGGCAGTCCTCGACCTTCCCTTCAAGGGGGATGTCTTGTTTCCCCCTGAAACCCTCTCGGTGGTGGGCACAGCCTGGGATCCTCGGGGAGAGGACAAGTGCTTTGGCCTCCTCTCTCCCGACCTACCCCCCGACTTAGTTCCCCTCGAATTCCCCATCTTCTCTCAAAGGTACTGCAGGGCAGTTTTTTCCTCCCCACTTTATCCACTGCGAGGGTTGGGTCTTTGCCCTCCCTCTCACAGGGAGGGGCCCTCTGCTCACCGCCACCCCACTTTGATCCTTAGGCACAGAGGCATTAGGGCGTCAATGCCGCAGATGGCCACAACACCCCCTCTCCCCTCTAGGGAAGGGAGATTCGGTGGGAACCATTCCCAACCTTTCTTCTGTTTCTCCCCTTTTTCTCCACTACTGCGCAAGCAGACCTTGGATAGGGGCACCAAGGCCCCAACAATATAATGATGCCCTGCCGACGGTACCCAAGTACTGTGGTTTACCCCTCCCCACACCCCTTAAGCAGCGACTCCCCTAAAGATGGACATCCGCCCCTCTTTCCCCTCCTCACACCCCGCCCTTCCCAGATATTCCCCCGACTGCGCGTTCCCCACCCCAACACCTCGCCGGGGGCAAGAGGCACGTCTCGTTGTAGCCCCAGCCCCACTGTGGAGGCTCCGAGATGCACGTATTCGAAGCCTACCTGCAACAGAACTGTGCCTGTGGCCCTGATGCCTTCCTCAGGTAGGCCTCCTCGTGTCTGGGTCAGGGGAAGGGGAGGGGATACCTCTGGTCGCACACGATCGGTTCAGCAGGCACCAGCCACTGCGACCCCCAACCCCAATTCAACGGGAATATTTCCTGCTCACTGAAGGGGACACATCCGCGTAGCCAGAGCGGATCTTTACCTCAGAAGGGGGCCAAGGTGAACGGCCCACCTCTACCATTTCCTTTCCTTATGGGAACTACGATTCCACTCCCTCGCCTTGTAGTGATCTAGTGAGGACCAGGGCCCCACCTAGGAACACTTGCCCTCAGTCTGCCTCCCCATCGAGGTGGCCAATTCTCTTATGCCCTCGCCCATAAACACAGGCTGGGTGTACCTCCTTCGAACCCCAGACAGGGAACCCAGGAGAGAACATCTAGTCACAGCCCCACATAGGGAAACTGTGAAGGGTCCACCCCTTCGGGAGTTCTCCCACCAACACACCTCCCCACATCATCAGCCGCCTTTCTGGGCAGGTGTCCATGTGCAGACAGAGGGGTTTGTTCTTCCCAGGGCACTTGTAGCTACCTTTTCTGCTTCTTGGTCTTGTACCCTGACAGGACACGTCCCCCCCACCCCTTCCGCCTGTGGCTTTCTTGGGACTGTCTCACTACGTCGGATCATAGACTTTTAGTGCTACCGTGGGGTACCCCCATGTGCGTTGGTGGCGCCCATTAGTACTGCAGCTCCTCTTCAATTCCTGAGGACCTGTTCACACCCACTGCCCACCCACTGCTGTGATAGACAGAGAGCCTATTTTTCCTACTATATCCAAGAATTTGAGGGTTGTACTCCCTTTATTCACCCTCTGACTTCCCGCCTGGGGGAATACTTCATTTGGTTTCTCTAACTCTGGAGTGTCCTTGAGATGCTGCAGTTGCCACCCTGTATTCACTTCCTAGCTCATAGGAAGGAACCTCCCTCGGCGTCGGGGTTCTTTGGATATCCATGTAAAGAGGAGTTTTGTCCTTGGCACCCCTGGCATGGCAGAGCGGTAGCGCTATCCCTCCAGGAAGTACTGTAGGTGCTGAGACCGTGACCTTACATGGCACTTCTACGAATCTTTTGGTCCTCGATGGGGTGACCAGTGGTAGCAGGTGTTATCCCCGACCCTTCTTCTCCCTCCCTCACGTACCAGGGCTCTCACAATGTGAAACCCTGCGAGCTTATAGGCCCAGCGGCCTTTTCCTGTGAATTCTTCTGCTCCCGCGGGCCCTAAAAGGACCAACTCATTAACACTGCCTCAGGCCACCTTGCTGTTGGTGACTCTTACGCCCCGAAGCCTCGCTCCTGCGAGAGCCTGGTCCTGGGTGCCTGTTTAGCTGAAAATGTGCGCTCCCGCACTACCCGGTTTATAGCTAGCATACCGTAGGCCTCCGTTCTGCTCGGCTTGGCCCCCATATGCTGCTGTTTAGTGTCCTGTGGTCTTCTCAGTCGTTCTCAAGCCCATCTTACAACCCTGTATCCTCATCCTCGCTCACTTTGACCAGACAGCTATGTTTGGTCACAACCTGGACGAGGGGTATGGTCACCCACTTACGACTACCTGCGTACCCAGTACTCGCCAGATCAGTTTATAACCACGCGGCTCCAGCTAAGCCTTCGGGTGATTAGTTCAGGAACTAATCTCTACCCTTTCTTCGTCCTCATGCGAGACATGGCCAATATGGCTAAATTCGCACTTGTTGGCATTCAGTGTTCTCCCATGCGTTAAAGTGGCAAGACCAATGACTAGACACTATCTTCCATCTGTCAGACTCCACATTTCCACCTATGTGGAACACCTAACGCAACCCCCTATGTTTAGGTTGCATTTTTTACTCCAGTTATGGTGACCTTGTTCCGACTGGCTTATGCGTATATGCCTTGGCGGGTTCGGTCCTGCCCCTGTCTTGGGTTGGCCCTCAGCTCTTGACCCTTCTGGGCTGCATCAAGGCCTGTTCGCCTCTTGACTCCGAGGAGCATCTTGCTGCTGGGTCTCTACCTTATGGGGCATGTTGCTGTGCTGAAGGTGGAAGAACCAACTCTACCCACCATCCATCAGCATGGCTAGTAGTCACCCATTACTGAATGCATCTGAGCAGCGCTCGAAGAACGGTGGGTTACTCACCAGTAACTGTCCTTCTTCGAGATGGGCTGCTTGGATCCATTCAGCTCCCTCCCCTCCATCCCCACATCTGGAGTTGGCAACTCTAAGAAACTGAGGAGGGGTCGGGAGGTGGCCGTATATATAGCCACGGGGTGGCGTGAGGGGTGGAGGCCTCCTCCCCTCTCCTGACAGGCTAGGACAAGTTTCTTCTGACCAAGCCGGTGCTCTGGCATGGAGACACCTATTACTGAATGGATCCAAGCAGCACATCTTGAAGAAGGACGGTTAGTGGTGAGAAACCCACCATTTTTTGGGCTCTGCTCTGTGTCGTTGCTCAGTGGCAGACAACAGTCATTTGACAGATTGGTTGAGCCAGTATCTGAGGAACCATGAGCCTTGTGGGTACGTGATAAAGTCGGCATAGAGGCAGGAGATCTTCTCTTTTTTCCCCATGTTCTTAGAAGGGGTTAACTGCCTTTTTGTGTGCTGTGTAGCGGACTTTCCCTGGCCAGACTCAGAGGGTGGCCTGAGGGATTTTTCAATTAGAAGCAGCTTTTGGCTCAATTCTGTTTCATGCCTAGCTGCAGCAGATATGCTCCTGCAGTGACAGCACTTATCGGGTATGCACACTTCCCCAAGGCATTTGAGGCAAACTGCATGCATGTCAGATGCAGCATTGAGTCACAGCAGGACTCACAATGTTTAAAGCCTGATGAGGTAGACATGTCTGATCTTTTTTTTTTTTTTGACAAAATGAATAGAGCAAAGAAGAAAAAGAAAAATGCTGAAAGTAAACTGAAGGCACAGCTCAAAGACTTTGAGAAAAAATCCCGTGGACACGTTGAGGGAGAGAGAGAGATACCCCGTTCATTGCCATGGATGGTTGAAAGGGAACTGAGGGTTACAGCCACGCGCACCAGCTAGAGGCGCGAAACAGTGCCACAAGACACTGCTACCAGGTGCACGGCACAGCAATCACAGCTAGGAGAGCCTCTGATCCAATATGCATGCAGATGCGCACACACCTAATGTGGGGCACCCATAGGGACATCCTCGATGAAGAATAGCTAGTTATGGCCCTGGAGATGGGACTCACCCAGGCACCTAAGACAGAAAGATGCGGGTCATCCAGTGGCACAGGCTTCCTGTAAGTCTCCCATGCCTTTGAGTCAGGCATGCCCCAACCCTGCTGCAGCCAATAATCCACATCCCCGCAACAGGATTACTTTAACTGTAACTATTCTTCTTCGAGCACTGCTCGGATGCATTCAGTAATAGGTGTCTCCGTGCCAGAGCGCCGGATTGGCCAGAAAACTTTTGTCCTAGCCTGTCAGGAGAGGGTAGGCGGCCTCCGCCCTGCACGCCACCCTATATACAGCTGCCTCCTGACCCCCGCCTCAGTTTCATTTCTTCCACCTTTCGCGTCAGATCTGAAACGTCTGCTCCTTGCGAATCGCAACCAGCCTGCCTGTCATCTATGAGGTTTTGCCCGACTGGGAGCATCTCTTCGTGGATTTAATTACACCACAAGAGCCTGCCACCATCGGACCAGAACATCCTACGATCATACCAGGGTTTAAATCCTGCGCCAAGTGCGGCAAGGCCTTTCCTTAGGACGACCCCTATGGGAAGTGCCTCAGGTGCCTGGGCAAAGACCACATGGTCTCAGCCTGTTCCATCTGTCTCTCCTTCAAACCACAAAATCAAGGAGAGGGAACAACGGCACCGTGCCCTAGCCTCTAGGAGACTCGGCGCTCTTCACCCGAGGCTTTGGGTTCCCGCCTGGCACCGAGACCCAGCTCGGCACCAGAGCTGGTGTGGCACTGCACTGCCGGTAGCTGCTGCCACTGCACGAACTCGGTGCCAACCCCAGCACCAACCCAGTCCCCCAGCATCTCGGCACCACTCGAGGTCAACTTCGGGCAGCTCAGTACCACCAGTACCCGGATTACCAAGGTGCCACTCGCCATCATCTCTGGTGCCACTACAGCACCGACCTGGTGCCCCAGCACCATCCGAGGTCACCTACGGGCAGCCCAACCTCACTGGCACCGAGCGCGCTTTGGCGCTGGCCACATTCACCCTCGGCACCGTAGAGCCCGGTGCCGCAGGAAAGGGAGCTTGCCTGCCCAGGCAGTCCTCCTCCCCCGGGTGAGAACTTACCACGGAGCTGCACAGAGTCGCTCCTTGTGCCGTTCACCCCGGAAGCGGTGGAGACTGCGCGAGCCCTCCTCTCTTGCTCCCCACACCTCTTGCCCCACTCCCAGCCAGAAGGGGCAAACCGGCCTTCATAGCCAAGTCCTGGGCCTTCCGGGGGTGTTCGCCCTCGCCACCTCCATCTCCCACTCCACTGGGGGCCGGCGCCGTAGACCCATCTCCGCGACAGCACATCACTCAGCTGTCGCCAGTACCGCCCCAGGAGTCTTGGTCCTCTCCTCCTGCCTCCAGTCTGGAGGAAGGTCCTTCAAGGGGCTCCAAGAGGCCCCGGCGCCGCACTTCGTTTCTATCACCATTTCACTACAGGCCACAGGAATGGTCTCCTCAGGAAACTCGCTTTCCACGTCAGCAAGCGCCCAGTACCACCCTCTCCCTGGTACTGGAGTCCTATATGGGAAATCTGTCAGCGCATTTTGATCTGTTGCGCCGGGCCACGGCCCATCCAGGACTGGAGGTGCGGTCCCTGGATCCCCCTCCCAATGCCCCCTTCGAGCCGGCCTTTGCCCCCACAGAACCCCTAACACTCCCACCCCACCTGGGTGTCTGGGACCTCGCCCGTTGCTGGTGGCAGAGCCCAAGTTCTATTGCCCCAGTTTCAGACACAGCGGGTGTTAAATATCAGGTTCCCATATTGGATTTCCCTTCTCTCACTGGTCACCCGGTTCCCCCGAGGGAAGTGGTACAGATGGCACTGGGCCCTGGGGAACCCCCCCCACAACCCCCTTCCGTCTTCCAGGGAAGCCAGGGAACTGGACCTCTTGGGCCGTAAGGTATACTCCTCAGCGGCATTCCACTTGCAAGAGGCAAACAACCAAGCCATTATCAGCAGATACTTGCTGGACGTGTGGGAGTCAGCCGCGAAATTCCAATGCTTGCTCCCACCCGAGGCCAGGGAGGAGTATGATGCCTTTCTAGAGGAGGGTAACATAATTTCTCACAACCTCCTCCTTTCGGCCCAGGATGCGGTGGACACAGCTGCCTGCACCATGGTCTTGGCAGTAACCATTCGCCGGGTGGCATGGCTTAGGGAGGCAAGGGCACCCCCTAATGCACAGCAGGCAGTTCTCAACCTGCCCTTCGAAGGGGATGCTTTGTTTCCCCCAGAAACATTATCAGTGGTGGGCACCGCTCGAGGTCCCAGGCGAGAGGCCAAATACTTGGGCCTGCTCCCCCTTGGGCTCACCCCTCCCACATAGGCATCTGGGGCCCTACCTTCTTCCCCTAACTCCCCATTATTCCCTATCACTGTAGGATCACAGGAAACTTTCTTCTACCACTATTATCTGCTGCAAGAGCTGAGACCACCTTCTGTTCCCTCCTGCAGGGAAGGGGCCCACCCAACGCACCCCCCTTTCTTTGCTACTGCACCCACAGCACCCCTACCAGGGGCTTTTCCCCTGCCCTCTGGTGGCATGGGTCTCCTCAAGGCATGGACTCCCTGACTACACTTTCTCCGCAGTGGCTATCCTGCCTGCACCTTCTCTGCAGCGGCTACCTTGGGCACTTGTGGGGAATCTGCCCCCCCCTCCTCTGGTATCCCTCAATCCTGTGCTGTTGCGTCAAATCTTTACCGGGGACGAGGAGTGCATCTCGTAGTAGCCCCAGCTTTGCTGTAAAGGCTCCAAAACGTGTATTTGCAGCATTTGCTCGCAAGCGGGACCATCCCTGTTACTCTAATGCTCTCCATCAGGTAGGCCCATTCAATCCCTGGCTGGGGGGGGGCGGGGGCAGGGAATGTCTTCGTTCACTCACAACGAGTAACCAGCCTATTGTGGCCCCAACAGCTCGACGGGACCCTCCATCCTACTCGTCACACAAGATGCGTTTGCACGGTCTTGGCGGCTCCTAGCCTCCGCGTTAGGCCAAGGCAGAGCAATCCATACCTGCCTTCATACACTCCCCTTCTTTACAGAAGCTGAAGCTCCTTACAGTCACCCTCTTTGCAGGCAACCTCAGTTAGATCAGGACTCCTATCCTAGGAGTCCTTACCATAGGCTTCACCCTAAGGGAACAGCAGTGGGATACCGTATTTTCAGCCTTCCACCCTAGCGTCCACCTTCGTGGCATCAGTCCCCCAGCATACCCATGCAGATGGCTGCACTCCAAGCATGAAAGCTCCTCAATGAGTTGTTTATAACTACCCACCCTAACCTCCCTGCCGTCAGGTCACACGTACCCTGGCAGAGGACACTGCCCCTTGGGCGCGCGCCAACCTGCTGACCTGCTCCTGAATCTACAGTTCAAGCGGGGGTGCACCTCCATGTGATGTTGGTGGCAACCCCACCAGGGCAGTTGTTCCCCTCACCTCCCTGAGGGACCTGATACAGGAGACCGGGGTTCAAATCCTGGTGGGTACCTCCCTACCTTCCCAGTAGGGTTCCTTGGGCAAAAGACCCCCTAACGCCTCACTTGCCTACCTTGGATATGTGAGTGACACAAACTAGGAGAGTCATGTTGGCTCGGACGTCGCCTGGATTAACAAGGTCCATGCCAGATGTTGGGGAACCAGGACAATCTGATGATAAGTGGGCTACTGGAACAAACCATACATGGATGAGACAAGAGAACCTGGAATTGATGGAATGCTACTACAACAGTAGACCTAATGAGAGGGGATATATGAATGTATGAGGGAACTATGGATGGGCAAAAGACCTACATCCACACTAACTAAGAAACAGCTAGTTACCCAACGCTTCAACATAGTAAAGAGGAAGCTGCTCTCACAACTGGAGATAGACCAATTCCATATTACATCATGGACTCAAGAAGAAGACCCAGAAGAACAACTAGATGTGCAGCCAACGCCTGAAGCTGGAACTTCACTGCCACCCCCTCCATTACAGAGCACAGCAGCTGATATGAGCCATACGATCATGGATAAACTAGCTACAGTCAACCCTTGAGACCAATTACCAAGGCTCGTTGGAGAAGTACCATCAGCTAGTATGCTAGAAGATGCCAATAGAGCCCTAATGACAATTCCTACTACCACCATCACTGAAACCAATGAACTGGTATATGCTACAGCGTCTGTACTCCTGGAGATGGTTGGCTACACAATCAAGAAGAACACCAGTACATATCCCCCTGGAAAATGAGGTTGGAGGATAAGATCAAGGCAACCCGGAGAGAAGTTAGCCAGCTGGTGGAACTACAGAAGGGTGTAGAGATTAAGGATAAGGAGAAATTCCGATAAGGAGAAAGCACAGCAAATGTGGAAGGCGCCCACT
>ML681971.1:28572550-28604273 GCA_007922195.1 Podocnemis expansa
TAGGGCAGGGGTACTCAAATGATGGCCCGCGGTCCACAATCCGGACCGCAAAGACCTTTCCGGTGGACTGCGACAACAGGGGCGTCGCTGGGGTGGGGAGGGACCCAGGGCATGGGCCCCGCCCCCAGAGGGCAGGCCACGCCCCCAGCCAAAAGGCCACGCCCCCTGGCTCTGGATAGGGACCCTGATGAATGGTGGAAGGCTGAATGTGGACTGGCTCGCAAAAAGTTTGAGTACCCCTGGGCTAGGACAAAAGTTTTTCCGGCTAATCCGGCACTCTGGCATGCAGATACCTGTTACTGAACGGATCCGAGCAGCCCATCTTGAAGAAGGAGGGTTACTGGTGAGTAACCCATCGTTCTTAACTATTCTGCTAAGCTATCAACACTAAAACACTTAACAGGTACTTTAGAACACAGGGAATGGCTGCTAGCTAGAACAAACGGTGGGTTACTTACCAGTAACCATCCTTCTTCAAGATGGGCTGCTCACATACATTCAGTTACAGGTGTCTACGTGCAGCAGTGCACAGTAGCTCACAAAGTCTCCTGCCTTAGCCTGTCAGGTCAGGGCAGCCGGCCAACGCCCCCTCCATGCTGCGATCGTGGCTATATAGGTGACCCTGACCTTGACCCTCCCAGTCCCATATACCTTTGCCAACTCCATTAGCGAGTACAGTGGGAGAGGCCTAAATGTATGTGATCAGCCCATCTCGAAGAAGGACGGTTACTGGTAAGTAACCCACTGTTTTCATTCAAGCGCTGCTCACATCATTGAGTTACAGGTGACAGCTAGCTCTACCTGTGGACGGTGGGAGGAATTACAGTCTACCCATATTGAGTACAGCTATGCCCAGAGCAGCAGCATCTCTAGCCTGCTGGGCAATAGTGTAGTGCGTTATGAAGGTATGAATTGACGACCATGTAGCAGCCCTGCAGATCTCTTCGATCGGGACCTTGGCAAGGACGTCTGTAGAAGATATGCTTGGGTCCTGGTAGAGTGGGCTCTAACAGTTCCAGGAAGAGGCGTTTTTTGAACTTCCACAGCAGTCCTTGATACACTTCACAATCTATTTAGAGATATACTGAGAGGATACTGGTAAAACTCTCTTATGTTCGGCGACCACCACAAACTGTTGGGGGGTCTTGCAAAACAGCCGGGTGCGCTCAATGTAAGTTAGGAGTGCTCTCCTCATGTCCAGTGTATGCCACTTCCTCTGGTTCTGCATAACCTGGGGATCTGGGTAAAAAACTGGCAAGCAAATTTCTTGGTTAAGGTGGAAAAGGGTGGCCACCTTAGGGAGGAAGTATGGGTAATGACGCAAAACCACCTTATCTGGGTAGAACCTTGTGTACAGGAGTTCCGAGGAGAGGGCTTTTAATTCTGAAACCCTTCTGGCAGAGGTGATTGCTACTAAGATGGCCACCTTCCAGCAGCAGCGTCGCTGGCACTGGGCACACCCGGGCACGTCCCCCGAGCCCCAGCAGCAGTGCCCCAGATCTCCGGCCCAATTGGGCCAGAGATCTGCGGCCCAGCTGCCGGCGGCCGCAGTTGCCTGGTCCCTGGCCTGGCCGCCGGCGGCCGTGGCAGCCCGGTCCCCAGCTGGGGATCCAAGGCCCGGCCGCCAGCAGCCCGGCCTCTGGCCAGGGACCAGGAGCCCGACAGCCTGCAGCCGTGGCAGCCCCGTCCCCGGCTGGGGATGTGGGGCCTGCAGGCTGGGGGCGGGGCCTGTGGGCTGACCCTGCCAGCAGGTTCGAAGATTTGAGGATCTTGGGGGGTAACCACTGCACCCGTAGGGTACGGGGTGGATTCGGGGTACACTTTATTAAAATGAGTATAGGGAGCGGTGGTCGGTGTATGTCGTGTTTGTCACAGTGGTTTCTGTTGGGGGGTACCTAACTTTCGGGAGTGGGGACAGGTTGGGGAACAATGGGGTTCTTCAACTAACCTACTAACACTATAGCCCTACTCACTATAACCTAAAGGCTACGTTAACACACTATAGGAAAAGGGGGGGGTACAATGCAAATTAGTGTGCTGCAGTGGCAGAGAAGATAAGTAACAGGGAAGCTGGGGCCTGAAGAGGAGTGAAGGCAAGTGGGGGGGTGTGGAAAGGCAGCGGGGTGAGGAGGTGCTTGGGGGTTGGGGTAAAGGGGACAGAGGCAGGAGAGGGGCTGTAGGTGTGTGGGAGTGCGGGCAATGGGGAGAAGCAGGAGAGGCTGAAAGGGGATTCAGGGGTTTGCGAGGGGGACAAAATGGCAGGGAAGGCAGAAGGGTCTCGGGGAACAGTAGCTGGGAGGGCAGAAGGGGTTCGGGGGAAGCGCCGGCGGCGAGACAGCTGAAGAGCCCGGCACGTCAGCGGGCTGGAGCCGGGGAAGCCGGCAGGCAGCCGCGGCTTGGGGGAAGCGGCGCCGGACCGGGAGGGCTGGCGGGGGGCCGCGGGAAAGCGGCGCCGGCCGCAGGGAGCCGGTGAGAGCCGCACAAGAGTGGCGGCGAACCGGGAGGGTTGGCGGGCGGCCACGGAGCGGCTCGGGAGCCGGAGCCAGAGATCCGCAAGGGTAGCGGGGCGGGAAGAGCCGGCAGCGGCAAACCAGGAGGGCGGAGACCCGCAAGGGCAGCGGCGGTAACGGGGCGCTGGCGGGGCGGCAGGAGCCACAGAAAAGCGGCGGGAGCCGCAGGGAGCCGGGGAGAGCCGCAGAGAGGCGGCGGTGATCCGGCGAACCGGGAGCCGGCGGGAAGGGGCGGAAAGGTGGCGGGAGAGCCGGGAGGGCTGGCGGGCGAAACAACGGCGGCTGGGGCAGCGGGAAACACGGGGAGCAGCGGCTGGGAGAGCAGAAAAGGCGTGCAGGGGCGAAAGGGGGAGCCGCGGAAAAAGCGGCAGCTGGGGGGAGAACGGAGGAGCGGAGAAGTGGTGAAAAGGGGGCTGCAAGGGAAGGAGGGACTGCGGGGAAGGGAGCTGGGTGCGGCGGTGAACTTAGGGCACACGGGGGGGGGGGGTTCAAGAAATAAAGAAGGGACAAGTAAAGTTTAAGAAGAAAAAGTTTATTTAAGTTGGGGAGGTTACAGAGGGGACGGCAAAGGCAACTTATCCAAACAATTCTAAAGACAGCAAGCTAAAGAAAGACAATCTTATAATCTAACTTAACACTCCTAAGGCTATCAAATAAACTTAGAGGGATACTTTTAACACAACACAAATGATACAGGATAAGGGGATACACTACACGATACAAAATAGCAACCGGCAATTACAAACAGGGGAGCTCCTGCCACAAACTGAAGAAGCAAACCAAGAAACAGAAAAGAGAAGGCAGAGGGCACACACAAGCCTGTAAAGCTGGGGAAAACAACTTCAGAGCAGCAATAACGAAATAAAATACTTTAGAAAGAGACTACAAGGCAAGCTCTTACCACTCCTATTAGCAGCAGCGGCAGCAACATTACAGGGAGAAGGAGACTCGTAATCGGCCGGCAGTTCTACTCGTGGGGGAAACTCGTGGATACGCTCCAGGGGGAACTGGTGAGCGGAGGAGGCAGCTTCTGGTTGATCAGGCCAGGCGAGATGTTGAAAACCATCCTGCCTGAGCACCCCAGAACCTCAGCTTTTAAAGACTATTTCCCGCCTTTCCCTGATTACAGGGAATGTGGGGAACAATGGGGGTATGAGTCATGCCCTGCAGAACCTTGCAGTTAGGCAGAGCCCACCTACACCAAGCCCTGTAAAACAATGGGCCCCCGGGGTGGTAACGGCCATCCAGTTGAGTTCAAGGGGGCCATCTAGTTAAGGTGAAGGAGCCATTGTTCACTTCATACGTTCTATGTACTTTAGTGATGGCCCGGGAGGGGCGGCCATCAAGGTAACTGCTATGAGTTGCAGTCACAGACATGCCCCCGTGGCTGAAGGGGGCCATCTAGTTAAGGTGAAGGAGCCATTGTTCACGTCACATGTTCTATGTACTTTAGTGATGGCCCGGGAGGGGTGGCCATCAAGGTAACTGCTATGAGTCACAGACATGGGCCAGGGGTGGGGCCTGGCCCTGTGCCCCAGGTCCCTTGCCCACCCAGCGACAACCCTGCATTCCAGAACAAGACCAGGAGGGTGGCTGAGTCCAAGTGTTCGTAGGGTGGCTCTGTCATTGCCCAGAGGATGATATTGAGGTCCCAAGGTGGGATGGGCTTACGAGGTTGGGGAAAAAAATCTCTCCACCCCTTTTAGGAATCTGATGGAAGTGGGATGGGAGAAAACTGATTGTCCATCCACACTCTCGTGGAGAGTGGAGATTGCCACTAAAGGGACTCTCAGTGAAGAAGGAGTGAGGTCTCCTTCCCTTAGGTCTAGCAGATAGTCAAGGATCAGGTGAATCGGGGCTGATATAGGGTCTACACCCTTGTCCCGGGCCCAAATGGAGAATCACTTCCATTTGGCTATGTACGTGGACCTGGTGGATGGTCTTCTGCTGCCAGCCAGGACCTTCTTCACCCTGTCTGAGCAAAGCTTCTCCTGCCCACTGAGCCAGAGAGCATCCAGGCCGTCAGGTGAAGGCGGCCCAGGTCTGGGTGCTGACGGCGCCCCAAGTCCTGCATCAGGAGGCCCGTCCATGGTGGGAGGCAGAGTGGGATCTCTATGGACATGTCCTGCAGAAGTGGGAATTAGTGCTGTCTGGGCCAGTCCGGAGCTATTAGTATTATGTTTGTTCCATCCCTGTCAATTTTCAGGAGCACCCTCTGTATCAGGGGACCCAGTGGGAAGGCGCACATCAGGGGCTCCGACCAGTTGATGAGGAAGGCGTTGGTGAGGGACCCCTCCTCCCGGCCCCTGAGGGAGCAGAACTGGGGGCATTTGCAATCCTGTCATGTCACAAACAAGTCTATCTGGGGATGACCCCATTTATCTACCAGGAGGGTCAACACCTTGTTGTGAAGGGACCACAAGTGGGTTTCTGCTTAGAGAGTCTGCCAGTCCATTGTCCAGCCCAGGTAGGTGGAAGGCCCAGGTAGGTGGGCGGCAGTTGTGTTGTATGGCCAATTCCCAGAGTTTGCACACCTCCTCGCAAAGTGGTGTAGAACGGACCCCCTCCTTGCCGATTCATGTAGAACACAGCTGTGGTATTGACTGTGAGGATCTGGACCAATGTGCCCCGTATCTTGTCAAGGAAGGTCAGGCAGGCTAGCCTGATGGCCCTTAGCTCCTTCATGTTTATGTGGAGAGGGCCATCAGTATGGGACCAGAGCCCCTGAGTGGAGAGACCTCCAGATATGTGGGCCCCCCACCCTGTGTTCAAGGTGTCCGTTATTAAGGTCGCTGAGGCCCTGAGGTCTTTGAAGGGATTGCCCCCCATGGCAAAGCAGGGATCCCTCCAAACCTGATGTGTCCCCAGAGTATCCTGGGGAGCAGACAGTACCTTGTTCAGGGAGTCCCTCCATATGTGGAATACTGTGGAAAGCAAGATTTGGAAAGGCCTCATCCTCAGGTCTGCTGTCTGGATCACTGAGGTGGAGGCTGCCATGTGACCAAGGAGCTGCAGGCACCATCGGGCTATGGTCATGGGGGATGCTTGCAGCTCTGAAATGATGGTACAAATGAACCAAAATCTGGAGCAGGGTAGGAATGCTAACCCCTTGCGGGCATCTAGACATGCCCCTATGAACTCTATGTTTTGGGACAGGCGGAGCTTTGACTTCTCTTGGTTTATATGGAGGCCCAGATAGTCACAGAGCCTCACTACTGCTTTGACATGGAGCTCGACTTGGGAGCTTAATTTCCTGACTATTAACCAGTCGTCTAGATGGGGGTAAATTCCTATGCCCCGTCCGCACAAGTATGCTGCGACTGCTGCCATGCACTTCATGAACATCCTGTAGGCCAGGGAGCACCTGAAAGGGAGAGAGGTGAACTGGAAGTGGTTGTTTGCCACCCTGAACCTTAGGAACCGCCTTTGGTGGTGTGGTGTTTTGGACTACCTAGGGCCATTGGGGTTGCCATAGTGATAAACGGGAGAGTCGTTTAGGTGCTAGGAAAACCTGTCTGTCTCCTCTCTCTCTCTCAGTTCTCTTTCAATAAAGACTTCTTATACAGCTCTGAATATGCTGTCCTCCTTATTGGATTATAATCGCCCTTAAAACTCTACGTCTGGCGACAGAGGATGGGATATGTGATGGAGTGGCTATCCTCAACAATCCTGGCAACTCTGGAAAACCAGAATACAATGTAAGAAGCAAAACTTTATTTTACTGCTTGCATGGGGGTTGGGTTGTAGCTGTGAAAGCTGATCTGTTTGCCTAAGGGCTAGCTGGCTATTCTGAAAGCTGATCTGCCTGTTGTTAAGCACAAGGAAGAGATAAGGCTGGCTGGCTATTCTGAAAGCTGATCTGCCTGCTGTTAAGTGAAGAGACAAACAATAACCACAAGAGGGCATCATGGCTTTACTCACTACAACCTTTGAAGCATATGCTCATTCGGCAGCTTCCTGGCAGACATATACAGCCCGATTTCAAAATTTTGTAATAACAAATGACATAACTGATGAGAAGGTACCAGTTTTTCTAATGGTCATTGGAGTTAAGACTTATAATTTGCTATGTGATTTGCTTTATCCTGAGAAGCCAGAGCAGAAACCTTACAGGGACCTAGTGGAAGTTCTGGGAGCACATTTTTCCCCAAAGCCACTAGTAACTGCCAAGAGGTATAGGTTCTACCAAAGGAACCAAGAGGAAGGTGAATCAGTTGTACAATTTGTAGCAGCTCTGCGGAAGCTGGCAGCACACTGTGACTTCAAGAACATGTTAGAGGAAATGCTGTGTGACAGGCTGGTGTGTGGCCTGCACAGTGAATCAACACGAAAACGCCTATTGACTGAAGGTCAACTCACCTTGCAGAAGGCTGTGGAAATTGCAGTCTCCATGGAACGCGTCACCCAAGACATGCAACAGATCGGGGTCAGTGTCTGTAAAGTATCCCTACAACCTGCCCCCAGGGCACCAGGGAGACAAGAATGTTACCGGTGTGGGAAGCAGGACCACCTCGCATCTGAGCGCCGGTTTAAGGAACTACTGTGTCGACAATGTGGTAAGAGAGGGCACATTGAACGTGCCTGCAAACAAATGAAGGGTGAGCCAAACAGAAGAGGCAGACCTGAGAAAAATGGGCCGTTGGTTTGGCGGACTAAGAGGGAAATTCTGCATGCAGTAGAGCAGAATACAGGTGATCATAGTGACACCCAATTGGAAGATGAAGATTCCCTCCTCTATAACAGCTGGCCCACGTAAATTCTGGGTAACACCTGTGTTGGAAGGCAAACCTACACCCATGGAACTGGACACTGGCGCAGCAGTTTCATTAGTTTCTAACATTGTGTATGAGAAGGACTTTAGACATCTACCACTTAAGCCGACAGTAGTTGTTTTGAAGACATATACTGGAGAGACTGTTCCCCTGTTGGGTACTATTGATGTGAAAGTAGAACTCAATGGACAGACCATAAAGCTACCACTGTTTGTGGTAAACGGAAATTACCCAGCCCTAATGGGAAGATCTTGGATCAGGAAAATCCAACTCGATTGGTCACAAGTGCATCAATTGACTAAAGAAGAAATGAATCTAGCAGTGGTACTAATGAAACACGCTGCTGTTTTCGGTGATGAGTTAGGCAGTATGAAGGGAATCATTGTGAAATTAAATATAAAGTCTGATTGCCAACCAAAATGTTTGAAGGCCAGGATGGTGCCATTTGCCATCAGACCCAAGGTGGAAGAAAACTTGGAGCGGTTAGTCAAAAAGGGAGTCTTGGTGCCAGTTACTCACAGCCAGTGGGCGACACCCATTGTCCCAATAGTGAAGAAGGATGGCTCCATTCGGATTTGTGGAGATTTCAAGGTCACTGTCAACCCAGTGTTATGTGCAGAACAATATCCTCTTCCCCGCATTAAGGACGTCTTTGCAGGTTTGGCTGGAGGACAAAAATTTAGCAAGATTGATTTGAGTCAAGCGTACTTACAGGTGCATGTTGAAGAAGAATCTCAAGAATTGTTGACAATGGTAACACATAAGGGGTTGTACAGATACTGTTGTTTACCTTTCGGCATTACTTCAGCCCCAGCTTTGTTCCAAAGGGCAATGGATCAGATTTTGGGTGGTTTATCAGGAGTACAGTGCTATCTGGATGACATCCTGGTCACAGGCAAAAATGAGGAGGAACACCTTACGAACTTGGAAGCTACTCTGCAAAGACTGGAAGAGTATGGTCTACGTGTTCACAGAGACAAATGTAAGTTTTTCCAGCCCTCAGTTGAATATTTAGGACATATAATTGATGCTGATGTTCTCCATAAGTCTCCAGCCAAGGTTAAGGCTATTGTGGATGCTCCACTACCTCAGAATGTAAGCCAACTTCACTCTTTTTTAGGCTTATTAAACTATTATGGCAAGTTTATTCCACAATTAGCGATGCTCCTGAAACCCCTACATGAGCTTCTGGGGCTGAAAAAGGCCTGGAACTGGACTGAAGCCTGTGATGTTGCATTTAATGAAGCTAAACGCTCACTGGTAAACTCTAAGGTTCTGACACATTTTGACCCGTCCTTGCCCCTACAGTTGGCTTGTGATGCCACCCCTTATGGAGTTGGGGCTGTATTGTCACTTATTATGCCTTCTGGTGATGAGAGGCCGATTGCTTTTGCTTCACGCTCCTTGACTAAAGCAGAAACTAATTATGCCCAAATTGAACGCGAAGCACTGGGCATTGTTTTTGGCGTTCGGAAATTTCACCAGTACCTGTGGGGAAAGAAGTTCACACTTCTCACTGACCATCGACCCCTGACATCAATTTTGGGGCCACACACAGGCATCCCACATTTGGCTGCTAGTTGGATGCAACGATGGGCATTGATACTTTCTGGATACACATATGAAATCAAGTACAGGCAATCCTCTTTGCATTGCAATGCTGATGGCCTTTCAAGGCTACCCTTACTGGCACACCGTCAGGATCTGGGCCAGGAAGGAATCTTTTACTTTGAACAGGTGGAAAACACACCCGTCATGGCTTCTCAAGTGAAGAAAGCAACACGGGTTGATCCAGTACTCTCACAAGTTATGGATTTCATGATGCATGGAACGTTCTTACCTGACTCTCAGGTCTCTCCTGACCTCTGCCCCTATATGTCTAGGAGGACAGAGTTATCGACCCAATCCGGGTGTTTGTTGTGGGGTATGCGTGTCATTAGCCCACCTTCATTAAGACCACGTTTGTTGGAACAGCTCCATTCAAGTCACTGCGGCATAGTGCGCATGAAAGAAATTGCACAGAGCTATTTCTGGTGGCCGGCCTTAGACAGGGCCATTGAAGAAACAGCTAGAGCTTGTACCTCATGCCAGAGCGTCCGGAACGCACCTCAGTTGGCACCTCTTCACCCATGGGATTGGCCCAAAAGGCCGTGACAATGTATCCATGTTGATTTTACTGGCCCATTTGAAGGATGTATGTTTTTAATTGTTGTGGATGCCCATTCAAAATGGCCAGAAGTCTCGGTAATGCAGTCCACTACTACGGAAGCCACTATTCAGACCCTGTGTGGCTTTTTTAGTCGTTACGGTCTTCCAGAACAGCTGGTGAGTGACAATGGACCACAATTCATTTCTCAGGATTTTGAAACTTTTATGAAGGCCAATGGAATACATCACATCAGGTCAGCACCATATCATCCTTCCACCAATGGACTTGCTGAAAAGTTTGTACAGACTATGAAGCAAGCTCTAAAATCTGCAAAGGGACGTTCACCTCTTCATAAGCATCTGAACAACTTCTTGTTGTCCTACAGAAACACTCCACAGGCTACAACTAAGGCATCTCCAGCTTTTCTTATGATGGGATGGCAGTTGCACTCTTGCTTTGATTTGTTGAAACCACGAGACACACAGCAAGTGGCTCAATGCCAACAGCAGGACCAGGTCAGCAGACATTCACCAAGAAGAAAGGGCCGCACCTTCAGTATTGGACAGCCAGTTCTTGCACGAAACTATGCTTCAGGAGCTAAATGGGTCCCAGCAATGGTCATTGCCCAGACAGGACCTGTTTTCTACTCTGTCCAGACAGCAAGTGGTCTAGTTTGGTGACGGCATTTAGATCAGCTACTTCTCCGTCATATCCACCCAGAAGATGTATCTCCAGCAGACATATCTGACTTCACCCTTACTGATGATACAACATCAGAGCATGAAACTACTATTTCTGTCTCTCCTGCTCCAGCCACCCCTTCAACGCCTTCAGCCTCCCTGGACCAACCAGACACAACATCCTCTCCGGTTCTGGCTACTTCCCCAGTACCTGTGATCCCACCACCACCAACACCACCTTGTGGGGTGGGCACACCAGAAGTTCACCGTAATCCACCTCGCGACAGAAGGCCTCCTAATCGGCTGGATCTTTAGCTAGTGGTGACCCCCTCTTCATGGGGCAGAATAATTCCCCGGGGGTTCGCTGGAGATGGGGCAGTCTACCCTCATCTCCTAGTTTAGTTCTTATTCTTTCTGGGGGGGGAGGCCTTTATTCTGGGGGGAGGCGTTCATTAGAGGGAGAGGAATATGTGGTGTTTTGGACTACCTAGGGTCATTGGGGTTGCCATAGTGATAAATGGGAGAGTCGTTTAGGTGCTAGGAAAACCTGTCTCCTCTCTCTCAGTTCTCTTTCAATAAAGACTTATACAGCTCTGAATATGCTGTCCTCCTTATTGGATTATAATCTCCCTTAAAATTCTACAGGTGGGGCCTTATGGCTATGTGAAAGTAGGTGTCTTTCAGATCAAGGGCTGCGAACCAATCCCTAGGGGACAGAGATTGAAAGGGTTTGTGATAGGGAAACCATGCAGAACTTTATTCTCCTTATGTGTTTGTTTAAGGCTCTGCCATCTAGAATGGGTCAAATGTCCCCGTTGTATTTCGGGACCAGGAAGTATCGGGAATAAAAACCTTTTCCTGACTCCCGCTCGGGAACCTTTTCTATGGTTCCGAGGGAGAAGAGTTTCTGGCATTCAATCTTGAGAAGGTAGGACAGTTCCTGGTTTCTGAGGGATGAATGAGGGGGCGGTTTTCTGTTCCAGGGAATTAAAAGAAACTGAATATGATACCCCTCCGCAACCGTCTTAAGGACACACTGGTTGGATGGGATGTTGGCCCAGTGGTGTGTGAAGCGGTGTAAGCGGTTGGAGACCAGTCGATTTGTGGGTTCGCTGGCCATATGGTAACGTCAAAAGCGCTGTTTCTTCCCCAATGAGCATTCGGGGGCCTGCCCATGTCTACCTGATTGGGGGATGTGGGACTTCTCAGTCTTCCCCGAATGGACCTTGTCCCTGTCCATGTCCCCAAGGTGGCATTGGGAGAAGGGGAGGGACCTCGGGAATGTACTCTGCAGTTGGATCTGTTGTTTTTACTGCTGGAGCTGTTGTTGGAGGAGTTGATGGGGTTTTAGAGAGTATCTGTTGGGTTGCAGGGTTTAAATTTCCAGCAACCAGAGCGTGGCCCTCAAGTCTTTCATGCCATGGAGCTTTGCGTCCATGGACTCGGCGAAAAGGTCAGGGCCTTCGAATGGGAGGTCCTGAATAGTGAGCTGCAGCTGCGGAGGTAGGCCTGAGCCCTGTAGCCAGGCCATACTCACATTACTACAGCCAATGTCATCGTACAGGAGGCTGTGTCCATGGTATCCCAGATGGCCATCAGAGCATCTCTAGATGCCATTTCCCCTTCTTTGAGCATCGTGTCGAAGTTTCTAAGATGATCCTTCAGGATAATGGCACAGAAGCCTTGCATGGAGTTCCAGAGGTTAAAGATATACCTTGGCATAAGGGCCGAGTGGTTTGTTATGAATGGCTGAAGGGCTGTTGTGGAGTAAACCTTCCTGCCAAGCAGGTTTAGTTTCCTCGCCTCCTTACTCTTAGGGGTAGAACCCGGTTAGCCTTGCCTCTCTTTCTGGTTCACAGCATTGACGACTAGCGACCCCGGAGTGGGGTGCTGGAACAGAAAGGAGAATTTGTCCTGAGGAACGTGGTACTTGCGGTCCGCAACCCTGGATATCAGCAGGATCGAGGATGGGGTTTGCCAATGTGCCTCGACAATGCTGTATACCCCTTTGTGGTGTGGTACCAACACTTTAGCAGGCAGAGATCTCTGGCCGATGTCGAAGAGGGGATTTGCCTCCTCTTGGACAATGCCGAGCTCCAGGTTCAGGTTGGCTGCCATACGGCGTAGCAACTTCTGGTGGGCACGAGAGTCCTCATTACAGTTAATTGGTCTCTCAAAGGTGTATTCATCAGGCGAAGAGGAAGAATAAGCCAGCGATCTACTTCGACATGTGAAGTCAGGATCAAGTTCATCATCCGAGAAGCCCGAATCCATGGTTTGTGAGGGGGACTGGACGAAGCGGTGCCGTGAGGCTAAAGTGTCATCAGTGGCCACGTCCAGCCAGTTGTGTGACCAGTCATTAAAAGATGCGCCAACCTCCAGCTGACACGGAGGGGAGTGGCCTCAGCTAGGTTGCGGTGCGGTACCCAAAGGGGTGGGCCCCATTTGTTCAGGCGGGCCTGAGGATCTGTGCTGGCGACAAGGCGGGGGTGAGGTAGAGCGCTTACGGCACCGTTTCCCTAAATGTTCTCCTACCCTTATTACCATCTTGAGAGGAGAAAAGTGTACCAAGGCTGGAGGCGAAGTTGAAGCCGATCTGTGGGAGGGAGCCCCCGAGGCTTGGGAGCATGGCACCGAGAAGTCTCGGGAGGAGCATGGGAAGGAGGCGGGCGAGCAGTCCTCTGCTAAATGCGGTACCAAAGCTGGGCTGGATGGCACCAGGATGGAAGAGCAGTCCCCGGTGCTGGATTGCGGTGCCAGCAACAGGCTAGGTGGTGCTGGGTTGGTCGGCGGGTCCAAACGCTGCGCCGACTGGGCTTCCAGTACCATGATCGGCATTGGGCTGGTTTGATTCTGCAGTGCTGGCATGCGGACTGGAGGAAGCGCCTGCGGCGTTGGCGGTGCTGCTGGTGGTACCGCCTTGGGTTCGGTGCCGGGTTGATTCGGCTACCGCAGTGTTCGGCGTCCTGACGGTACCGACGGGGGCATTGACTGAGACTTTAGGCTTGGCACCAAAGATCGGGCCCGGGGTTTTGACACCCAGGCCAATGGGTGAGCCGGTGGAGCACTCAGGGCTCAGGCGGCGTCAGAGGCTTGTGCACAGCTCCCGGCAAGGGATCGGAGGCACAGCTCTCTGTCCTTGCGAGTCCTCCTTTTGAAGGACTGGCAGAGGGAGCAGCTCTTGGCGAGATGGGACTTACCGAGGCATGCGAGACATTTATCTTGTGGGTCATCAAGCGGGAGAGCTTTGCAGTCTTCTAGGCACGGCTTGAAACCAGGCATCTTGAATTTTGTGGTAGAATCATAGAATCATAGACTCCTAGGGTTGGAAGGGACCTCATAGGTCATCTAGTCCAACCCCCTGCCAGAGGCAGGACCACTCCCACTAAACCATCCCAGTCATGGTTTTGTCCAGCCGGGCCTTAAACACCTCCAAAGATGGAGACTCCACCACCTCCCTTGGCAGCTCATTCCAATGCTTCACCACTCGCCTAGTAAAAAAGTTTTTTCTAATATCCAGCCTCGACCTCCCTAACTGCAACTTGAGACCATTGCTCCTTGTTCTGTTCTCTGTTACCACCGAGAACAGTCAAGCTCCATCTTCCTTAGAGCATCCCTTCAAGTAGTTGAAGGTTGCTATCAAATCCCCCCTCAATCTTCTCTTCTGCAGACTAAATAAGCCTAATGCTTTCAGTCTATCCTCATACGGCTTGTGCTCCAACCCTTTGATCATTTTGGTTGCCCTCCTCTGAACTCTCTCTAGCATGTCCCTGTCCTTTCTGTAGTGGGGAGCCCAAAACTGAATACAGTATTCTAGATGTGGCCTCACTAGTGCAGAATAGAGGGGAAGGATCACATCCCTTGATCTGCTGGTAATACTTCTTTTGATGCAGCCCAGTATGCCATTGGCCTTTTTGGCAGCAAGAGCACACTGCTGACACATATCTAGCTTCCCATCCACCATGACCCCCCAGGTCCTTTTCTACACTGCTGCTACTTAGCTGAATGTTTCCCAGCCTATAGCGGTGCATGGGTTTTTTCCATCCCAGGTGCAGGATTTTACACTTGTCCTTATTGAACTTCATAAGATTTCTATTGGCCCACCATTCCAATTTATCTAGGTCTTATGCAAGTTTCTTGGATGATCCGAAACCGTCGCTGAGGGTGAAAAAAGGAACTGGGGGAGGAGGGGTCAGGGTCACAGTTACCTATATAGCTGCCATTGTGGCATGGAGGGGGCGTTGGCCACGTGCCCTGACCTGACAGGCTAAGGCTGAAGGCTTTCCGAGCTACCGTGCAGCACATAGACACCTGCTGTAACTGAATGATGTGAGCAATGCTCGAAGGAGAACTGAGACTTTCATACTACAGGCCTGGAATGCAAGTCAGCTGGCAGGTCCATGGACACAGGCGAGAGCACCACTTCTACTTTTGGGATTGCATGGTGCATCTGGCTAGACTCTTCAGTGTGGCCTGTCGCAGAGATATGGGGACAGAATCATCAGCGTATCCATGTTCCAGATGCCTCCCATAACATTACCTTCCGTTTCAAGGTGAACGCCTCCCAAAGGACTAACTGGACATTGGTAGTGGGGGACTCAAAGTATGTTAACTATACTGAAGGACATTGGTACTGGACTTCATAAGGGGCAATATAGCCATGCTGTTGTAGATGGACTACAGATCACCTTTGTAATAATCATACAAAATGTTATGGGTAGTACCGACTGCGATCTAAATCATTTCCCTTACTCCCTCCACCTTGCAGTATGGGAGGTTATGTGTGGCTCTACCACATATTTTGCTGAAACAAATTTGCCAAGGCCCAATCATGGAAAAAAGTGGGGGTTCCGGGATGGGGGTAGCCTATCATTCTGGGTAATGGTTGGCAAAACAACCCAGGAACTGGTCCCCTCCGTGTTAGGCACAAAGGACCAAGAAGCTTTCATAGTTTTTTCCCAGCACTACTTAGCGTGACACGTTACCTTGCAGTGGGAGATTGATGTCACTGCACTGCATCCCTGGTGCAGACCATGGGCCCGTCACATCTTGCAAGCTTGACAGATGGGGTCGCGCCCATCAAGGGTTAGGCAAGATGCAGGAACAGACTTAGGCTCCCTGGGAACGGCAGGGGCAGCTTTAAATGCCATAGGTTTGGAGATAGTACGTAATAAACTTGCATGAATGGGATAGCTCACTAAGCACATAATTCAAGGCCAGGTCCTATCTAATGTAAACTATCATGAAAGAAGAGTGAGAACTATAGAGGTGGCTAGCCACCCCTTAGTATAGATGAGGCAAGTGGTCGCAGCAGTGATTAGCAGTGTGTATAATCTGACTAATGAAACAGCCTCAGCTATAGCATGCAGCAGCATGCAAACCTTTGCTATTAACCAATACGTGAGACAAGCCCTCTGGGTGCAATCTGGTAGCCCTGAAGTCATAACCACAGCCTACCAGGAGTGGTGCCCAGAGTGTAAACCATTATTTACTAAAGTCATCTCATCTGGAATACTAAACTCCTTGACTGGGTATTTACACATGAGGACTGTTCCCCTTAATTCATCTATCACTCCAGTATATACATATGCTCCTGTACCAGTAGTGGTAGGAGGCAGAGTCTGGCTTCCCCGTAGCCCTGCACAATGGCTTACACAGGAGGGGAGATTATTAGACCATTGGGGCTGTGAGCAATGGGGAAAGAACGAATGGGCATGCCCCTTCCTTAATTTTTTAGTAGACCCCCTGTCTGCTTACTATAGAAAACACAGGAAAATGTGTGTTAGATGGAGTCTTCAGTCAAACAGAAGTAGTGTTAACTAATCAAGTAGTGTGCTTTTGTATAGCTGCAGTTTTAGAAGTTCGATGGAGTGATAACAGTTCCAGCAAACCCCCTGTGAGAGAATGCCAGTGCAACGCTTCTGCACTGGAAGTGGGGACAAGATTTATGAGAGACCAACTTACCAGTGGGCAGAAAGCCTAGCTAACATATTTCCCCCTAATTGGACTTTTTCTCTGGGGCTAATATGGGATACCTTATATGACCAAATCAGTGACCTAGAAGCAATGCTGCAAGATTACCAAAAGGCCCTTGACAGGGAAAAGGCTTCTAGCTACATATTGTACAGCAGAAAGGGGAATTATTAAAAAGTTAACAGCAGAGTTAGAGGCAGTGTCTGGACATCACTGGTATGACACGTTCTTAGGCTACAGCCCTAGCTGGACTGGTGTTTTTAGTTTTCTCCTCCATCCAATTGTAATTATCTTAATTGGGGTTTTGCTTGTTTTAATGATTGTAATGATTTTACTTTTTTGCTATGTTTGGCATTTGGCTAAGTGCAGCCATACCATGTATGTGTTCATAAGGGCCCACACTGGCAGAGTGGAAGTGCCAAGGGGTGGAATGTAGGGGAAAATAAGCAGAAGAAAATTGTACCCAACAGATAGTGGCACCCCCACTCAGACCAAATCATGGGCCCAGAATATGAAAGATTTATCACCTGCCTGTGGTTCCACTCAAACCAAGGCACCATCTATCTGTAAACATGTGCAATTTATTGCCTTGTTAATGGCCTCACTCAGACCAGGAGTGACCTTGCCCTGAGCCAGGCAACCCTCTGAACCGAACACCCCACAATTTATTGCTGTTTGTGTAAACATATTATCTACTTGTTTATCCGAGTGATCAACCTGTAGCCTTACAAAGCATGCCTGTTAGCAGAGCCTGTATGCTGACATGTATACATTCCACAGTTTTTCTTTCCCCTGTGCAGGGCCGGTGCTAGGCGGTAAGCAGCCCCTGCGCTGCAGCGGGGCATCAGCATTTGAGGGGCTCCAAAAGGGGACAGCGTCATTGCGCTTCCCCTGATAACGTCACTCAGATGCACCGGCGTTGCTCTGCTGTGCCGGGGGGGGGGGGGGCACAATCCCCAGCACTGTTCCTGCCCCTGTGATGCCATATAATGGTAGGAAAGTCTAATGCATGTGGGACTTCACTGATGGACTGGGAAGCTGCAGCAGGCACCCTCAGAGACAAAAGCCCCGGAGCCCACCCTCTACCATTTCCAGGGGTCCCCAGTAACTGAAAGGGATGTAAGCATTCTACCTCTTTTAATAAAATCATCTTTTATTCTATCACTTGTGGTCACGTTGCCTATGCTCAATCCAGGTCCTCTTATAGCGCCTCCTTTGGGCTGCAATCTGAAACTGCTCCACAGGGATCTCACTGAGCCTGCCTCTGAGTCTGAAGGAGACCCTGACCTTGGGGACCATGGCAGTGCCGTAAATCTTGGCACCACAGAGAGGCAGCATGAGGAGCACGGTAAGGGAATAGGTTTCACTTTTGAGTGGGAAGATCTCAGCACCAAAGAAGGGATAACCCCTCCGAGGTCAGCACTGGTCATGGTGCTATCAGGTCCCTTGCTGCCTCAAACTTTTCCGGTGTTGAGGGGGACCAAATGATCTCCACCTCATCTCCTGAATCCCCAGCAGGGGAGGGCACTGGTGCTGGGCTCGGCATGTTCTTCTCATGAGGGTGGGCTGCTGGCTGCAGCAGAGCAGAGGGCATAGCCAAGTTTTCTGAGGTGAACAGCCCCTCTCACCTCTGTGTTTCTTCTTAGGCACTAGGGATTGTGCATGGCGCCGAGGCTTAGATCTTGGGGGTGAGGGCTTATGGTACTGTGAATCTTCCCTTGCTGTGCTTCTACCAGGTGCTGGAGCACTCTTTGCCAATGCCACACTGATTGACGGATCTGAGGCAGATGAAGACGGTCTTAGGGCCTCCTCCATGAGGAAGATTTTCAGTCTCTGAGACCTATCCTTTAAAGACCTCAGCTGAACGCTCTTACGGAACCTGCACTTAACTTTGAGACATGCCTCATCCAGGCACTTCATGCAGGTAGAGTGTGGGTCGCTCTTTGGCATAGGCTTCTTGCAGGAATCACAAGACTTAAAGTCTGGGAATCCAGGCATACCCCACAAGCAGGGAGCAATGAGAGGAACAAATGATCCCCTGAGGGGTTTTAACAGGTACTTAACTCTATCGAACTCATCTAACTTTCCAACTGACTAACTACACAACGAAAGAGGACATAGCCCAAAGAAAAAAACTACTAGGGGAGGTTTCTCAAATGTTAGAGTCTACGGAGCCAACTAGCCATCACGACGGTAAGAAGAAACTGATGGGAGAGTGGTCAGCGAGCCCTTATATGCAGCGTTATAGATGCACGACTCCAGGGGGCTCTGTCTGACCTCTGGGGTGCCTAGAGGAAAAAATCTGCCGACAGTCGTGCATGAGCTGCATGCACACTTAGTTGGAGTTGACATGAGCATCACTCGAAGGCGAAATCTGTATTTTTTAGATAGGATTCTTTTTATGTTATTGGAGAAATTATGCCTCAAGCAAAAGGACAGACTCAGGTATTGCTTCTTTTCTAGCCTGATCTGGAATTCATTCACCTCTATTATTGTCCCTCTTCACATACAAGTAATGTATACAGAATAAAGGAAGAACAGAGTATAAAAGAGGGGATGGTCTCACAATGAAACACAGGTTGTCACCCACTATTCAAACAGAAAACACATTACTTCAAATATCAGCAAAAAGGTGTGACAGAAAGAAGCTGCAAAAGCACCTCAAGAAAACAATACACCATTTGTTGTTGTGGAATGTGCCTTTGAAATATAAGAAAATGCATCTCTTTCCTCTTCCATAGCTTCATAGCACCTGCACCTACACTGCAGTCCCTGACTCCATCTCAGATATCACATCCTCAACTTTCCTCACTACAAATACCTCCTAGAGGTTAGTGAAAGTTACACGACTCTTACTGTAGTCTTACCGTATCATAAAAAGTTTTGATGGGACATGGATAGTTCTCTGGGGGAAAAAATGATCAGCTTTTATCTTTTCAGTGATTCTCCATACTCCTTCCAGCTTTGAAGGATTGGAGCTAAGCTTTGAAATCAGCAGAGGACTGGGGCTGCCTTTTAAATCATTCAAACTTGCTCTTCAGTTAGCATGGTATTTTCTTTCTCAGTGGGGGCTACCAATGCTGCATAATTAACTTGTAGAACTCATTGCTACATCTTAATGAAGCCAAGAGCTTAGCAAGACTTAAAAAGGGGGGGGGCATTATATATTGATAATGAAAACTCCACTGCTGCATTAGGCTGGACTTTCCTAGTCTTTTTGTGGTATTTTTCCTTGTAGAGTGTGATTAGCCTGGTGTGATTTAGTCCACAGTTACGATATATAATCAGGATAAATCCTTAACCCACCACCACCAGCAGGTGTAATATAGTATGTCAGTAATATGGGAAGATCAAATTGGAGATATTTTCTTGAATGAAGCCCAAGTGAGGACATACAAAACGTATAAACCTTTATGCTTCAGAGAATAAAACAGCAATGGGATTAACCTGGGATAAATTTGCGATTGGGGAAAAAAACATGTTATTCCCTAACTGTCCATTGTGAATTTCATGGAAAATTTCCCTCATCATGGTTGAGTCTCATAATCCATATGTTATTCATCTCTAAGGCTATGTCCACCCGTACATCATTATTTCAAAATAAGTCATTTTGAAATGAGTTATTTTGAAATAAAGTCCTTATTTCAAAATAAGTTAATTCAAATTTAAAAAATGTTAATTAGAGTTAAGGGAAAAGCTCGAAGAAAAATAGCATGTCCAACCACAGGACTTGCTATTTCACTTTAGGAGAGGGGCACATGGAAGGTGTGGCAACATGGCCCCCTCCCTGGGCCATGACCCCACCCAATATAGGCTAAAAGGAAGGCACCCTGGGAAGGAGAAGGGCAAAAGTGTTATTTCAAAATAGTGGTTATTTCGAAATAACACGTCCGAACAGCGTTATTTTGAAATAACTGTTTTGAAATAACAGCCATTTCAATTTAAAGAAGGTTTAAGCTATTTCAAAATGATGGCTCTTATTTCGAAATGATGGCGTCCGTCATTTCGAAATAAGAATACATCGTATGGACCTAATTTCTTTTATTTCAAAATAACCAGTGTTATTTCGAAATAAAAGAGATGTGTGGACATACCCTAAAGAAATTAAGAAATTTATTTCTGGCCTGAAAGACGGGGAAGGTCTACATTGCACCCTTTCCTTCAATTACAGACGGCATGAATAGAACCAGGGAAATTCATGGCAAAACAGCAAAAACCACAACATTGGATCTACTTGAACAGATAATGCAGGATGCAAAAACAAGTAAGTAATATAGTTTTCTGAGAAGCTTGAAATTATATAAAGTTCCTGAAATAGCTGATGACTATACACAAAAGTGACTTACCAGTAAGTGGAGTTTATAGGTATATTGCCTCTATCCACCAATACTACTGGTAAATGACTCACAGCCATGTCCAAAGTGAAACAAGCAAGGACTCCTTTGCTTGTTTCACTGAATTAGACTAACACAGGCAATATCCAAAGTAGTAATTGTTATAGCTAGTTCCTTTGAGCAGCCCAATGGTCGTGTTTTGACATAAAAATAATTCTACAGCATGGGTCTCAGTTACAAAACCACTCTGACAAATCCTGTTATCGTCACTCCACTGAAATAAAAAGCTCATTTAAATATAGAAATATTATTACGTCCCTTTATGAGTGCCAATGAATGTCATATCTAAAATTCTGATATTAAATATATCCTGTCAGAACTGGATTAATGACCTGGGACCCTAACCTTTCATGGTATAACTTGATATTAAAAAATTTCTTCAAATTTTAACATTACAATGCCATATTTAAAGTCTTCTAAATCTATATAGCTTCCAAGCCTACTCCGCTCCTAATTTGTACTTCTATTACTATGTCTATATAATCTATTTACACACTTCTACTGTAACAAGAATTATCAGTTGACTAAAGCATTTTGATTTTTAAAAAGCCACTTGGAAAACTGTTTGCTTTCTGCTTCGCTAGCTAAGGAGATTTAATAGAGGATATTCTCACAACTGTTTTCAAGATGGTACAGGCTTCTTATGCTGGGCAGCACATATTGATAGACAAAGTCTCAGGGTCTTTCTAGGTCCTGGTTAGTCAAAACAGTACTTCTGTCTAGTCCTACTGCCCATTCTGGAGAAACTGTCCATCTGTAAGAATAGGGGGATAATGGTGGGTTACTTACCAGTAACTGTCCTTCTTCAAAATGGGCTGCTCATATACATTCAGTTACAGGTGTCTACGTGCTGCAGTGCATGGTAGCTTGGAAAGTCTTTAGCCTTAGCCTGTCGGGCCAGGGCACACAGCCAACGCCCCCTCTGTGCCACGGCCGCAGCTATATAGATGACCATGACCCCGATTGTCCCAGTCCCTTATACCTTCACCACCTCCATTAGCGGAGACGGTGGGAGGGGCCTGAATGTATGTGAGCAGCCCATCTCAAAGAAGGACGCTTACTGGTAAGTAACCCATCATTCTTCTTCGAGCACTGCTCACATTGTTCAGTTACAGGTGACTGCTAGCCATACCCAAGGACGTGGGAGGAGTTACAATTTGCTCACTCTAAGTATGGCTCTGCCCAATGCGGCAACCTCTCTAGCTTGCTGGGTGGTAGCATAGTGTGTTGTAAAGGTATGCACCAATGACCACGTAGCTGCCCTGCAGATCTCTTGGATCTGGACCTTGGTAAGGAAGGCTGCTGATGACGCTTGAGCCCTGGTAGAGTGGGCTTTAACCGTCCCAGGAAGGGGCGTCTTGGACCTTCCGCAGCAGTCTTTAATGCAGTTCACTATCCATTTGGAGATACACTGACAGGACACTGGGAGACCTCTTTTGCACTCTGCGACCGCCACAAAAAGTTGGGAGGTCTTGCAAAACGATCGCATGCGCTCCAAGTATATTAGGAGCACTCTCCTTACATCCAGGGTATGCCACCTCCTCTGGTTCTCTGTGACCTGAGGATCTGGGTAAAATACTGGCAAGCAAATTTTCTGATTAAGGTGGAAGGGAATAGCCACCTTAGGGCAAAAGGAAGGGTGGTGACGCAGAACCACCTTGTCAGGGAAGAACCTCATGTACGGGGGTTCTGAGGGGAGGGCCTTCAACTCTGAGACCTGCCTGGCAGAGGTGATTGCTACCAAGAAGGCCACCTTCCAAGAGAGGACCAGTACGGTACATGAGTCTAACGGTTCGTAGGGTGCCTCTGTTAATGCCCAGAGCACCACATTTAGGTCCCAGGGAGGGGTGGGGTGATGGGGTTGTGGAAAGAGTCTTTTGAACCCTTTCAGGAACCTTGTGGAAATAGAGTGAGGAAAGATGGAGATGCCATCCACTTTCTCGTGGAGGGCTGAGATTGCTGCTAGGTGGACTCTGAGCGAGGAAAGCGAGAGGACTTTGTCTCTGAGGTCTAGCAGATAGTCAAAGATTTGGTGAAGTGGGGCAAGCGTAGGGTCTACACCCTTGTCCTGAGCCCAGATGGAGAATCGCTTCCATTTGACTGTGTAGGTGGACCTGGTGGATTGTTTCCTACTACTAATCAGGACCTCCCTAACCCTAGCTGAGCAGAGCTTTTCCTGCTCATTGTCAGAGAGTTTCCAGGCTGTCAGGTACAGGCTGCCTGGGTTCGGTTGCCAGAGGTGCCCTGAGTCCTGTGTCAGCAGGTCCGCCCACTGGGGAAGGCAGAATGGGGTCTCTACAGACAGGTCCTGTAGGAGTGGGAACCAGTGCTGCCTGGGCCAGTCCGGAGCTATTAGTATAATTTTTGCTCCATCCAGCCTGATCTTCAGAAGGACCCTGTGCAGCAGAGGAGCTGGGGGGAAGGCATACATCAGGGGCCCTGACCAGCTGATGAGGAAGGTGTCGTTTAGGGACCCTTCCTCCCGACCCCTGAGGGAGCAAAATTGCTGACACTTGTTATGTTGTGTTGCAAACAAGTCTGTTTTGGGTGTAGCCCATTTGTATATCAGGTGGAGAACGCTGCGTCGTGGAGTGACCACTCGTGGTTCGCTAGGGGTTTTCTGCTGAGGGAGTCCATCCACTTGTTGGCCACCGCCTGGAGGTGTGCTACCACTGGGGCGAAGCTGTGTTTTAGGGCTAGCTCCCAGAGTTTGCAAGCTTCCTTGCAGAGCACTGGAGAGCAGACCCTCCCTCCCCCTTGCTGGTTCGTGTAGAACATGGCTAAGGTATTGTCTGTTAAAATCTGAACGGACCTGCCCTGTATTTTTCCCAGGAAGGTTGTGCAAGCCAGTCCGATAGCCTGCAGTTCCTTCACATTTATGTGGAGGAGACTGTCTGTGTGGGACCAGAGCCACTGGGTGGAGAGTTCCCCAGATATGTGGGCCCTCCCCACCCCAAGTCCGAGGCATCAGTGTCACTGAAGGCATTAGTGCTGTGAAGGGAATGCCCCCCCATGGCAAACTGGGGGTCCTTCCAAATTTGCAATGTCCCCAGAATATCTTGGGGAGCTGACAGTACCTTGGTTAGGGAGTCCCTCCGTGGGTGGAATACCGTAGGCAACGTTCCGTCTAAGCTGATGATTCAGCTGAGCAATTTCTGGATGCAGCTGAGCAAGTTCAAGATACAGCTGAGCAAGTTCCCTGCTGGTTCCCTAACTGCCACTGGGCCCCTTCCCTGCTACCTGCCAGCTCCCTCGGTGCATCCTACAACTTGCGCAGCTGCATCATCAGCTTAGTGGGAACACTGTAAATAAGCAAAAAGCTAGAAAATAGAATTAGATTAGAAATATCTTTCTTTTCTACTCTCCAAATTCACTGGAAGCCTGAGAGGCAGATTTAGTGCTTGGGTTCTTGTCACACTATGTCAGGGGTCCCACACATGCGGCCCTTGGGCCACACGTGGCCCCTAAAGCTATTGCCTGTGGCCTGCAGTGACACCATTGTTACCAGCATTTGCAATATTGCCGTATGAAACGGTTTCAGTGGTGCAGCCCTTGGGCTAACATACTTGTCCTCATGCAGCCCTCATGGTGATTTGAATTTGAGAGCCCTGCACTATGTCAAACATTAGACAAATAAAAAAAGGCATACAGTTTAGTCAGAACCAGGCAGTAATCCTCAATTAAATATAGGTCTTAATTAAGAATTCACCTTGATCCTGTGACTTAACCCTTCCTGAAATTGTAGAGCCTTTCATCAACAGAGAACCCATTGATATCCCTGTCTTTACTGTACTAGTTATTAATTTTGCTGCCCATATGACCAGTTTAGCAGAGGTTGGAAATTCAACCTGCCATTTTTACTGTAGCAAGTAGTTTCCTTTCTTTTTCTGACAAAGCCCATAATAGAATATGCGCAAAAAAAAAAAGAGGAGGGGTGCAATTATACAGTGTTGTGACTAGCAAGGGAAAAATAGACTGAAAGAACAGAATTTCTGGATGTGGTTTCTGCTATGTTGCTGCTAATTTATTGCAATGGATTCTCCTTACAACCCTACATAGAGAAAGTTGTTGAAATTTGTGACGTCGTATTGAGCCAGAATGTTTATGCATAACACTAAACAATCTATCATGAAAAAAACAAAGATGCATTCAACTGAACTTAAGAGTGATACACATTCTGTGTATTCACACTATGGTCCTCATCTATTTCAGGAATGAAGTTTAAAAAACTCCATTAGGTGAAATACAACATCCTTTCAAGATCCAAGGGGGCAGCTGTGTTAGTCTAGTTTAGTAAAACAAAGAAGGATCCTGTGGCATTTAAAGACTAACAATTATATTTATTGCATATGCTTTTGTGGGAGAAAATCCCAGTTCATCTGATGCTTTGAAGATGGAGGAATTTAGGATGCAAGTCTGATGAAGTGGGATTTTCTCCCACAAAAGCTCATGCAATAAATATAATTGTTAGTTTTTAAGTGCTACAGGACTCCTTGTTAGTTATACAACATGCTGGGTGCAAACCAAGTTGTTATGCTGGCATCCCTTAGTGGTTGCATCAGTGGCTCTGGTGTGCATGTGTGTCTGTCTGCAGCTGTGGGTGTCTGTCTGGGGATGGCTGTGTGTGTGTGTGTAGGTGTGTCTGGGGGTGGGTCTTGGGGGGGTTCTACCCATGTGAGGGGGGGCCACCTGTGCTGGAGGGCTCCAGGGCCAGCAAATTACATGTTAACCCCTGCAGCAGAGATAGTTTACCCACCCCCTGGCCAAGAGCCTTCTCCACCCATCCACAGGTTTCCTCGGCGGACCACCAGTTGGGCTCCTTCCCCACCTGCTTCCTGGAATCCTGGGCACTTTCCCAGATGATTCCCCCCCACCCTTTGCCCCACTCCCCACTCCGACCCCTAAAGCCCCCCACTTCCTCCCAGAGGCATAACTAGGCCAGGGTGAAGGGGGCAAAGCCCCGGGTGGGGAATTTTAGAGGGCAGAGGGGATGGATCCAGCTTCCCACAGCAGCTGGGGATGGATACGGATCCATTCCCAGCTGTCACAGGGAGCCAGATCCCTCCCCTGAGCCCCCTAAAATTCTGCCAGCAACAATCCATGGTATAAGCTTCTTCTGTCACCACCATTGTATAAGAAGGTGCTAAGCACTATGACTTCAGTCCAGCAAAGCACTCAGCAGGTACCATATTTAATTTTAGCATGTGACTGGTTCCATTGTGGTAATGGTACAATTCATGTGCTTAGAATGAGGTGTGTGCTTAAGCACTTGCTGGACTGAGATCAGCGTGCTAGGAATATTGCAGGACCAAGCTCAGGAAGAGAGAAAATTTTAAAATCTCTTACAAATGAATGGTGATTAATAGGCTGCCACTGCTGTACAAGGATACTGTCAAGCAGAAAAGACAAAGTCCAGAGGAATGCTGGGAGACAAGTTAAGGGATGTTAGAGAGGGGAAAAGGCTCCCCAACTAAAGAGTTATGCAGCCTTCCATACATCAAGTATCTTACTTTCCTCCCAGAGGACGGGTGGATTTGTAACTGCGTCACTCTTCTCTGGTCTCTGCCTGAGATGACACAGCCACATAGATAGACTGCAACTTAACCATGAGCCCTATCTCATTCTGATAACTCTCTGTGACCACTAGTAAACCAAATGCTCTGTACTGTTGAAGGGAAAGGGATTTTGAGGCATATTTGTATATATGATGCATTGAAAAATAAAATTATTTTCAGTGAAAAATCTATCTTGTAGTTTCTCTGCAGTAAGGCTTTAACAAGAGACCTACCAAGCTCAGCCAGTCGGAAACAGAAGTGAACTTTTGGAGCCAAAATTTCTCTTCCTTTATGCCTGGAGGAAGCACAGCTTGATAGTGGTGGCAGCAGAAGCTTCCCAGCTGGTCCAGCGACAGCTGGGGGCAGATCCACATTTCCCCAGCCTGCCGGTGGCGGCAGAAGCTTTGCACCACCACCAGCAGGACAGGAGAATCTGGATCTGTCCCCACCTGCTGCTGGACAAGCGAAGGAGCTTCCGTTGCACCGGCAAGCCGGGGGGGGGAGGGGAGGGGAGTGGATCAGATCATCATGGCCCAGTGACAGAGGTTTCCCAACTCATCCAAAAGCAGCTGGGGTTGGATTTGGATCCCCGCAGCTCCCTACCACCTGGAAAACTGTGCCTTGGGGCTGGCTAGTGTCTGTGGCTGCGCGCTGCCGGCACTGATTTGTGCTCTGGTCAGCACTTGTTGCTGCACACAGACGCATCTTACAGGGAACATTGCCATAGAGAACCAGACCTGGAGGGGCCTCATTCTCACGCGTGCCGTCCAGATCACGGAGGTGGAGGCTGCCATGCGGCTGAGGAGTTGTAGGCAGCGACGGGCTGTGGTTACCTGAGAGTTCTGCAGCTGCATAATGATAGGGCAGATAGACTGAAATCTTGAAGAGGGCAAGGCGGCCATCCTCTTGGGAGCATCTAAAAGGGCTCCTATAAACTCTCAAAACTTTGCCTATCCCAAAGTATACTTTTCTTGATTTATGCAAAGACCCAGGTACCCACAGAGCTTGGTGACTGCTCTGACATGGAGCCTTACCAGGGCCCTCAATTCCCTGAGTATTAGCCAATCATCTAAGTAGAGGTAGATTTTTATGCCCTGCTGGCACAGGAATGCCACTACTAGCGCCATGCACTTTGTGAACACCGTGGGGGCCAGAGAGAGTCTGAAGGGGAGCAATGTAAATTGGAAGTGATTTCCCCCCACCACGCACCTTAGTTACTGTCTGTGGCAGGGGCATATTACAATATGGAAATAAGCATCTTTGAGACTGAGGGCTGCAAACCAATCCCTGGGAAACAGATGGTCTGAGACAGAGAAACCATGTGGAACTTTATTTTTGTTACATGCTTGTTTAAGGCTCTGAGATCTAGAACCAGGCTCAGGTCCCCAGTGGGTTTGGGGACCAGAAAGTATCGGGAATAAGACCATTTTCCCCATTCCCACCTTGGGACTTTCTCTATGGCCACAGGACACACAAGCTTCCCACACTCACTCTTGAGGAGACGATCCAGTTCCTGGGTTCCAAGGCTTGGTCGAGCAGGCAGTTTTCTGACCTGAGGAGCTGAACAAAACTGAATGCGGTACAATGTTCTCTGTAAGCTCCACGTGCACGTGTGCAGCAACAGTTACTCACTGGCACACAGATCCCTGCCAGCAGCACACAGCCAGCAGCCATGCTCCCTAGCGAGCCGGAAGACTGTGGCAGGGGGTTGTGTTGAGATGTGTCAGTTTGAAATTTCCTGCCCTGATGATGGTCGGGGGAGCAGCAGCCTGTGGCCAGGGAGCAGCTCCAGTGGCCAGGCAAGCAGGAATGGGGGATTTTAGGGGGGTCAGAGTGGGGAGCAGGGGAAGTGTGGTGGTGGGAGTTGGCTAGGAAAGCACCCGGGACTCAGGGAAGCAGGTGGGTAGGGAGCCCAACCACAGGTCAGCTGGAGAAACCAGCAGATGGGAGGGGAAGGCTCTTGGCTAAACTACCCCTGCTGCAGGGGGTTAGAGTGTAGTTTGCTGGCCCGGGAGCCCTCCAGCACAGGTGCCCCCCCCCACAGGTATGCCACTCAATAACCACACCAGCCACCCCCCCCCAACAGATAGAGCAAGCTAGCCCCCGACAGGCAGGCAGGCAGGCCGACCCACCCACCCACAGCCAGCCACCCCAGACAGCTAGACAGACACACACAGGCACCCCCCAACCAGACACCACCCCCCAGAACCACCCCTAGACAAGCAGAAAGACAGTCAGCCACAGCCACCCCCAAACATGCAGACCCACACACACAGACCCACCCCCAGACAAAGCCCCACACACACAGGGCTACTGCTGCAAGTGCTAAGCTATGTCAGCATAGCAACTCAGTTTGTACCCAGTATGTCGTATAACGAACAAGGAGTCCTGTGGCACTTAAAGACTAACAATTACATTGCATAAGCTTTTGTGGGAGAAAAATCCCACTTCATCAGACTTACATTCTAAGTTCCTTCATCTTCAAAGCATCAGATGAACTGTATTTTCTCCCACCAAAGCACATGCAATAAATATAGTTGTTAGTCTAAGTGCCACAGGATCCTTCTTTGTTTTACTAAACTAGACTAACACAGCTGCCCCCTTGGATCTTGAAAGGATGTTCTATTTCACCTAACAGAATTTTTTAAACTGCTTCCATTCCTGAAATAGATGAGCACCATAGTGTGAATACATAGGCTATCACTCTTGCATTCACATGAATTTATCTTCATGTCTTTAGTGTTGTAAAGTTATACTGAGCCAGAATGTTTACACAACAGTACAACAATTCAATTCCCCATTTACATCTTTTGTACTATAGGCTGGAAACATACACAGACAATGCATTTTGTTTTTGAAATGCTTGAAGGGGTTAACAGACATTTCAAACATACTGGCCACAGGCCAAACATGGCCTACAAACCTCTTCTGTTGAGCCTGCAACTGTGGTGTGAAACACTCATTCCCTAATTGAAAGCAAGAGTATGGTTTTGCAGTATGACAGTGTGCAGCTTCACAGTCAATGAGCCCTTCATGCCCTAAGAGCGTAGGGGTCTTGCAGTATTGCCAGCTGTATGAGACTGCACCCTGTAAGACTACATTCTAATAGGGATAGAGTACATCTCTCGCTCTAGCTGAGCAGATTTGCATACCAAGCATGCCACAATGCTGTGTGGAGACCCTAGTATTTTCATTTATAGTACATACAGCTCACTTGGACATTTTCAAATCTGGCCCACCTCTGCAAATGAACTTGACATGCTTGGGTTAACACAGGGTGCATTGTACTGAGCAGCACACAGTCTACGGAACAGAAGGGAGTCTCACCTGTCTTTGGCTATGTAAAGATATCACAATAGAGCCTCAAAGCCCATCATAAATGATAGGAAAGGAAACCCAGGGGGGGAAAAAAAAAGCACAAAAATAGAGGCCCAGGGGAAATAAACCCACCAGGACTTAATGTATATTTGTTTTAATTGAACTACATACTCAGTATTTAAATATTGCAGGAGAAACAATGAATGGATGGATGGGAGTTGGCAGCCTAAAGGAAAATGAACCCTATTAATGGCTTACTTGCATCATATGCAAGCACCAAGGCTCACATAAAAAAATTAAACACCCTACTACAATCAAAGGCTTGGTTCACATTTTGGGACCATTAAAGAGTTGTCTTTTTTTATACACATTTCCACATATCTTTTTTAAAGATCATTTTACTGTTGTTGCATCTCCAAGGCTTACTTATTAAGATGTAAAATGTTAAATATGACTTGTTTCCATTTAAGAGTTCTTTCTGCCGTAACAGATTGAAGCATTTGGTCACCAGATACAGAGAAAAATTCCAGAACCCAATAGCAAACAAAATAACTGCAGCTATCAGAAGAAATGCAGAGGGGATTATGTAATTGGAGCCTATTTATATGGGAACATATGATTAAAGCTATCTTAAAATTAAAAGCAGTACAGGAAAAATATTTAAAGTCTGGCCACTAATCTCATCCTCCATTTAACCTTTTGCTGGGCTCTGAAAACTCAATCTGTATTCGAGATGGAGCTACTATCAAAGTGTCTGCCTACTACCCCCTACAAGCACAGCTGCAGTTACTTGCAGCTGTCCTTATCTTATAAATTCACTTAGCAGTTTTTTCCTAAGTGTTAAAGAACAGCCAGTTTTGCTGTTAACACAAGACCTGCACATGCTGTTAGCTGGCTGCCAAAACTTGTACTACTAAAATGCTATCCCCATTTTACTGATGAGGCAAACAAGCTTACAACTTTAAGCAGCAAGCCCCAGCCACTACAATGAAGCCAAGCAGCACAGTTCCCAGACCTATCTTCAGTCTTATGGTTTAAAAGTCTGGATACTGCAAGTATGAGTATATTTTTAAACCCTTCAGTGTTCAGATAGTCATGTGTTCACAGCTGACCCTCCTAAACCTATGATATTTACTAAAATGCACATCTTTATGAAAGACCAGAAACTGGAGAGGTTTCCTCAGCTAGAGTAGTGAATGCACATTCTGTAACCTCTGCTTTATGACCATTAGGTCAAAATACTAAGCTGCTATATGCCTGTTCCAACACCCACATTTGCTAGTTACAACAGCATTATTCAACTTAGTTAAAGATGCATTACTTGGAAGTATAGACAACTTATGAGGTAAGCTACCACCAGACCACCTCTGCTTAAAAAACAAAAACTCACTGCATGACAACATTCTAGTAAGTGTAGCACTAAGTTCATTCACATGAAAACCCATGGTAGTGTTAGCTCAAACTAGGATGACTGTTCGAAACCTTGCCAGATTTTTGTATTTGTGTAACACCCTGAATGTTAAGTGGTTTAATCATTTAGTTTTGTTTAGTAAACTCTTCAAAGCATCTAATGAACTACCATTTTCTCCCACAAAAGCTCATGTGCTAGATTTGTTGAGTCTGAGCACCACCAGACTGTCTGTAAACACCCAGCAAAGTATACTTGACCTCAACATTGTGGATGTCACCTACAGCTGGAAACACCAAAGACTGATATACTTGCTTCTATTCCCATTTATTCACATTGAAAAGATTTGACAGCAAGAATTACACTAATCTTGCATTTTTAAACATATGCCATAGCACTAGCTTCAGTATACAATCATACTGTAATTTCTTTAATGGGCATGACAAATTTCTGGCAAACATTGCTCAACACTATGTATTCACTCCCTTGTGCGTAATCAAAGGGCACCCAGATTTTGGCTCAAGAAACCAAGGGCATTACTGACCATTCATCCTTGAACATACCAACTGAATTTCTCTAATAAGGGGAGAGTACATGTTACCACCTTGGACTTCAAATAGTTCATTATGCAAAGATCAACATTAGCCTCCCCACACCTCTATATTTAAAAGAGGTGCAAGACTGAAGCTGCAGTACTTAAGCAGAAGCAAAGATCACCAGTGTGCAACAAAACTTTATTAGCATTCAGACTTCAATTACTGAAACTTACAATATTAAGATCTTAAAGGGCTACAGTGCAAAAACAAATGGTATTGGCATCCCTGTAAAGCAAAGCTCACAGCTAACAGCCACCTCTGAGACGCAGCACAAGATGGAGGGTGGATTCCTTTTGAATGTTGTAGTCGGACAGGGTGCGGCCATCTTCCAGCTGCTTGCCTGCAAAAATCAGCCTCTGCTGGTCAGG
>ML681971.1:28604283-28744932 GCA_007922195.1 Podocnemis expansa
CCAGGGTGATGGTCTTGCCAGTCAGGGTCTTCACAAAGATCTGCATATTGACTGCACAGGAAAAAATAAGAAGTTCTAGTTTTCAAACTAATTAACTCACTAGATAGCAAGGCAAAGACATTATACACAGTTAAAACTTTTTTTATTCTGAAGCTGAAACACTAAGCATCACAACCCCATAAATGATTAGAACACCAAACTCATCCACTGCCTTCCATAATCAGATAATGGTGCCCTTGGCAAGAGATGCCTTTCCAAGACTGCCTCCCTGGAAGCACACACCGCCCCCAGCTCCCGGCCTTTTGTCAGTCTCACCCCAACCACCCTCCCATTAGAGTCGTGCTAAATAGCGCCCCACCAACCAGGGCGCAGTGACCTGCCCCGCCCCGCGCCCTCAGCCACCCCACCCGCAGCGGATCGCCCCCATCTCGCCGTAACTTTACTCGGGACAGGGCAGGACCGGACCGCGCGGCTCCCCTCCCCCCATGGGCTCCCGCCATGACTCAGCACGCGCCTCCTCCCAGAAAGGAAGGCGATGGCCGCCCCCAGCCACCGCCATCTCCGAGTGAACCCTGTCCCCTCGGAAGCCGCTATCAGCGCAGCCGCAAAGGCGCGGAGGGGGATCACGAAGCCCGCGCTAACCAGCCGATACTCTCCTCCCCGCCGATCCGGCCCTCCACAGAGTCTTACACTTAAAGCTCGCGGCTGCGCCTCGTCAACAACCGCCAACACCGCTCCCGTACAGAGCTCGCTCGGAGAAAGCGCCTGACTCCACCGCAAAGCGACCAGCACACCCCCCACCTCGGCTTACAAAGCTCTTGGTCGCGCGCCCGCCCGCTCGTATTTATAAGGCCGCTGACGCGACTCGCCTCACACACTGACGCAAAATCGTGTGAGTGCGCTACAGAAAATAGTCCCAAGCAACGGCCCAGTACCAAAACTGGACACAGGTCCTTTCTTCCTCACGGAGCCTATTCTTAACTCTTAAGAGAATGTCTTGTTCGTCCGGGTGAAAAAGTCACAGGTCTCTCGCACAACAACGACCAAGACGTCTCCAAAGCGCGGAGGGATCTCAGAATAAGGGGAAAAAGGACCAGACAACTCTGGAAGCTTCGTAAAGGGCGAGCCAGAAGGTAGGCGGGGTCATGGAAGTTGTCGGTCTCGATTGGTGCAGCGGGAGAGATGTTGCTCTTTGATTGGTCCACGGGGGTAGGCAGACTGCAAAGAAAGCTCTGGAAGACACGGGGGAGGGGGCAGGGGAGAGATATGGATGACTCTTGTCGCTGATTGGTGCGCACTGGGGTAAGCCTTGTTGCTAAGGGGCAATGTCTTAGAGAAGCAGAGTTCAGAGATAGTGCGCGCCTGCGCAGAAAAGATTCGGTGGGTAGGTTGTTTATAGTGGGGAGGGTTAATGGGTGCTGGGGGGTTCATGGGAAGCCCCAGGATCGGGATCGGGATCCAGCAAAGCCAACGGACCGGGAGTAGTGATGGCTCGCCCCTACGTTACCCCCAGAGAGCTGGGTCAGGGGGGGGTTGGGGGTTGGGGGGGGGGGGGGTGTTTCTGAAGCCTGTGTCCCCCCCACGTTGAAGGCTGTGTGCCCCTGGTGCTGGTGTAGGGCTATGCCCAGCCCGGATCAGGAGCAGGCAAAGTCAGCCCAAAAGGAAAGCAGGCAATCCCCATCCCCATAACTTAATTGTAACTTTAGCGTGTAAACACAGCCTGGCACTTCTGAGTGAGACGCCAAGCTTGTACCTTTGTAATGATCTTGAGGGTTCCTTAAAGATACCACCACTGAATGAGTGAGGAATAAAACTTTAATCGTACAGACAGGTATCCAGGTGTGCACCTGGGAGCAGCCATGTTAAATCTACTTTGGGGCACCTCTCCCAATTTACACAACAATGGCCCATGCTAGGGAGTGTCTCTAAATTCACAACCTTCTACAAGCAGATCACTACATACCTGGTTCATTGTTGCCTTGCACTTGGTGTAAATCCACCTGCATAAAGTGGGGGTGAAAGGCCTTAAAAATTGGATTCATTGGATGCCCCCTGCACTTCCGCGTCACTTTGGGGTATGGAAAATCCACATCCCTGAGTGAAACGTATCGACCTCAGCTTCCACCGCCTGTGACAGCGCCATGTCAGCAGAAGCACTTCTGACCAACAAAGCTACCACCTCTTGTGGAAGTGATGTTATTAAGCCCATGGGAGAGCTCTGTCCCTTAAGGCAAAGGGTCTTCATCAGACATTCTGCCACAGTGGATCTGCACATTTGTAATGATTTTGTATTACACTCACTTTGTGTTCTTAGCTGGTAGGTGAAGTTCATTTATTCATGTCAGAACACTGGGAATGCTGCAGAATATTGACAAGCCTTTTCTCTCCACCATTAATTTCACATACTCAGCAGCTAATCCTCCAGAGATTTACTTCTTGCTCTATGTCCATCTCCTTGCTGGTGTTCCCTGACTATAATAATCCACCACTCTTCCTTCCATTATAAGTTTTGTAGGTTATTTTAGGCATATCATTATGCCTAAAATGACCTAAGTATAAAATTTGTGCCTGTTGATTTCAGAAAGCAGAGTCCGCTTTTCTCCATTAATGTTCTCACATAAACATTTGTGCTCTTTTCTGTCCGGGAAGTACACAAGATGCATTCTTCAGTAGTGGAAATGGCCACACAAAGTGCATGCTTCCTTTAGAGTCAGATACAGAATCTCTAAACATGTTTCCCCTATCAGATTCTGGAAGTCTTTAATTCCTTATTCATAGTTTTTTGTAAAATAAATAAAAATTTCTTTATAATAAAAAATATTTCCTGGATATTTACTGCCTATATGTTTCTGCTTGTCTGTTTCCAGCATCCTAAACAATTGTCAAGTTTACTGTACATATATTTGGTGGGGGAGAATGCAGCTGTTGTGTCCAGGAATATTCTGTTTCAGAGTGGTAGTATTCAAAGCGGAATATTCTGTGTTACTGTTTCTATGCATGTGGCTGTTGTGAAAAACACAGGCAGCCTAGGCCTTCTTTTTAGAAGAGCTAAAAAATTTAATTATTTGGAACTTAGTTGAGTGCATGCAGGGGTTAAAGTAAGGGGGAACACACCAGAATGCTGTTCCAGGGCTCACCATTTATAGGGGCCAGCATTCCGGGGCCCCTAAAAATAGGAAAAATGCAGCAGAATGAAGTGTTCCAGTGCATTCCCCCCTTCCCCTTTGCAGTTTTAAAAGCTCCCAGCCTAGGGGAAGCTCCCTGCCTGCTGGAAGACAGTCTTCTGGTGGCAGGGAGCTTCCCCTAGACTGGGAGATTTAAAACTCCTGCGTGCTCAGGGAGGGAGGAGCAGCCTGTGGCATGGCTGCTTCGCTCCAGCCATCAGGTAAGAGGGTCCTGGGGGGAGCGGGAGCCTCCGCCTCTGACCTGTCTGGAGGCTTAAGTCCCAGACTCCGTAGCACAGTTATGGTAAGTGCTGTGGGGGGAGCCTTGGGAGTCGGGCAGGGGTGGGGGCAACCGGCAGTGGTGCTCATCCCAACTTGGGGCTTAGCTGCTGGTGCGGCCCAGCCTGGGGCTCAGCCAGTGGTGCAGCCCAGCACAGGGCCTGGGGCTCAGCCAGTGGTGTGGCCTGTAGCTGGATCAGGTTCAGGGCCAGATTGGGCCCAGGCCTGATGGGGGTGGGAATGGAGTGGAAATGGGAGGGGGCAAGGAATGCCACTGGGGAGGCTATGTGCCCCAAGTGGTTGTTTGGGGTAGCAACACTCCTTGGGGAGGCAGGGGGTGGGATTGGTTGGGGACAGTCAAACAGCCAGCAGAGAAAGGGTTTGGGGGAAGAAGGGGTTGACCTGACTTGGGGGAGGACTGGAAGAGCTGGCGGGTGGGTTAGGGTGGGAAGAAGGGGCGGGGTGGGGGCCTGGAGAGATGTGGAGGAGGCTGGGGGCTGAAAGGGGGTGGAATGAAGACAGGGGAAGGGGGGGTTAGGAGGGCTGGAGTGGGGACTTGGGGGCAGGGAGCTTAGGGAATGAGAATAGGGGCTGAGGAGGACATCGGGAAAGAGTGGTCTGATGTGGATTTGAGGCTGTGCTTCATGTGTGAGGAAAGAGTTGGTGGGGCTCAAAAATGGCTACCTGGGCTGGGGCTTGCACCTGCATAAAGGGGGACTGGCAATTAGGAAGGTTCTGGGACCCATCAAATTATACTTTAACCACTGAGTGTATGTACCCATGCCTGCCCATGTGTCATACTCAAGATTTTCTAATCACATACATTTCTATTTCCTGCACTATTTTTCTTCCCAACCATATTGTAAACTTTACTTTGTTCTTGGGAGGTTGGTTCTGGAAGAGTATAATGATAAAATACTGCAATCAGAAAATCAAACTAGCATTCACTGGGATTTTAATAAAAAAACTCTGATCTGGTCTTGTAACAAGCTCCACATGTGAATTGACAAGGAATTGTTGTTCATACTAACTGAGCTTCATTCCATCCTTGAAACTTGCTCCTAATTTGGCTTACATCATATTATTATACAAGAAATGTTTACTAGATCCAACAATCTGTCACATGGTGGTGTTCAATTTATTGCTAGTTCTGGTAGATGAGAATGAACTTGTGGTCCAGCAAAAAAATGGATAGATGTACCAGAATCAACACTTCTATTTACATATTCCAAAGGGGTAGGCTTGGAACTTGTCATCATGCAAGGCATTGGAAGCTTCTATTTACATATGCACACAAGCAGGAATCTATACAAAGTTACACAATCTTTTGCCCGAATACACCTTTGTTCTTTCTGAATACAAGACGTATTGCTTCTGCATGGGCCAAAGCACCTTCCCAGCTTACAATTAAAGGAAATGAACCTATCCATAATAATAATACACTTAAAAAACAATACTATATACATAGAACATGTGTAAGCAGAGAGGAAGAAAAGCTAGAAAAACTGTCATAGCAGGAAAAGCAGAAAGACTTAACAGTATCGAGGGCAGTAACCTCCACCTTAAAATGTCATACGGAGATGTATGACAAATCACAATGTTTAAGCACTGTGTGTTTTGTTTTCCTTTAATATTTCTGACTTTTCCTGAATGGGAAGGTGTTGCTTTGTTTGTCTTTCATTCCTAGTAGGTTATTATTTTCATATGTATGTAGTTCTAAATGTGGGCTAAATGCTTCCTACGTTGGAGTCCTGTATTTACTGAACTAAGTTAAAGTGTTTAAAACTCAGCAAAAGATATAATCAAAGATCAAGCTAATCTGTTCTGTGTAAAATGGAATAAACATAGAAGAAGCAGGGAAGAAATTTTTAACTTTTTGTTTAAATATCCGCCTCAACAAATAAAATTAGAATAGTCTTTGCAAGTAGTAACGTATGGAAATGTGTGTAACTTTTTAACATCCAGAATCTACCAGGCTGCATGCACCTCAGCATGTAAGAGAAGAGAGGGTGGAGCAAGCTCCTTGAATTTCTCAGCAATGGCCCCTTGGACCAATTAGAGAGGGCATCAATGTAGGGACTAAAGTGATCCTCAGAAAGAATACTTAAAATAGTAGCAAGAATGGTAAGAACCCATATGAAGCATGAAAAATTATGGAAAGGCAAAGCTGAGAAGGGGAGTCTCTACTTCTGGATAAATTATAAGGTTGATTTTAAAGCATCTCAATCTTCTGATGGAGGATTTTACAGTGTGTTTCTCACCTTTTTTTTTTTTTTAATTTCACTTTGATTAAGAGAGATGATGAGTATCTAAGGCTCCAGCAGGGAGACAGAATAGCTGGAGGTGGGGAAAATCTCTGTAATTTTTTTCACTCCAATGAAAAAACCAGAAAAACCCATTCTCTTATATTGGGGGGTGGAGTGTGTGTGTGTGTAGCTAGCAATAATATCAGCTAAACTGCTTCCACTCAGGTACTGTTTTCTTCTTCCCTATCAAAACGGCAGATTAAAATAAAGTCTCAGTAGTTTCACCATAGACTGATCTTAAAATAACTTGTTGACTGATCCTGACTAATTGATTCTTCCTGGAAATATCATTCTATGAAGCTAGCACAGGGATCTGCATGCACACACAAAATGCAGACTCCATATTCAAAATAACTATGCTGATTATGTGAACTATTGGTGAAATTAACTATCTCCTCACCCACAAACATACGCTTCATTTCCTCATATAACCAGATGTCCAAATAAGATAAAACAGGTCAGGTAGTAGCTTGTATTTGGACCAGCTTTTGTTGGTGAGAGAGACAAGCTTTTGAGCTTATACAATCTTGTCTCTCTCACCAACAAAAGTTGGTGTAGTACAAGATAGTATCTCACTCAACTTGCTCTTCTAGTCCTGGGACTGTCATGGGTACAGGATCACCATATACAAATAAGATAAACACAGATTAGGCAGGTCTGGCTGTCCTTAATTCTTTAGGTAACCTCATTTTCTTTCTACAAAGTATAAACATTTTATTATTTTTTCATCTGTTGCACTGACCATTTTAAGTGAAAAAGTATCACCAACCACCAGCTGTTAGTGAATAATAATATAGATAAATATGAAACTGGATCTTGTGACTGGTTGGACTCACAGCTGCCTCCAACATTTACTAGAGCATAGGACATAGGAACACAGCTTCCTTGTATAAATGGTTTCAAAAGTAGGTCACTGAGCAGTATTACAAAGCAACCTACTTGCTGAAAAGTGGGCTTCAGGATCACAGGAAATTTATCAGACAGATTTGTACATTCTGGAGAACAAATTGGAGTTGGTGACCTATTCCCACCAGAGCTTTAGCAATTGCAAATCTTTTCTGCTGGGATATTGCAATCGGGTTTATTTGTAACCACATTGGCGTAATCTGAGAGATACAGCCTGTTGGTGGATTTGAGTGTGTACAATAAATGCAATATTTTTGCTGTAGCAAAGAGCTACTCTGATTAATTTTTCCAGAAGAGAAACACAATATTTATTCTTAGCTCACTCACTCCTAAACAGGTGTGTATCTATCTGTAACATTAGAATAATAATAACTTTTACCTAGTTCATAGGGCACCTTTGGGGATTAATCAACTTGGTATAGTTCCAATTGGAAATGGAAATAGAATCTATTCTTTTTTTCAAAAATCTGTGCTTGAAACCTCCAACCTGTCTGGATGACACAAGTTTAAAATACCAGCAGATAATTTAGATTAATGCTTCTACCATGGCTAGGATAGTTGCTATAATAGTGGGATATTAAAAAAAAACAACTGTGCATTAAAAGGCCTATCTGTGAATAACAAAATGTGAGGGAGGATATGTGAGAGAAAGGGAAGGAGAGAAAATGTAAGTGGAAGGTGTAATAGGGGACTGCTTTGGCAAATATTGGAAAATCTGTTACTGGACACTACTAGATTTATGGATAGTGCTGTATGCTGTACAATTATTAAGTGTTCCCAAATCCTGTTCCTGCATGTACTGTGTTCAGTGTAAGAAACAAGAGAAGTCCCCAATGTCAGTTTGGGTTTTTTTTGTTATTTTTTTTTTAAATTCAATTATTCTAGAGTCCTGGTCAGAAACTTAGAGGAGATTTTCTGAAAGACCCCTATTTTCCTCCTTTATTCCTCCATCATAGGCCCTGCTTCCTACCAAACTGGCTGTGCAATCATTTTGGATGTAAATTCCTTGGGAGCACATCCTATGTCATTCAGATAATTTTTTGTTTCCAGCTACCTGTAGCCATCACCTGCTCACTCCCTCCCGCCTTCCTGTACAATATTTCATTTTTAAACTCCAAACACTTCCACTTTGAGGAGAAAACTCTTACTGTGACATAGTAAGTGGAGACCCCCCTGCAGATCTTCCATACAGTTTGCCAATTTGACCTAGAAATAACCAGTTCTGAATGCATTCTATATCTAGAGTCTTCATGGTCAGCTCTCTCTGCTGGGGGTGGGGTGGGGTGGGGGCAGGAGAGAATCTGGATTTTTCTAGCATTTTCTATATGAAAGATATTATAAACTATGAATTTGGGGTAGATACTGACAGTACAGAAGGCCCTGTGCAGGGCTATCCCTAGGGTAGGGCGAGTGGGGCAGTTGCCAGGGCCCCGCACTTTGGGGGGCACTATGGAGCTGGCACCACTGCTCCCCCCCACACCAGGGACCAGGAGAGCCAGCCAAAAGCAGCAGCCTGCTCCAGTGCTGCCGGTCCCTGCCCCCCCTCCCCACCTGCACTGTTTTCAGCTCTGTGCTGGAGCAGTGGGGAGGGGGCAGGAGGCAGTGCGGGGCCCATATTGCCCCCCCTGGCCACACTACCTTCCACCCCCTCCCCACTGCTCTAGCACAGAGCCGAGAGCAGCATGGGGTAGGGGCAGGGGGCAGGACTGGCAGCACTGAACCAGACCGCTGTTTTTGGCTGGCTCGCCCGGTCCCTGGCATGGGATGGCCAGCACAGGAGCCTGCCCCCAGTGCTGGTAGGGGAGTGGGGGGACCCCACAGAGGGTGATTCTCCCAGGGCCCCACACCCCCTAGGGATGGCCCTGCCAGTGTACGGACACAATAGGGAACATTTTCATCCCAGTTTCCATTGCCAGCACCCGGTTTTGAGTGTGTACCTGATCATGCCTGAATGCTCTCAGACATATTTGTGGCACCTGAAGGACCAGCTATTTGCAGAAATTTGCATGCTTTTGTGGGTGTTTGGTGCACTCACTTTTGCTTGGAGCATTGTGTATTGCATTCTGCATTTGCTATGGGCCATATCACACATCAAAAATGAGTGAGGACACATTGTTGAACTACACAGACTGCATTTGGTCCATGTGCTCCAGTCTGGCCCCACTGACTTTTCTTCCCAGAACATGGTCTGACTAAAATGAAATCTAGTATGACTAAAGAAGATCTGGGAGAGGTTCAGATTGATAGCTATAGCTGAGTAGTTCTGGCGTGGGTCAGAATTAGTCACATGCAGTATATTTACAGTGACTCATTTGGAATGAACTAGTAACCAGTACATCGGGTTTAATACGAGGAATGAGAATAACAGGAAATCATGCCTCCAGTAACCTTTTCCGTCTTTCAAAAAAAACAAAAAAACAAAAAAACAAAACCAGAGTAATTGAGCCACAAGATTGGTATGCCAGTTCTGCCATGCAGTGCTTCAGGAAGCAAGGCATACTTCATAGAGTCACATGTTTTCAAAGCTGTTTTTCAGGTCAGGCAGTTTGGCTGGTAGTTTGATCATTATACAGTTACTCAAACATTCAAGACTGAGAAACTATTACAGTTGGTCCTTCCCTGTCTGTATCGCTTGTACACACTGAGCAGGAGACCTGCAGCTCAGCTGTGTACAGTGCTCTCTTTTCCATTTCATTAAACCTTCAAGGATCTTTCAGTGTTTTAAGTTATAACACAGCTTTTTTATTTGGGGTTATAGCTGGAGTAAAACAAATCCACTCCCAGGCCATACTTGATAGCAAAGGTTTAGCCTAGCAGTGAACTTTTTTCTGTTAAATCAGTTTGATTCTGACAGGGTCTTATAGTCCCTAATATCCACCCATGTTTTGTGGCATCATGCATATTTTTGTGTTTCAGATATTCAGCCATAAGATTGTAGAGCTCATTACCACACAATTCTGACTGATTCCTTTTTTCCCCTAACGTCCTGCCTGTCCTAAACAGATATGCAATGCTGCTGTGATGCTTTTAAAGAGCTGCCATGTTTCAGATCAGAGGTGGGTGAAGTGATCCCTGTATGTAATATGTGTATGTATATCACTTCAAATTTGTAAAAAGCTTTGAGATTGTTCAGTATGTGCGATATACTCATAATGAAAGGAAATAGCCCACCGTCATGCTTACGACACGTAAGTAAGTGGCATCCTGTAATTAAAATTAAACACAAGTTTACTGTTACAGATTTTAAGATTTGTTTTCGTAGTCATGCTATGCACCTCCCATCAGTGTTAATTATTCTAGCTCATTAAACTAGGCACATAGGGTTAATTTCTTGCTCATGCTGAAACATACTATATAGGACTCACTGGCATGACGCCTTTTAAACAGGCATGTATTCAATGCCAGCTATACATAATGCTGAATCACCTTGCCTTGCCAGGTGTGTCTCAGCATTAAATGCGGTGTGTGTGTGTGTGATGAGTCCCCTTTTCTAGGATTAGTCAGGTAATCAACAATGTTTATCAGTTCAATACCAAGACGGACACTTAATAGTGACACCCCATGAGGCAAGGGAGCCAGGTAATGGTGGCAAGTCTGTCTTGGGCCAGGATGGAGGGAAGGAGCAGATATGTGTATAAGACATCTCTAGCACCAAGGACTATATAGTCGAGTCACAGGAAGGAATGACTGGTGTTTGTGGCACTGGAGGTGGAGTCGAAGAGAATCAGGTAGTGGCAGATTGAGAACTGGGACAAGCTGGAGAGAGGGAAACAGCTCAAACTTAAAAATGGTCAGTCTCAGCAGGGTTGGTTCAGGCCTGAGGGTTTATATGTGTGTACTGAATAAATCCAGCAATGGGAGCCAATCTGTCTTTGCTTCATGGGGAATTTACTCTGAATTTGGCTCCTCTGGAGGCTCTGAACCTAGCACACACTGTTCCTTCTGCCTCTACTCTTCACCAGCACCCAAGAGACATTTGCCTGTCTGAAACTGTGTATCTATATAGCCTTCACTAATGGTTCAGTTGAGTCTGCAACTAAAAGTACCTCTTGCGGGCTTGTACAAGCAGGTCTTTGCTGTCAGTATGGTCCTGTGACATTACATGATACTGCAGAAACCTCATTTATGTGGAAGCAATGTCCCCCCCCTTCTTTTTTTTTTTTTTAAGTCTGCATACAGCTCTGACTAGAATAACTAGGGATCTGCTATCACTATCAGGTGGGGAGAAAGGCTGTCAGTGGAGGTGTTATCCTGAAAAAACATCAAGATTTTCCACCCATAATCAGGAGCTAGCAGCCTACAGCAACTGCTTAGCAAGACTGTCTTGCTTGTACTTATTTCTGAACTCTTCTGTTGTGCTCATCTGCAGTGTCAGAGTATCTCATCTTCACTAATTAATTTATCCTCTCAACCTCACTGGTTTGCACTGAACTAGTTGTATATGGTTGGAGAACTTTCCTCAGGACAGCTGCATGCACAGCTTCTCACTGGCTGCTCTCCACACTGCCTCCAGCCTGACCACAATCCTTCTGACTACTCAGTGGTGGGCCTCAAAGTGGCTGATCTGAGTGGGGCCAACTCCCATGTAGATAGGGCTTTGGTGACGAAGCTGGTATGAAATGACATCTATCAAACTGAATACAAGATTCTGCCCCATATGGTCACTACCCACATGAAAAAAGTAAACATGGGGGATAGCATAAGGTCACCAGATACTTCCAGTTTTGGACTCTAGTACTCCAAATTCTACAGTTCAAGTGGAGCAAAAGTCTAGCTACTGCTACTGTACAAACCTCCCAAACCCTGGATGTTCTCTGCATTGGCAAGATTCACATGCTAGATCTCGGTATATCTGCAGTGCCCTCAGGCCAGAAGGGTTAGGGGTATGGTGTAAAAGGAATGTCTACAGTTGTTTATGCAATAGGATTATGGGGTCTGGGTCCAAAGCTGCCTGTATTCAGGTGCCAGACCTGGATATTTATGGCACTGTTGCACTGGGTTTAATCAGGCTCTGGCACTGAACGCAATAGGAGGGGTTAGTTTTTTTGTTTGTTTGCCTTGCTTCAAATGGAATTTGGGGCGAAGCTGCCGGGGGTCGAAACAGGCAGGATCTAGCCTTCTCCGGCCCCACCCGCCCATCTTTCCTCGTTCCAGCACCCAGGACTTTGCTCCAAACCGTCCACGTGGCTCTGAACTCTCGTCGCTGACGCAGTACCCCGGAGACCCCCTTTTTTGCACCTAAATCTCAGATTACGACTCGACTACAGAGCTCTTCCGGCAAAGGGCGCCGAGGAAGACCCCTAGCCGCAGGCTCTGTGTTCACGGGAGCGGGGTGCACGCTGCACGCCAACCTCGGGGCCAGGAGCATGGGGAAAACCAAGCCAGCCTGTGCGCGGAAACCGCCGGGGACAAGCCGGGCAGCAGCCGCCCGCTCCCTCCACGGGGAAGGGAGCAGTCGCTGCTCGCGGCGAGTCGAGAAGCCAGTGGCGCCTGCCCCAGAACTGGGCCTTTTTGAGCTGGGGGCACAGAGGGAGCGCTGGGCAGAGTTTCAGAAGAGGCAGCACCTGACCTGCGAGGAGGCAGCGAGGCTCCTGCTGGACACTTAGTGAGTAAAAGCAGCCGCCAGGCCGGCAGTCCTCTCGCTCTCGCGCTGCATGCTGCACCTACTGGGCGCTGGCGCGGGTTGCAGTTTGCAAGTCCTTTGCGTTTTACCTAAAGTTTAAAGCCTTCCCTGCACGGGTAGGGCGCTCCTTCCACCGCGCTGGCTTCGACGGAGGATTCCTCTGGTCGTTTGTAAATTAGTTTAGTCGTGTATTGTGTCACTTTTTTTTAGCTGTTCCCTCTGAAGTCATTTGGTGTTGGCCCATGAGCTTTAGGGCTGGGGCTAGTAAAGAATCCCCAATAAATCTTCTCCCCAGGCCCTTTTGATCTGGGTCCTGAAGGCACCAAACTTCCCCTTCAGGTCAGGTGGGTGAAATCTACACCATGACCGATTCCCGGCTAGCTAGGCTACTTCCTCTCCACTTTTGAGTTCTGTTTAGCATAAACCTGCCATTTGACACTTTTAAAGAAAGGACGCTAAGGTAACTAAGACATCTGACAAAGTGGGTTGCAGCCCACCAAAGCTGATCCCTGAAGAAATTTTAGTCTTCAAGGTGCCACAGGACTTTCCTTGTTTGAGAGAACATGTTAATAATTTCCTTAATCTAGTTCAGCAAAACTAACGACTCCTGTGACACTTTTTTAAAGACTTTTATTTATCACATGAGCCTCCACCCACCAAAGCTGATGTGATAAATAATGATGTTAATAAATAATTCTTTGAATTGCTGAGTCCAGGCAGGCTAGTGTTCCCCTGTGCGAACACTTTATCACCGGGAACTGATACATTTCTAGTTAATCTTTAACTTGTCAGAAGGACTTTCCTCTGGGTTTGGAGAAAGAGACTCCTTTTACATTTCTTCTTCAGTTATGGCTTTAGCCATTTTACATCTGGATCTCTCCAACTGTTTCTAAAATGCTTATCAGTTTAAAATCTAGGCATTGATTTTGGCAAGAACATGGTAGGCTCATTGCATATATCTTATAACCATATCCAGAGAAGTGGTAATGGCTAGACATACAGCAGCTCTGCTTTGGATTCAGATATAGGGGGCCAAGTATGGTGTGGGATTTAGCCAGATTCCTTAATTATCTTGAAGGCATTCATTTGTATTTCTGCAGTTTCTCTGCCCAGAATCTCTTTGCAGGTGTCACTCTTATTGTATGTGAATTCCGTCCATGCCATCCTGCAATTTAATATTCTCATTGTCTGCATTTGTACTATAAAAAACATTAGTTCTGTGGAGCCACAGAATTTACTTTCCTTCCATGAAATCTGTGAGCAGTTGCACTTAATCTGCTCTTGGGTTTGGGGACCTCATACCAAAGGGAAATAATCCTTTCATCCAGTTCTTTCCTGTGGTCTGTAGCAGGGGTGACCAAGCTTAGGGAACTCAAGAGCCACACAAGTTGATTATTAAACCTTTGAGAGCCACACTGAGGCATATATGCTTTTACCTACTCCAAAATTTCTAAGTTTAAAATTCATTGCACACTTTTATTGTAAAAAGAGGACAAAATATTGATCCTGCTAATGTCAGATTCTAATAATTGCTTAAGGTTACCATGAAAACTAGGTCTATACAGTAAAAACTTAGCTGCTGCTCGATGTAGCAGACTGCAGGCTAGTCGAGAGTTTTTTAAAATCCCAACCATGCTGCACTTCTTCCCACCATCCCAGCCCCCTCCTGAACTCCTAGGCTGGGGCTGCTTTCCTAAACTGATTTGCTGATGTTCTTCTGGGAGCCACAGTTTTTCATTCAAGAGCCACTTGTGGCTCCTGAACCGCAGTTTGGCCACACCTGGTCTATAGTGACACACCTGCCAAGCTCATACTGTAATCATTTTACCCAGCCTTTGAGCAGCCCCTGCTGTCTCATCTGAGCACTGTGTAGTAGTTATATTTTCATTATCGACATTAATAAATGTGCATTGCCAGTGGATGCAACTGAAAATATAAAAAAGGGACAGCATCATTGTGTGTGACTAAGACTGCTGATTTATCTAGGTAATAATGGCAAAGTCCTGTGGGAGTGAGAAATGCATAAAGCAAAGGATCCTTGAGTCTGTTAGTGCAGCTGGGAAACTACAGAAACATGTTAAAATGTTTTAAACTAATTAAATCTTACTTATTACCAGTTTCCAGCTTCTGAAATGGAAGCAAGTTAATGATTCTTTCTATCTAGAATGCTTTCTGAGATGTGTGTTTAGGGGAAGATGGGTCTGCTTCACTTTCTCTCATTGCTAAGTAATCTGAATAGACAGTGACTCTGGTGTGTAGCCGGTGCCCAAGTACAGCGACTTCCACTACAAACTTAGAGCTTCCTTGGCCAACAAGAAATGTCTGATCACAAATCCTCTTTTTATGTGTGTGCGTTCTTTCTCTGTCCAGTGAGTACAGAGGCCTAGTGAAGCATACAGGAGGCTGTCACTGTGGAGCTATCCGCTTCGAGGTTTGGGCATCAGCAGATCTGCACATTTTTGACTGCAAGTGAGTGATTTTTATTTATTTATTTATGCCATCTGCACATATGACTAACCAAGTTACCTCACCCACCCTGTCTCTCTACTATCCTGGGACCAACATGGTTACAACACTGCAAACATCAGAGTGCATGAGAGGAATGGACAGACTAGCACTATAGTGTGGGTATTTGTATATGCATGCATTCAGTCTTTCTAGAGCCTCATGTTTCCCTGTAACATGGAAGGTAAGCTTATCTATACTGAGTGCTAACTGTAGCCCAGAAATCCATATAATTGTTTAGACCAGAGTCAACTTAATCAAAACACTACCAAAATCATTTACTTTGCAAAGACAGATTTGTAATGACATCCAAGCTAGAAAAACTAATTCTGAGTTTATGGAAAGACCACACTGAAATTAGATAATTCTATAGGACTTGAATATTTCTCTAACTGACAACTGCATCTTTTGCCACAGCCTCACTCCTTCAATTAGAGAATAAAGACAGAACGAAATTGCCATTGTGCTGCCCCGGCAAAAAAAGTTCACACCGTCGTCCTTTCTCTAGTACTCAACACATTGTGTACTTGCAGACCCAGTACCTGAAATCACCAGTGCTGATCTACTGGTGGATTTGAACTCAGCTGGGGATGCAACCTACAGGAAATAGGTTAGTTGTCTGCCTTGTTGCTATAACCAGCTTCTAATGGATTTCTGCTTAGTAAACACTTTGACATCTTTGTATGAGAAGCACTAGAGAAGGGCAAAGTGTACATTTAATTAGACCAACTCCTGTTGAACCTCTTGTCTCTCTAATATCCAGCCTGATGGCAGTTAGGTGAAAATAATTCTAGTTTTCAGTGAATTTTATCTTGCCAAGAGCACTATTCTAGATATGAACGTTACATTGCAGGGTACAGCTGCCTATAGAATTGCTGTTTTTTCTTTTTCCCCCCTTGTACAGTTGCAGTATTTGTGTAAAGAAAAAGAACAGACACTTCATAGTCCCAGCTTCACATTTCAAGTTGCTGAAGGTAGGTGCAGTAGAATGTGTCAGTGCAATGGACGCATGTGCCTGGTCCTGTCCTTATGTCAAGGTATCTGATTCTGAAAGTTGCAGGTGGTATCATAAGTCTGCCTGTGGCAGACTGCAGTGGTGTTTGGAAATACAAAAAATCCATTTGGATCCTAGAAGCCTCCCTATATGTTAAGAGTGTCTCAGAATGGGAAGTTCCATGTCTGCAAAGAGAATATGCCTCTTCAAAGGATGAGGCAGGGATGTATGTGCACCTGATGAGTGGCATTGTCATCAGGAAAATGTGCTAAGTCCCTTTTACAATGATCACAATAAAGAGCATTAGTGTCACTGCCATTCCTAATGGGCTAAGAAGCTGAGCCAAAGCCTGTTGCAGTCAATGTGAGTCTTGACTTACTGGGCTGTGAATGATGCTCAAGTGCATCAGGCTGAAGTGTTCTGCCTCTATTTCAGATTCTCTTGATGTTTAAATTTTGATTATAGGCTTAGCTCTTTTACATTTTAATTGTTACAAGGGCATCTTCCAGGTTAGGCTCTTGGATTCTGAAGACTGTGGATTTTAGATGAGTTTTTCTCAGCTACTATCACAATATAATGGGATTTTCTTTTCTTGTTAAGTGGTACAGTTACATGAGCACCATACAGTGGGCTCAGATAGACAAGTTTGTTCGCTACTTCTGGGAGGAAAACCTCCAATTATGTTTACTTTGGACCAGTTAAAAACCTTAGCGCTTTATAATAGCCCTGCTGTAATAGAGAGGGTTTAATGACGTCATTTTAGGGGCAAGAAGGTAAAGTCATGGCAATTGTTTAGCTTGTGGGAGGGAGATGTATGTAAAAATAAAGCACAGAGGATAGGTAAAGGAGATTAATATATAACACAATATTAGGTATGCAGTACTCTTAATTCTAACTCCAAGATAGAGCGTGACGGTTTTAGACTAGTCTTACTTAGGCTTTTGTGCCTGCAATTTTGCATTTATTAATTACAAGCTGTGAAGTGTAAGTGATAAAGAATGATGAACTTCTGGGTGTTTGGTGAACCTTCATCATGTATCTTTTTGCCTAGGGTGCTGAGAACATAACAACGTACACCTTCAACACGCACTTGGCCCAACACACGTTCTGTAAGACCTGTGGTGTGCAGAGCTTTTATACTCCTCGTTCTAACCCAGATGGTTACGGTAGGTAAACAGAACAGGGAACAATCCTGCTGAATATATAGTGACATAGATTCACCACCAGCTGCTTCTGTATAATGGCCATGGTGACCATTAGCCCATTTGCCAAGAGCTATAACAATAACGGTGCATCATAGAGCTTGCTGTAACGTACTGAACATCTGAATCTGCAATTTTCAACTGCAGCTCCTTACTGTGTAAGTCTTATGGTGACCTGTGGGCCCCATTCCTCATCTGCTGTAGCTGGTTCAACATGATTGCACCTGCTGAGATGCACTGTCATGAAACTGTGTAAGAATAGCTCTCCGTTCCTTCAAAGGGAGAGTTTCTCATGTATTTTCCCTTCTTCTTCAGGAATTGCCCCCCACTGCCTGGATGAGGGTACTGTGCGCAGCATCACCATTGAGGAGATCAATGGCAAAGACTGGGAGAAGGCAGTGAAGGAACATAAGACCATCAGGAGCATGTCAAAACCATGATGCAGCATCAGTGCACTGGAGTGCTCACTTTGGAGCACTGACATTGGCAAGCCATCAGGTAACCTCTTAGCTCAAACTCTCCGGTGCCAAGCTGTTGGGGGAGTAAAGCTTTTTTTAAAACAAATCTCTGTGTTGCCAGTTTTTTCCACTGTAATCTTCTATTCAGTTCTCAGACCACATCAGTTCCCTAACTATCCAACAGCAGGGATCTTTCCTCTTTTCCATTTTCTGACAGTTTGCACCATCTGCAGCACAGTTCAAATCATTCTAGTCAAAAAAAAAGGCTCTTACATCCTTGCAAGATTTTACCATGTTGTCTCTGGCTAGTACGAACACACTCCAGTTGTGTTCTTATCTGGGTTACACAGCTGTATAATCTCCCCCTACTTGGGGAAAAAGTCCTGCTTTATCACACTGATCTCTCTACTGCCTTCAGTGGAGTTATTCTAGATTTACAGCTACCTCAGGCTGACACTAGCATAACAGCCTCCATCTGAGCAAAGTTCTTAGGTTTGTGTTTAACATAGACATAAGAGCAGTACCACTGAAGTTAATGCATGTGGTTAAGTGCTCTACTGAATAAGGATGAACATAACTCATGGGCTGAAAGTTCTGCCTTTGCATTTTTCTAACAGCAATGGGAACAGAAAAATACCAGCCAGTATCTTACATGTCAAGTATGAGTGAGTGTTAATGGCCTGAGTAAGGGAATAGAAGCCAGGGATTTGGGCCCTGAATCTGGCAGTGAAATGATTTGCTCTGTATCTTTGGGCAAGTTGCTCATCCCATCTTTACCGTGGAGTTTATAGTATTTTCCATCTCCCACACATGCTGTGAGAAATAACTTGGTAATGAGTGTAAAGAGCTATGTAATTGCTAAGTATTATTTAGTTTGTGCCAATGTGGCCATCCTCCTTTAAGATTCCAATTATTACTCAAACCTCTGTGTAGAATTAAAAATTACAAATAAATATTTGAAAAATAGCTTCTGTGTCACTTATCTGCTGAATCTCTCAGCTGGAAAACCCAGATTCATCACTTCCTACTTGCAGCTAAGAGGAAGGGGGCAGCTTTTCAAATGGTGCATCTGGAATTTTGATGTGTACATGTGTATTCTATTAAAGAATTGGCCGATGCCTCTCTCTCCTGTGACTTCATTCTTACAGCCTGTACATCCTGGTGAAAAACAGTTTTGGCTCAGTGGGTCTCAAAGACTTTGTTTGGAAGCAGGAATAAATGCTAGTGTTTCACCAGGTACATTCCAGCAGAGTAAAGCTTGCACCACATGATGGCTGGGAATCTTGGACACTGGACAGAAAGAATAATAAGAGTTTGGTGCAATTATATGAAGCCTATAATTTTTAATGGTTTTTTTTTCTCTAAATTATTGGCATTTTAAAGTCAAGAAACCAGACCTCCATCAGCAAGCTGCTGGCTGATTGAAAGGCAGTTCTGTGGGGTTCAGTGTAACAGTCTGAGGGCTACAATGATCCTGATTCAAACCTCAATGGACCATGTGGATATCCTCAGATAAATCTCTCCTGGTGCTTGATCTTTAAAACAAAGGGTAATAGGTAAAAAGCAAGAAGCACCAGGTGGTGATCTGGGCCTGCTCTCCCTGGGGAAACCCACTGTAAAAGCACAGAGAGAGTACATGCTATATCCTAAACACCTCCAAAACTCTTTCACTAGTAACTGATCACAGATCAGTCTGATTTGATGGTGGTTCTAAAAGCGATTATGATGGGAAAGTCCAGTGTTGTTCGAACACAGGCATCTCCCAGCCTATCAGACAAACTACGCTTGGATGAATGTAAACACAGTATGTTTCGACAATGTGAAAAGATGCATAGTGCTCAGTCCTCTTCTTGAGGCAGCAGAAAGCATGAGCTTTCCGTTGTGGTTGGTCAGGACCCTCTTTTTTTCTTTGGTTTCCTTCTCTGGTCTCTCCATACCCCTGGAAGTGTTTGATTCTCTTTCCCTTTAGAGAAGGTGCAATGAATTGATCACCATAAAACGAGAGAACAGCATATAGATGAGTCGGAACCAGAGGAGCTGGCTCTGATGGCACCGCATGGCTCTCTAGAAGGATAAAAAATGTGAGAAAGCATTAGACCTGAACTGAATCAGAAGACTGCTTTCACAGCTCTCTGGAACATTCACTGCTGAATGCACAACCTTTCTTCAGGGACTTACCAAAGCACCAGCCCAAACAAACAGTTCAGCAGCCACTGAATTCTGATTAAACTCAAACAATATGATACTGGAATCATTGAGTATATTTTAAAGTGGTTGAATCTGATCAGAAGTTGCTAGTTGAAGCCTTGTAACAGGACAGAGGGTGGGAAAGCTCTCACCTGCTCTTGTTAGCCTAGGCCTATGGTGCTTGGCTGCACAGGGAACTGCTGTGGCCCCTGATTAAAGCAATGTTCCTTCTAATTTATTGTAGGCTGTGTGTGCAAAAATTTTTCTGTACACTAGTATTAGCACTGTTGAATTTTTTTTATGCGTGCTTTATTTTGTTGTGTGGATGGGTTTCACATCCTGTGTGCACACGCGCACATACACACGTTAGAAGGAACAGCTTGTAAGCTGGCCAAGGGAGATAAGTGGGCCATCACCAGCAACGAGGGGAGGCACGGACAAACAGGGCAAGGAAGCCTGATAGACAAGCTGCCTGCTGGTCAGGAGGGAGGTGAAACCTTGAGCCTCTGAGCCCCTAGGGTGCCTGGGCAGAAAGAGGGACTACACAGCTGCACTGTAAATAAAAGGAGCATGGGTGTTTGCAACAGACAGGAGTGTAGTGAATCCTTTGGGCTGGGGAGAGGGGGCCCTGTGGAAGATAACAGGAGGCACCAGGCCATCCCAGCCTACTACAGGCCCATTTAATGTATTTATGACATGCCAGCTGGAAAGTAAGTGCCAGTTTGGATGGTCAGGCTCAAGGTCTAGTAGCACAAGGAACTTCTGGTGCCTCTGTGGCATGACTTATCAGAGAAGTTTCTGTACTTGGCACTTTCTGTTACTACCGTCACTGAGGGTGTTACTTGTAGATTAACAGCTCTGTTTGCACTGTAATATTTACTTTAATATGCTGTGAAAGGTGCTTTAATCATATGATGATTAGAGGTTACTTAAATGGTGTATATATACTGATTTCACACAGGAGATTAACTCAAAGTTTGACTAAAAGGCAAGGCAACTTGCTAAGAGCCTGCTGGACACAAGTAGTAATACAATGCAAGGACCAGATCAAAATAAAATATTGCTGGCTGGGAAGTGTAGTCTCTAGACCACAGCTTTGCATAATCAAATATAAGAGTGCACTCTGGCCGCACGAGGCAACTTGTTTTCACAAGTAAATATTCCTAAAAGCAAATCCACTGATGCTTCATAAATCAGAGATTGATTGTAATGTGATGATTATACTCTATGTGCACGTGTGTGTTTAAGTTCTCCACACACGAAGCCCTCACCATGATTCAGAAATGCTCAAACAGGCTAGGTGGGAACAATGTATCTCACCTGGGCTTGTTCAGACTCCTCCTTTGTCAGTATAAAGAGAACATCCTGCGACTGGAGGCAGCTAATGGGAACATCCAGGATGGATATGTACTTCCGGAGAAGGTTTACTGACTGGAGCGTAAGGACCCAACAACCTGGGCAGAGCAGCAGGATTAAGAAAGCAAGACAACAAGATGATTACAAACTCACAGCATTATAAAAGCCCTCAGCCTTCTTCATGACAGCCCTCCAGCAGTCCCTGTCATCTGACGGATAGGCACCATCAACTGTAAATTCCATCAGAACCTATTTTTGTGTCACATGAAATGGAGGTTACTCACCTTCGTGCAGTAGCCAAAGTTCTTCAAGGTGTGTGCTCCTGACATGCTCCACTTGAGGTGTTTTTGCTCAGCAGTGGCTCAGGCAGCCGGGGGATGACAGGCGTTCAGTGCTTCCCGCTCTGGTGACGTCAGCCAGTCACTATCCTGCTGCCATTGTCCTCAGTTCCTTTCTACCCCAGAGACACCCTGCGAAGAGATAAGAAAAGGAGTTCCGAAGTAGAGGGGAGGAGGGAGGGTCGTGGAGCATGCACATCAAAGAACTTCGGGTACTGCATGAAGGTGAGTAACCTCCATTTCTTCTTCGGGCAGTGCTCCTGACTGCTTCACTTGAGGTGATTCCGTAGCAGTCCTTGAAGTAAGGCGGTGGGTACTTCGGACTGTGCATTATGAATTGTTCTAAGGACTGCTTGTCCAAAGGCCGTGTCCATGGATGAAATTTGCTCTAATGCGTAGTGCTTGGTGAAAGTATCATTCGAGGACCAAGTGGCTGCCTGACAAGTTGCTTGAAGCGGGACCCTCGTAAGAAAGGCCACCAAGGATGCCATCGCCTTCGTGGAGTGAGATCGTATTGTATTAGGTGTAGTTGCTTGATGCATGGAGTATGCCATGTGGATGCAGGACGAGATCCAATTGGACAGTCTCTGCTTAGAGATTGGTTGTCCCCGGGATCGTTCGGTAGTGGATACAAAGAGGCGTGCGGACTTCCTGAACAGTTTGGTTTGCTCTAGATAATAAGTAAGGGCTCGTCTGACGTCGAGGGTATGGAGCAGTCTTTGATGCGGTGTGGTATGAGGTTTAGGGTAGAATACCGGTAAATAGATTGTCTGATTGATGTGGAAGGCTGACGCCATCTTGGGGGCAAACTTTGGATGTAGCCATAGGGCAGCCTTATCCCTATAGAATATGGTGTATGGTGGATAAGCGATTAACACCGCCATCTCCCCGACTCGTCAAGCCGATGTGATTGCTACGAGGAAAGCTACCTTCATCAATAAGTGTAATAATGAGGCTTTGGCTAACAGTTCAGATGGTTATCTCATTAGTGCTTTGAGTACTATGGTGAGGTCCCAGGGCGTTGCTGGTGGGTGAACCTGAGGGTATAAGTTCTGCATGCCCAACATGAACCTTTTAATGGTTCTGTGAGCGAAGACTGAGGTTCCCTCTACGTGATCATGGAAAGTTGAGATGGCTGCCAGATGTACCCTAACCATACTCACTGTAACGTTTGTTTCTTTCAGGTGAAGAAGGTATCTAGGATCAACGGGATAGGAGCTGTCGACAGATCTATCGATCTTCGGGAGCACCAATGGGAGAACCGAGTCCATTTTTGCAGGTAAGTAGTTCTTGTGGATGGTTTTCTACTATTTAACAGGATATGACAGACCTCAGTGGAGCACTGGAGCTCTATATCCTCAAGCCATCGAGGTTCCATGCTGTTAAGTGTAGTCTGTTCAGGTCGGGATGTGTGCGTACCCCGTGATTCTGTGATAGGAGGTCTGGAACAATCGGTAGGGGAATTGGAGTTGTTATGGACATTGTTGTGAGCAGTGTGTACCAGATTTGGCATGGCCACACTGGAGCTATCATGATTACTCGTGCTCTGTTCTGTCTGATTTTTTGAAGAGTTCGTGCAGGATGGGCGGAAATGCATATAGTAGAGTGCCATCCCAGTTGAGGAGAAATGCATCGCCGTTCGATTCTAGGCCCCTTCCCGCTCGAGAGCAATAGCTGGTGCATTTGCTGTTGTTCGCTGTGGCGAATAAGTCCAACGTGGGGGTTCCCCACTTGGCGAAAATGTTTTGAATGATGTCGCGTCTGATTTCCCATTCGTGCTGGTTGGGAAATAGACAACTCAGAGAGTCCGCTATGGTGTTGTCTTTGCCGGGGAGGTATTCCGCCACCATCCATATGCTGTGTAGCAGACACCAGTCCCACAGCTCTATTGCTTTTAGACAGAGGAGCTGCGATCTGGTTCCCCCCCTGTCAATTTATGTAAAACATACATGTCCTGTTGTCATTACGGACTGTTATGACTTTTCCTGCAATTAGGGGAAGAAAATGTTGACACGCATTCCGGACTGTCCTTAACTTGAGTAGGTTTATGTGCAGGTGTCTTTCTAGTGAAGACCACCTGCCCTGAATAGATTGGTCCTGGCAATGCGCTCCCCCCATCCCAACAGAGAGGCGTTTGTAGTTATCGTGATCTGTGGTTGCAGTGGTGAAAATGGGGCACCTCCTAGGAGATTGGTCTGGTCCATCCACCAGGCTGGGGAATCCCTGATTTCTCTCGGGACAACCACTAGTGTCCTGGATAGGTGACTGCGATGCTTGAAACATGATAGAAACCATAGCTGCAGCAGTCTCATGCGGAGTCTGGTGTTGCTTACTAGGTAGGTTGTTGCCGACATGTGGCCTAACATTCGCATCGCTGTGTGTGCCAAAATGATTGTGGAGGTTTGTATGATTGTTACCATCTGTTGTAGGTTGTGGAACCTGTCAAGTGGTAGGAAGGCTCTTGCCGTAGGTGAGTGTATCCTTGCTCCGATGAAATGAATTTCTTGTGACCGGATCAGGGAGGATTTGTCGTAGTTTATGTTCAGTCCAAGTATGAGAGAGAGCCTGGTTGTTATTTGCACCACCTGGGTCGCATCTTGGTAGGTGGAGGCCTTGATTAAAAAATCATTGAGGTATGGGAATATCTCTATACGTCGTCTGCGTAAGAAGGCTATTACAGGCACCATTAGTTTGGAAAAAACCCTTGGAGCCGTACATAGGCCAAAGGGAAGCACTGTATACTGGTAATGATGATGAAGAAACTAGAATCGTAGAAATTTTCTGTGAGAGGGACGGATGGATACATGGAAATATGCATCCTTTAAGTCGAGGGAGGCCAGCCAATCATGTTGTTGGAGGGTAGGAAATATTTTGTTTAGGGTGAGCATCTTGAATTTTTCTGGATTAAAAAGTATGGGGAGTAGAATCCTCTTCCCTTTTGACGGTCTGGAACCTCTTCAATGGCACCTATATGAAGACGATGTTGAATCGCTTCTTGTAGGTGTTGTACATGGTTGGGGTCCCTGAAAAGGGACGAATAGGGGGGATTGGGAATTTGGTTGTGAAATGAATGGGACAGAATAACCGTCTCAGATAATCTCAATGACCCATCTGTCTGACGTTATGTATTTCCACTTGTGGAGGAATGGCTGTAGCCTGTCCTTGAAAATAAGGCTGTGTGACAGCCGTATCTGTTGGAGAAATGAATGGCTGGTTGCTCCCTCGACTTGGCCATCAAAACTGGTGTTTTGTGTTAGATGGCTGAGAGGCTTGGTATGGTTGGTTCATTTGTCTGCCTCTTCGCGATTGGCATGGTCTATTCCAGTAAGTATCCGATCTCCTGTTTGATTGGCCTTGTGAAAATCTCTGGTTAGAGAATTGGTTCTTGTAGGATCTTCTCCTTGAGAACGGGGTGAAAATACCCAAGGTTCTCAAGGTAGTTCTTGTGTCCTTGAGGCCATGCATTATGTTGCTTGTGCTCTTCCCAAACAGATTCTCTTTATCGAACGGGAGGTCTTCAGTGGTCCGCTGCATCTGTCTGGGAAGGTCCGCTGCCTGCAACCATGAAGTGCGCCTCATGACATTCGCCGTACCCAAGGTCCTAGCAGCGACATCAGCAGCGTCCTGAGAGGCCTGAAGAGCTGTTCTAGCAACCAGCAAGCCTTCTGTAATTAGACTGTTTACTTGTTCTTGTTTATCATGTGCTGTGACGTTGAGAGACTCATTCAATCTGGTAAAAATGTCATGGTTGTAATTGGCTAGTAATGCTGTGTAATTCGCAATCTTCAACTGGAGGGCTGCCGAAGTATATACCTTTTTGCCGAGAACATCTATTTTCCTGTCTTCTCTGTTGTTAAAATTGGGTCTCGTATATGCTTGTCTATTTAGTTGATTTGCCGCCTCAACAACTAGAGAGTTGGGTTGGGGGTGGGTAAACAAGAATTCGTTCCCCTTGGGGGTGATGAAGTATTTCTTGTCCGCTCTCTTGCTGGACGGGAGTGCCGACGCCGGTGTCTGCCATATCTCTTTGGCAGGCTCCATAATTCCCTCGTCCATGGGTAGGGCTACCTTGCTGGAAGCAGACGTTTGGAGAATTTTGTATAGCTTGTGCTGTGTTGTCTGATTTTCCTGTAAGGAAACCTCCATGGAATCTGCTGCCTGCTTGAACACTTCTCGGAACTGTTTATTGTCGTCATTCTTCCCCTGCGTAGAGGATTCCTTGGTAGAGTTGGTGACACCTGTCACCGTGGTGGATGGGACTGAAACTGGTAATGGTGGAAGAGGCTGGATTGCTGGCAAGCCGGTCGGCACACCCTTGGATGATGGTGCCGCACCGTAAGGCTGCCAGGGCATGTAATTTAACCCCTGTTGCGGGTAGAATAGCCAGGGCGGTATGCCCAGGGCCATGTAAAATTGGAGGCTGCAGCCTGGTCAGCCTGCTGTGGTGGTGCCTTGATTGGTGCAGGGCTTGAAGTGCCAGAAGAAAGGGTGCCCCTTGATGGGGATGTCGAAGGGGTAGTGGTACTTGAAGAATCTGTTTGGAACAGCGGTGATACGGGAGCAGAATGAATGGTTAAGTCCAACTCTGCTGTGTTCTTAGATTTTTTCTTATGTTTAGTGAAGGAAGAGCCTGCTGCCCCCGATGTTAAGCCCTGTGGTGTCAAGGGCTGTGATGTTGCTGGGCAGAAAGTCCCTGGTGAGTGTGGGACTGACAGCACTGCGCTAGGTCTCGGCTGCGGTACTGTCGGTGGTACCGTGGTCAGAGCCGGTATGACTGGGGGACTGGCCAGTGTGGGTATAAACGGCACCGCAAACACCAGTACAGGACTCGGTGCAGGTGGGACTGCCAGCGCCATTAGACTGTGCGGCGCTAGAATCGGTGCTGAGGTCCACGCAGTCTATGCTGGTTTCTTATGAGAGGCGCCCGCGGCTTCATTACCCACATCTGTGGGGGTCCACTGTGAGCGCTGTGGCATAGACTCGGTGTCCCTTGAGCATTTCTTGGTCACCGGCGAAGAAGTACTAGACCCGCACTTATGCACTCCCTCAGAGTTATGAGGACAGGCACTGGGATCTGAGGCAGGACAGAGGGAGCCTTCAAGCAATAATAGCTTAAGTTTTCGCTCCCGATCCTTCCGTGTTCTTGAAGTCAGGCTCCTACAGTGCGGACATTTGTGAAAGGGATGTCCCTCTTCAAGACATTTGATACAGGAGCTGTGACCATCTGAGGCGGACATTGCCTCATTACACTCAGTGCAGTGCTTAAAAGCTGTTTTTGGCTGAGTTTGGCATCGCGCTTGCGCTTCTTCCCCATGTTATTTCTGTTTGTATGTTCTGTATGTTTTTCTAATTTCTTTCCTGTTTTTTTTTTTAAGGGCCCTGTGTGGGAGCCAATGCGGACTCCGTCCAGAGTCATCAGTGGTAGGAAGGAACTGAGGACAATGGCAGTGGGAGAGTGACTGGCTGACGTCACCAGAGCGGGAAATGCTGAACTCCTGTCATCCCCCGGCTGCCTGAGCCACTGCTGAGCAAAAATCTCCAAGACCAGTGCTGCGGCAGAAGCAAACACCTCAAGTGCAGCAGTTGGGAGCACTGCCCGAAGAAGAACTTGTTTTTCCCTTCTCAGCTATTCTGCTGAGATCAGACATGGACTTTCAGGGAGGAAAGCTAGGTCTAACGAGCTGATGTCTCCTTTTATTACAAACTTAATTATTTCTGAATTCATTTGGGCCCAATCCTGTTCCCTTTGAAATGGAGGGGAAGGTCCTTTGAATGCCAACATTGTATCATAAGAAAGTAAACAAGCAACTCCTGGTTCAGTTGAAAAGGACAGATTGTGCTGCTTCTGTTTCCATTTTCAACATGCTTTCCTACAGAAAAGGGTGTTTTCAGGCTCCAGGGATGCCTGCACTAGCTATCCATCAGCTGGATGTTTGCTATGCAGGGGGTGAAAAGAGACACAGAACAAATTTAGTTCTGGTTCATTTCTTCTCTGTTTGTAGGAATGCTTTGAACTCAGAAGTTGATTGGTACATTTTTCACGGCTGAATTGTATTTATTTGTGAGCCCAGCTGACGGTATCAGGAAGGGAGCGAAGCTTTTGGGGGAGTAATTGTTGTTAGTATGCTCCTGGTTTTAGGCATTACTTAAGCGTGACAGATGAGAACAGTCCTATTTTATGATCACAGTAGGATCTGCAGTTAGACCCACTACCACCTATAGAATCTGAATGAAGCCCTGAGGAGAGGAAGCAAAGAAATAGTGCTGAATTGCCACAGTCTGTCACTTTCATCCCAAGAGAACCTAAGATCACACATACAATAATGCTTCAGGGGGGAAATAAGGTCCTCAGTTGTCATTATGTCTTCACATGGCACAAGACTCACAAATGGAACACGAGGCAAGTTGGTGCTTCTCAAATGAATGGGACATGATGTTGAATGTCAGGAGCGACTCACTTTTCTCTGAGGGAAGAAGTCAGCTGAGGTTTAACTCACTCCAAGACATGGAGCAAAGGGAGACTCTACTCTTCCAAGTCCCTTGAGAACTTCTGTTCATCCTTCTGTGCCCACTGCATAGCTGGGGTGCTCTCTTTGTGCTGTAAATTCTCTGGATAGACAGGCACATGTTACTTTCTTAGGGCCTGGTGATGAGGAGTGCACAACACTTTCACAGGATCAGGCACAAGTTACTCAATGGCACTAAAACCCATCGTTCTAGTCCAAGTGGCTCAGGTGCAAGGTAGGAAAGTGAGTGCTCTTGTTCAGATGCTGATGGAGCTGTCTGGAATTCCTGATGAGAGGCAAGGGAGAAGCCACACTATGCTCTCCAAGGCATAGAAGGAGAGCAACAGTATACTAAAACATTCAGAAGGAAGTCGTGGAATATTCTGAGCCAAGGAACAAAGAATGGGGACAGGGCAATACCTTTACTTTTCCCATCCTCACAAGTAAATCAGTGCACTTACTTGCCACTTGCCTATTCCTAGGAGTGATGCTAACCCACTTTCTAGCTTTGGTCTTGTTTCATCAGAGACCATCAGTGAAAGTACAGTCGGTTTTTTGGAATCCTTATACGCCTCCTTCCAGAACCACCTCCAGCTCTCCTAATTCCTCTCCCTCCTTCCTCCAAAAGAAAGGTGCAGGGATTTTCCTCATTGTCTCTGTTTTCCACTCTCAGAAACAAAAATCATCACTGTTGCATTAATGCTTTTGCATTAGATGATCTTCTGCTCAGATTATGAATGAGCCTTGGCTAACACAATTGATATATAGATCTGCACTAACTTCTCCCAGCCTTATTTCTGGAAGGGTTGCAGGTGGATTATTCCTCTAGGGCAGGGGTCTCAAACTCAAATCACTATGAGGGCCACATGAGGACTAGTAGAGGACTGCATGAGGACAAACACGTAAGCCTGAGGAATGCACCATTGAAACCTTTTCATGCAAAGATATTGCAAATATTGGTAACAATAGTGTCATTGTGGGCCTCAGGAAACCGCTTTAAGGGCTGAGTGTGGCCCGGGGCCTGTGTGTTTGAGACCCCTGCTCTAGGGCTTTCAATATTATTTTCTGCATCTACAAGGGGGCGGAACGAGAGGGTCAGAGGGCAACAGCACATTTCCATCCTGACTCAGTAGTGACAGCAAGTCATCCAAGGTATGTTATCTGGAGTTTTCACGGAACTGTCACATCGGTTCAGATGCTCTGACCTGCTGGAGGAAGTCCAATGGTAGTTTTCACTGTCACAGATAAGCCAGAGCAAACATTGTCCAGAAGGTGATTAATCGATTATTAATATGGGCATTAAAAAAACACCCAGGTCATAAAGAGATGTTTCCAGCAGATGGCACACTCCAATGATAATTGTAGACAAAGAAAGCAACCACCAAATAGAAACGTGTTTCAGTTTACCAGACCTCAGGGAGATCAATCAGTGCATTCATCATGTCAGCACTATACCTTGTACCTGGTCCATTCCTGTAGAAATGGCAGCAATTCAGTGGGACAGCAGCCTCTTGAAGGTCACTGAGCCTTTGCTGCAAGGAGGCCACAGCAGCTGGCTGTGGTGGAGGAGCCTGTTGTCCTGCTAGGATTCTCAGAGCAAGGTCACATGGATGTACTGGACCTTGGAAGCCCTGAAAGCTATGCCCCAGGGATAGTTTATATCATTCTACTTCACACTGAAGGCCATTTGCTGTGCAGGAGAAACACTGGGGGGGGGGGGGGGCCCTTGCTTTTCTCCTGACCTGACGAGAAGCCCCATCTCTCATTTTAGACCAGAATTTAACTTATGGTCTGGTTCATCGCACTGGTTGCTGCTGTCAATACAGAAGGTGTGTAATGCTCTTTGAGCTCAGTGCCGCACAGGTAGCTCCCAGTGAGGGGGAATGGTTGTACAGAGGGAAGTGACTTGCTGGTACTGAAAATGGCATCCCTTCCCTTCATTTACATCCAAGAAAATCAATTTTTTATTTCCAAGAAGAGAATTATTTTGCTGTTCTTTTGTAGGCCATACTGGCCTAAATTAGCCATAGACCTTAGCAGCTGAACAAAGTAGTGAGTTTGAACCTGAACTTTTCCCCTCTCCTTCCCTCTTATGCAAAAGATAATTGACTTTAAGTAAAAACAAAACAACATCCTGTAACCCTGAATGATTCAATAGTCTATGGTCTTCAGCAGGGGCGTCGCTGGCGCTGGGCACCCGGGGCATGTGGCCCGAATCCCAGCGCCGGTGCCCAGGGTCTGGCCCCTCCCAACCTGGTCTCCAGCCTGATGGGCCCAGCTGCCTACAGCCACGGCAGCCCCGTCCCCAGCTGGGGATCTGGGGCTTGACCACGGAGGCTGCTCCAGGCCCTGTCCCCAGCCAGTACCTGGGGCCCAGCTGCCCACAGCAGCCACGTCCCTGGTGGGGAATCTGGGGCCCAGCCACCCGCGGCCGCGGCAGCCCTATCCCCAGCTGGGGACCCGGGGCTTGGCTGCTCGCTGAAGCGGCGGCTGCTCTGGCCCCATCCCCAGCTGGAGATGCGGGGCCCAACCGCTTCCAGCCCCATCCCCGGCTGGGAATATGGGGCCCAGCCACCTGTGGCGGCACCTGTCCCTGTCCCTGTCCAGGGGGGTGTGGCCTGTAGGTCAGGGCCTGGGGCCGTGCCCTGGGTCCCTCCCTGGGGCAGCGATGCCCCTGGTCTTCAGCAAATGAACATCACCTTGTAACACCAGACACTCACAGATTAAGATAAGCTGGCAGCTGGGCTGTAAAGAGGACAGCAATAAGCAAAAGTTCTGTTTTAAAGGTGCCAGACTAATAGTAAAGACTCTAGCTGATGTTTTAATCATATGTAACTTCTAAAAAGAATGTAATGGTAAAACCTTTTCTACTCTTTTTATGTAAAGGAGTAATAGCAGGGGACACCAAGAGGGAGTGATTGAACTGGCATGCATGTATAATTTGGGAGGTGAGGAGTGCAGATAACGGAGATCCAGGTTGCCGAAGAATGAGAATCATCACACCTGAATGATAAAGACTGTGACAGAAATAAGACAATCAAGAAGCCATGTTCAAAGGATGTAAACAACTGACAAGATATGCTAATTTTTGGCTTTAGCACTATAAACAGGGTGAAGAAAATAATGGACTCTGGGTTCATTCTGCAACTCCTGGAGCATCGTGTTGCGACCGACTCGACCCTGCTCCAATACTTGAGATCTCCCACCTGGTCAGTGGGTAAGAGTCGAGCAACGTGAGGCTGGTAACTACCTCCTCCTTCGAGCACTGCTCACATCATTCAGTTACAGGTGTCTATGTACCACAGTGCACGGTAGCTCGGAAAGTCGTCAGCCTTAGCCTGTCAGGTCAGGGCATGTGGTCAATGCCCCCTCCACGCTGCGACTGCGGCTATATCGGTGACTGTGACCCTGACCCTCCCCATTCCTTTTTCCACCCTCAGCAACAGTTTTGGACCAGCCAAGAAACTTGCGTAAGCAAGTGCTTGCCTTCTACCACGAGATTCATGATGCCTCGTTTCAAGCCGTGCCTAGGATGCTGTAAAGCTTTGCTGCTTGATGATCCGCATGATAAATGCCTTGCATGCCTCAGTGAGTCCCATTTCACTGAGAGCTGCTCCCTCTGCCAGTCCTTCAAAAGGAGGACTTGCAAAGATAGAGAGCTGTGCACCTCCAATCCCTTGCCGGGAGCAGAGTGCAAGCCCCTGATGCCGTCTGAGCCCTGAGTGCTCCACTAGCTCACCCACTGACCCGGGCGCTGAAGCCCTGGGACCAATCTTTGGTGCCGAGCCTAAAGTCTCGGTCAATGCCCCCGTCAGTATCATCAGTGCGCCAAACATCACGGTCACCGTATCAACCTGATGCCAAACCCAGGGCGGTACCACCAGCGGCACTCCCAACACCGCAGGCTTCCATGTCGGTGCAGGCGCACCCTCCTGCCCGCATATCGGCACCATGGAAGAAAAGCAGTTCAACGCCAACTGCGGCACCGGAAGTCCAGTCAGCGCAGCGACTGGCTCTGCCCACCGACCCGGTACCACCTAACCCATCGCCGGCACCGCAATCCGGCACCAGGGACTGCTCTTCCAAACTGGTGCTGCCCAGCCCAGCTTCGGTACCACATTGAGCAGAGGACTGCTCTCTGGCCTCCTCCCCACACTCCCCCCAAGACGTGTAGGTGCTGTGCTCCCAAGCCTCGGGGGCTCCCTCCCGGGGATTGGCGTCGACTTCGCCTCCAGCCTCGGCATGCTCTTCTCCTCTTAAGATGGTAATAAGGGTAGAAGAACGTCTAGGGAACCAGTGCTGTAAGCGCTCTCCCTTGCCTGCACCTCGTCACAAGCACAGATCCTCGGGGCCACCTGAACCAATGGGGCCCTCCCCCTTGGGTACCACACCACAACCTAGCCAGGGCCACTCCCCTCCGCGCCACCTGGAGATCGGATTGTCCTTTAACAACTGGTCACACGACTGGGGCTAGACATGGCCACCAATGAGACTTTGGCCTCATAGCACTGCTCCGTCCAGTCCCCATCACAGACCATGGATTCGGACTTCTCGGCGGACAAACCCGATCCCAACTCCACATGTGTGAGTAGATCGCGGGCCTGTTCTTCATCTTCGCCTGACGAATACACCTTTGAGAGATTCATCAACTGTAACGAGGACTCTCGTGCCCACCAGGAGTTGCTATGCTGTATGGCAGCCAACCTGAACCTGCAGCTCAGGCTCATCCAGGAGGAGGTGAATCCCCTCTTCAGCGTTGGTTGGAGGGCTCCTCCTGCTAAAGTGTCTGTACTGCTCCATGAATGGGTATGCAGCATCGTGAAGGTGCACTGGCAAACCCCGTCCTTGATCCCATCGGTATACGGGGTCGCGGACCACAAGTACCACATCCCTCAGGACAAGTTCTCTTTTCTGTTCCTGCACCCCGCTCCGGGGTCGCTGGTCGTCAATGCCATGAACCAGAAAGAGAGGCAAGGCCAACCAGGTTCCACCCCTATGAGCAAGGAAGCGAGGAAACTCATCCTCCTTGGCAGGAAGGTTTACTCCACAGCTGCCCTTCAGCTGCGCATAGCAAACCACTCGGCCCTTATGACAAGGTATATCTTAACCTCTGGAACACCATGCAAGGCTTCTGTGCTGTTATCCTGAAGGATCTTCTTAAGAGACTTCAACACAATGCTTGAAGAAGGGGAAATGGCATCCAGAGACGCTCTGATGGCCATCTGGGATGCCGTGGACACAGACACCCATACAATGGCATCGGCAGTAGTAATCGGCCTGGCTACAGGGCTCAGGCCTACCTTCGCAGCTGCAGCTCATTATTCAGGACCTCCCATTCAAAGGCCCTGACCTCTTCGTTGAATCCACGGATGCAAAGCTCCATGGCATGAAAGACTCATGGGCCACACTGCAGTCACTGGGAATTTACACCCCACAACCTAACAGATGCTCTCTAAAACCTCATCAACTCCACCAACAACAACTCCAGCAGATAAAACAACAGATCCAACTGCAGAGTATATTCCCAAGGTCCCTCCCCTTTTCCCTGCGCCACCTTGGGGACATAGACAGGGACAAGGCCTGTTCGGGGAAGAGTGAGAAGTCCCACGTCCCTCAATCAGGTAGGCGTGGGCAGGGCTCCGAACGCTCATCGGCGAAGAAACAGTGCTTCTGACAGTTACCTTATGGCCGGCGAACCCATGAATCAACCGGTCCCCAACCACTTACACTGCTTCACACACCGCTGGGCCAGTATCACATCCAACCAGTGGGTCCTCAAGATGGTTGAGAAGGGTTATTGTATTCAGTTCCTTTCAATCTCTTGGGACAGAAAACTGCTCCCTCACTCATCCCTCAGAAACCAGGAACTGTCCTATCTTCTCGTGATCAAATGCCAAAACCTCCTTTCCCTTGGAGCCATAGAAAGAGTTCCCAAGCGGGAGTGGGGAAAGGGTTTTTACTCCCAATGCTTTCTGGTCCAAAAAACCATCGGGGACCTTCGACCCATTCTAGATCTCAGAGCTTTAAACAAACACATAAGGAGAATGAAGTTCCGCACGATTTCCCTATCACAGAGATGGAAGGATTTGTCTCCCAGGGATTGGTTCGCAGCCCTCGATCTGAAAAATGCCTACTTTCACATAGCCATAAGGCCCCACCAAAGGTGGTTCCTAAGGTTCAGGGTGGCAAACCATTTTCAGTTCACCTCTCTCCCTTTTGGGCTCTTCCTGGACCCCAGGGTGTTCACAAAGAGCATGGCGCCAGTCGTGGCATACTTGCACAGATGGGACATAAGAATTTACCCCCATCTAGACGACTGGTTAATGGTCAGGAAATCAAGCTCTCAAGAAGAACTCCACGTCAAAACAGTAGTGAGGCTCTGCGACTATCCGGGCTTACATATAAACCAAGAGAAGTCAAAGCTCCGTCTATCCCAAAATGTAGAGTTCATAGGGGCGTGACTAGATGCCCCCAATGGGTTAGCATCCCTACCTCGCTCCATATATTGGAGCTGTAAATGTCCCCCATTACCATGGCCCGATGGTGCCTGCAGCTCCTTGGTCACATAGAAGTCTCCACCTCAGTGATCCAGACAGCGCGCCTGAGGATGAGGCCTTTCCAAATCTGGCTTTCCATGGTGTTCCACATATGGAGGGACTCCCTGAACAAGGTACTATCTCTTCCCCAGGACACTCTGGGGATACTTCAGGTTTGGAGGGATCCCTGCTTTGCCATGGGGGACATTCTCTTCAAAGACCTCAGGCCCTTGGTGACCTTAATAACGGATGCCTCGAACACAGGGTGGGGGGCCCACATGTCTGGGGGCCTTTCCACTCAGGGGCTCTAGTCCCATGCTGATGGCCCTCTCCACATAAACGTGAAGGAACTAAGGGCCATCAGGCTAGCCTGCTTGACCTTCTTAGACAAGATACGGGGCAGGTCGGTCCAGATCCTCATGGACAATACCACAGCCGTGTTCTACACGAATTGGCAACGGGAGGGGGTCCGCTCTACACTGCTTTGCGAGGAAGCGTGCAAACTGTGGGAACTGGCCTTAAGGCACAACTTCCGCCCTGTGGCCTCCCATCTACCCAGGGTGGACAACGGGCTGGCAGACTCTCTAAGCAGAAAACTGCAAGTGAACCATGAGTGGTCCCTTCATGACAAGGTGTTCTCCCTCCTGGTAGACAAATGGGGTCTTCCCCAGATAGACTTGTTTGTGAGATGACAATCGCAGATGCCCCCAGTTCTGCTCCCTCAGGGGCCAGGAGGAGGGGTCCCTCACCAACACCTTTCTCATCAACTGGTTGGGGCCCCTGATGTACGCCTTCCCGCTGGTTCCCCTAATACACAGAGTGCTCCTGAAGATTGACAGGGACAAAGCGAACATAATACTAATAGCTCTGGACTGGCCCAGACAGTACTGGTTCCCACTCCTGCAGGACATGTCTATAGAGATCCCACTCCACCTCCCACTGGGGGTGGAGCTCCTGACGCAGGACTCGGGGCGCCTTTGGCACCCAGATCCGGGCTACCTACACCTGACAGCCTGGATGCTCTCTGGCTCAGTGGGCATGAGAGGCTCTGCTCAGACAGGGTTAAGAAGGTCCTGGTTGGTAACAGAAGACCATCCACCAGGTCCACGTACACAGCCATATGAAAGTGATTCTCCAGTTGGGCCCGGGACAAGGGTATAGACCCTATATTAGCCCCGATTCACCTGATCCTCAACTATCTGCTAGACCTAAGGGAAGGAGGCCTCTCTCCTTCTTCACTGAGAGTCTATTTAGTGGCAATCTCTGCTCTCCATGAGTGTGGATGGACAATCAGTTTTCTCCCATCCCGCCTCACTCTGATTCCTAAAAGGTATGGAGAGACTTTTTCCCCAACCTCATAAACCCACCCTGCCTTGGGACCTGAATATCGTCGTCCGGGCAATGACAGAGCTGCTCTACGAACCCTTGGACTCAGCGACCCTCCTGGTCTTGTCCTGGAAGGTGGCTTTCTTAGTAGCAATCACCTCTGCCAGAAGGGTTTCAGAGTTAAAAGCCCTCTCCTCAGAGCCCTGTACACGAGGTTCTACGCAGATAAGGTGGTTTTGCGTCACCACCCATCCTTCCTCCCTAAGGTGGCCACCCCTTTCCACCTTAACCAAGAAATTTGCTTGCCATTTTTTTATCCAGATCCCCAGGTTACGCAGAACCAGAGGAAGTAAGTGGCATACTCTGGATGTGAGGAGGGCGCTCCTAACCTACATCGAGCGCACCTGGCCATTTTGCAAGACTTCCCAACTGTTTGTGGCAGTTGCCGAACGTAAGAGAGGTTTACCAGTATCTTCTCAGTGTATCTCCAAATGGATTGTGAACTGTATTAAGGACTGCTATGGAAGGTCAAGAACACCCCTTCCTGGAACTTCTAGAGCCCACTCTACCAGGGCTCAGGCATCCTCTATGGCCTTCCTTGACATGGTCCCAATCCAAGAGATTTGCAGGGCCGCTACGTGGTCATTGATTCATACCTTCACGACGCACTACGCTATCACCCAGCAGGCTAGAGATGATGCCGCTCTGGGCAGAGCTGTACTCAGTGTGGGTAGACTGTAACTCCTCCCACCATCCACAGGTACAGCTACCAGTCACCTGTAAAGACAGTTACTCACTGAAGGGGGAGTGGTCGGAGGGAGAATATATACAGCTCTGCTATCGCGTGACTCCAGGGGGCTCCCTCCAGCCACAGGAGTTGCTAGGGAAAAATCTGTGGCAGCCATGCATGCACTCGCGCACGCACCTAAATGGAGTTGACATGAGCACCACTCGAAGGAGAACTGAATGATGTGAGCAATGGCTGAAGGAGAAACGGAGGTTACTCACCATGGCTGTGTTCACACACAGGGGATTATTTCGACACGGTTGTTTCAAAACAACTTGTATCGAAATAACACCTTATTTTGAAATAACTTAATTTGAATTAACAGTTTGTTAATTTGAATTAACAAAAAAAAGCTCAAAGCAAAATAGCAGGTTCAGGCAACAGTTATTTCAAAACAAGTCACCATTGTTTCGAAACAACATGTTCGCACGGTGTTGTTTCGAAACAATTGTTTCAAAACAACGTTGTTTCGTCCCTGCATGGGGTTTAAGTTGTTTTGAAACAAAGCCGTTGTTTCGAAACAATGGTTCCCGTTGTTTCAAAACAACCGTGCGTCGTGTGAACAGGGTATTTCTTATTTTGAAACAACCTTAGTTGTTTCGAAATAAGAGTGCTGTGTGAACACAGCCCATGTGCAGTAGCCGTGCTTCTTCGAGATGCATGTCCCCACACTGCTCCACTGTAGGTGTGTGTGGTTGTGCCCGCACCTAGCACTGGAGATTTTGATAGCAGAGTGCCAGAGAGGGGAGCGTGCTGCCACGGTGACGTCACGGCTATCTTCCCGCCGTTTGGAATGCGCGCTCCCCCCTCCCACAAGTCAGTTCCTTCTCTACCGCGGAGTACCCAGTGTATGAGACTCCGAAGGAGAGGGGAGGCGGGTGGGTAGTGGAGCAGTGCGGGGACACGCATCTCGAAGAAGCACGGCTACTGCACGTGGTGAGTAACCTCCGTTTCTTCTTCGAGCAGTGTCCCCACTGCTCCACTGTAAGTGATTATCTAGCAGTGTCGCTCCCTGGAGGCGGGACCTTCGGAGTTGTCCCTTCTTACGGTGTTAAGCACTGCAAGACCCATGGCAGTGTCCATAGAGGCATGTTGATCCATGGCATAGTGTTTCACGAAAGTGTCTGCCGACGCCCAAGTGGCAGCCTTACATATGTCCAATATGGGAACGTTTCGAAGGAAGGCTGTGGTGCTAGAAACCGCTCTGGTAGAGTGAGTCCTGATAACGCCGGGGGGTTCAAGTCCACGTTTCTGATAGGCCAGCCGGATACAGCTTGAGATCCATTTGGACAATCTTTGATTTGACATGGGATTGCCCTTAGATCTTTCCGTTATTGAAATAAATAGGCGAGGAGTGTTCCGGAAGGATTTCGTCCTGTCGATATAGAATGAGACAGCCCGTTTCACATCCAAAGTGTGTAACGCTGCTTCCTCTGGGCTGGCATGAGGTTTTGGGTAAAAAACCGGGAGGTGAATCGTCTGGTTAATGTGAAACGTAGAAAAAACCTTTGGCATAAATTTTGGATGGGGCCGGAGAGAGATCTTGTCTTTCATAAGCATCGTAAATGGGGGGCATCGCCTAGAGATCTGGAACCGCGACCCGCTCTCGAACAGAACAGCAGACACTTCTTGTTGGCCTGGGTCGCAAACAAGTCCACGCTCGGATAACCCCAGCATCGGAATACGCTCGTGAGAACTGTGTCGTTCAGTTCCCACTCGTGAGGATCCAGGAAGTTTCTGCTTAGATCGTCCGTGACCGTGTTCAGTACGCCTGGTAGGTACACCGCTGAAATGCGAATATCGTGTGCCAGGCATCAATGCCATAACTTCAACGCCTCTAGGCACAGGGCTCACGAGCGAGCTCCCCCTTGGCGATTGATGTAATACATGGTCGCCATATTGTCTGTCTGAATTTTGACATTCTTGCCGTGTATAATCGATAGGAAGTGTTGACAGGCGTTCTGCACTGCTCGTAGCTCGAGGATATTGATATGCAGGGTAGCTTCCTGGCGGGCCCATCTGCCCTGCATTGTCAGGTGCCCAAGGTGGGCACCCCATCCCGTGAGAGAGGCGTCTGTGGAAATAAGGACGTCTGCAACGTCTGGAGCGAACGGGACATCCTGGAGCACATTTCGTGGGGAGGTCCACCATGTGAGAGAGTCTTTGATTGCCTGTGGAACTGAGAGCTGCCGATATTTCGCGTGTCTGTGCGACTTGAATTCCTTCAAGAACCACAACTGCAGGTGTCTCATGTGCAGTCTGGAGTCGGGGACCAGGTAAGTTGCCGCTGCCATATGCCCAAGAAGCTGCATGCACGTGAGGGCCAAAACCAACGGGGAAATTCGGACCTGGTCTATGCTGTCTGATAGGGCTGTGACCCTGTCCGCTGTGAGAAATGCTCTGCAAGTAGGAGTACATATTTGAGCTCCTATGAACTAAATTTTTTGAGTTGGAGTCATGAGAGATTTGCTGTAGTTGATGGTGAGGCCCAGCGAGAGAAACAAAGATTCTGTCAGCTTCACCGCCTCCTGGGCTGCGGCAAAGGAGCATGCTCTCAATAGGAAATCGTCCAGGTAGGGGAAGACAGATATGCCCCCTCGACGTAGATATGCTATCGGTGCCGCCAAAATCTTTGAAAACACTCTTGGCACTGTGCATAGGCTGAAGGGAAGGACATTGAACTGATAATGCGTGTCCAGGAACATGAAGTGCAGGAATTTCCTGTGTGCTGGATGTATTGTAACGTGGAAATATGCGTCCTTGAGGTCGAGGGATGCCAGCCAATCGTTTCTCTCTAAGGATGTAAGGATATTAGACAGCGTTACCATTTCGAATTTATGCACCCGAACAAATTTATTAAGGTCTCTGAGGTCCAAGATGGGTCTCCAGCCCCCTGTTTTTTTCCGTGTTAAGAAATATCTGGAATAGAATCCCTTGCCCCTATATTGTACAGGGACCTCCTGGATCGCTCCTATGGTCAGGAGAGTGGTCACTTCCTCCCTCAAAAGTTGTACGTGAGAGGGGTCCCTGAAGAGGGATGGGGAAGGGGATTTGGGGATGGGTGTGGCTATGAAGGGTATTAAATAGCCAAACTCAACAATCTCTAACACCCATTTGTCTGATGTTAGGGACTCCCATCTGTGGATGAACTGTGCTAGTTTGTCAGTAAACCATATGGGTGCTTGATTTCCTTCGAGGGAAGATGGTATACGTTGGCTAGACAAACCCTCGACCTGATGTTCAAAAGTGCTGCCGGGTCAACTGGGGTTGCACATTTTGTGCTGGTTGGGCAGTTTGCCTACGCCTGCTATTTTGCTGCCTGGATCTCGGACGCGAAGATTCGAACCTCCGACGCTGTTGTTGGTAGGAGAATCTATTGCTTTTATTATATTGATACCTGTTGGTACGAGGTCTGTACGTGGGTGGTTGAATTCCTAGTGTTCGAAGAGTAGCCCTTGAGTCTTTTAACGAGTGCATTATATCGTTTGTCTTTTCTCCAAACAGTTTAATCCTATCGAAAGGCAAATCCTCTATGATGGCCTGTAGCTGTCTCAGGAGGGCCGCTGCGTGAAGCCATGCTGGTCGACGGAGCACCACTGCAGAGCCAATGGTACGTGCCGCTGTGTCTGCTGCGTCCAATGCTGCCTGTAGAGCCACCCTTGATATCAGTAGGCCTTCCTGAAGGACCGCATTAAAACATTCCTTTTTCTCCTCAGGGAGTATTTGGGAAAGCTCTGCCAGCTTGGAATAGTTCTCATGATTATAATCTGCTAATAGGGCAGCATAATTTGCTATCCTCAGTTGGAGTGTGGCAGATGTATAAATCTTCCTGCCCATTACATCCGTCTTTCTATCCTCCTTATCCGGTGGCGATGCTCTGGCATAGGTCTGTTTCATTCATTGGTTTGCGGCGTCTATGACTAACGAATTGGCCTGTGGGTGGGAGAATAGGAACTCGTTATCGCCAGGCATAATGAAGTATTTTTTATCAATTTTCTTGTTTGTGGGAGGTACAGAAGCTGGGGTCTCCCATATTGAAGTAGCTGGCTCCATGATGCCTTAATCCATGGGCATTGAGACCTTGGATGAGGTACTCGCCTGAAGGATTCTATACAACCTGTGCTTGGAAGCACTGACAGGCTGTTCTGGCAAGTCCAAGGCTGTAGCCACTCTCTTAAAAAGATCCTGGAACTGTCTGGCTTCATCACCCTCCAATTGTGTCTCGTCCATATTTGCTACCCCATGTGATCTTGCTTGGGAGACGAGATTGTCTGGTGACCCGGAAGTGGGAAGCGTGGTACCCTGTGTCTGGTGCAGCTTTTGAACCTGAGGGGGTACCCCGGCCATTTGCGTTGGCGGATAGCCTGGCCAGTTAAGCCAAGGAGCCCACGGCATGCCATAAGGAGGATACTGGCACCAGGTGTTAGGCTGCCACTGGCATGACTGGAATTGCAGTTTATCGGGTCCCGTCTGCTGCAATGGGACTCCGGTGTTTCTATCGTCCATCTCTGATACAGAACTCATGATGGAACGGGTATCCGAGGGCGACTGAGACTGCTCGTCGTCATCAGACGATTGCATGCTGTATAGTGGAGAGAGACGTGAGGAGGAATCTGAAGAGAAGTCCTGCCTGAGACAGTGTTTCGTCTTCTTGGACCTCTTCCTGGGTGGAGACGAAGACCTGCTCTTACGTCGGGAACCTGCCTCAGCCACCTGTGCCCGATCCTGGTAGGTAACAATGCAGGGGGGCATATGTTGCGGTGCCGGAGGCTGATAAGGCGGCGCCGGCATCTGGATCGCCGTTGGGGTAGGGAAAGCCAGTGTTTGCACAGCGCTGCTCAGCGCCAGCGTTGTGGGTACCGACAGCAACATTGCCGCCCCCGATGCCGTGGCAGTTCGCTGGATCGGGCCTGTTGCTGCCATGGCCGTGGTGCCGGTGGAGGACTGCGGCAACGGAGCCGTGGGCACCGTGATTGGTGCCAGGGTGCTCTCTGTTAGCCCTGGCGCCGGTGAAGAGCAGTCCGGTGGTGGCGCGCTAACTGCCGGCTTCTTCAGCCGCTGCGCTGCGGGGCTTTCCTGCAGCTTAGATTTGCTGCGCCCCGAACTGTTGGGGGGAGCCAGAGTCTCCTTAGCATGAGACCTGCTGTGCCCCTTTTTGCTCGTGGCCGAGGAGGCTGGGGATGGCGGCTGGGAGCCGGTTTGTCCCCCGGACGTCCTGTGGGGAGAGGCGCTTGGCTCCGATGCTGGGCGGAGCGCGCCTTCCATTAACATAATCTTTAGCCTCCCGCTGCGTTCTCTCCTCGCCCTTGCCTTCAGTGAGGCACAGTGAGGGCAGGAACTCGCCAAATGTGCCTCTCCCAGGCACTTTATACATCTGTCATGCCCGTCCGAGAGCGGTACAGGGTCACAACAATCTGTGCAGCGCTTGAAGCCTGAGGCGTTAGGCATATCAAGCTTTGGTGTTGCTGTCCGTCACTGCGTTTTCAACTCTTTTGTTGGTTTTTTTTTTTTTACAGGTAAATGTTGAAAAAATAACAAGAAAGAAAAATAACTAAGTAAGTAAGTAACCCTATCTCACTATGAGGAACTAACTATATACAACTGAGGTAAGGAGCTCCTCTCAAACGGTGCTAGTGCTGAGGCGGCTGAGAAGGAACTGACGGGTGGGAGGGGGGAGCGCGCATTCCAAACGGCGGGAAGATAGCCGTGACATCACCGTGGCAGCGCGCTCCCCCCTCTGGCACTCTGCTATCAAAATCTCCGGTGCTAGGTGCGGGCGCAGCCACACACACCTACAGCGGAGCAGCGGGGACACTGCTCGAAGAAGAATGGTGGGTTACTTACCAGTAACCGTCCTTCTTCAAGATAGGCTGCTCACATACATTCAGGCCCCTCCCACCATCCCGCTAAAGGAGCTGGCAAAGGTATATGGGACTGGAAGGCTCAAGGTCACCTATATAACTGCAGTCACAGTGTGGAGGGGGCGTTGGCCGTGCGCCCTGACCTGACAGGCTAACGCTAAAGACTTTCCGAGCTACCATGCACTGCGGCACATAGACACCTGTAACCGAATGTATGTGAGCAACCCATCTTGGAGAAGGACAGTTACTGGTAAGTAACGCACTGCTCCCTGTTGCAGAAATGTGTGTATGTGTGAGTGTGAGTGTGTTGGGATTTAAGCTCTAAGCAAGACAAACTGTTCATTTTTCTCTGTGACTTTAGTTTAGAGAAGCTCTTGTGTTTTCAATAAATGTGGCTTATTGCCTTGTCCCCCGTAGAAGGTCTCATCAATTCTTGGTAAAACACTTTAGCTTCAGGACTTGCAAGCCTTAAGTGGCTCTGCAAAACCTGAGGGCACATCCATTGCATGTGGCCAAACCACTGACACCCACACATTCTGCAGTTACAGTTAAGGAAGGCCAGGAAAGCCGGACCTGTCAGAATCATTTTATGTTCAGTCACTAGGGGATGTGGATGGACAATTTGCTTGTTGTGCTCTGGAGACTCTCTGGGCTGCTCAAGCCTAGTGATTTGGTTGTAGTGTAACTCCAGCTGAATAGGTCTGAATAATGCTCTGCTTTGTGGAACAGCAGAGGAGAGCCACTGAAATGGTTTCCTTGTCTTGGCATTTCACATTGCCACCAGTGACTGGTTTGGATCTCAGTCCTTTCCAAGTGGGGTGGGGGTACAAACGCAAGCAGTACAATGGCCTTTTTTCCTTTCTTGGATGGCTATTTATGAATCTTGGTGGAGCTTCCTGGGTTCATACTTGCACATTCAGGACGAGAGGGACCAGTTAGGTGAGAGTTCCATGTTGCTGGACTGTGAAATATGTGCTCTTAAGGGAGATGCCCACTCCCTTCCCTAATAATCTTTTTCTAAGAAATATTCATTTGCAAGCACGTTGTCCTCTGCTTCCCAGCAACTAGGAAGGCCCATTATATCAGAAGTGGACAAAACTGACTCACAGCCAGGTGCCAGCAATTTTACTTTTGGTGACCTGAGGGTGCTCCTCCGTTACATTTCTGCAGTGGAGGCAGGTGATGGGTTACTAAAACTGGTTGCCATGGTGACTAGAAACAGATTTGTCTAGGCCTGTATTATACACTCCTGGAAAAGAGAATCACTGCCAGGAAATTTGGTGCTGGTGAAAAGTGCCTGTTAATCACCTGACAAGCTGAAGTGCTCTATGCGCAGAGCAGGAACTGTCTGGGTAGCTGCAATTAAACCGTAAGTAATGGTTTTGTCTGCATAAGCACATGACAGTGGTCATGGGGCGCCAATGGCAGAGATCACTTTGAATGAGATGAGATGAAGTGATGCTGGTAAGGAGTTTAGAGTCTAGTGACGTGTAGGAAGGGCTCAGGGACTCAAACCCCTTCCTGCCAGCAAGGGTCAAAGAAAGGGCATGTCCAAGTGGTGTGACAGATGGTTTGCACCTGTGACCTCCTCAGGAAAAGACCTCTGGAGGAGATGGCTGTCACTGTGACCCGAGGACAGGTTTAAATCTATTAGTCAGCTGCTTTACAAATTGGCAGGGCTAGTGTGACCTCAACAGTAATGGAGCAGCTGCTGGAGACCTGAAGCCCAGTCAGCCTGGCTCTCCATTTTCAACAACATAGCAACAAGTGCACTTGGAATGAGGCAGGCTCTTGACAGAACAATCTGATGGGTGCCTTGCACTGCTTCTGCTGGTGTTAGTACACAGGCTCCTCTTTCTGGGAACTGGATATGGCCAGGAGGTGGATGGCCACTGGATGTGTGCACGCCAGCTGTCCTCAGCTCCTGAATCAAGTCTACTTGCTCCCAGCTGACTGGCAGGACTCAGCTTCAGTTTAAAAGCTGCCTGCTGTGACCCCACAGCAGAGCTGTAACTACAGTGGATCTTCGAAGCATCTGAGGAAGTGGGATCTTCTCCCACGAAAGCTCATGCAAAAAATAAATCTGTTAGTCTTAAAGTGCCACACAACTGCTTGTTGTTTTTTAACTACAGTGGAGCCACCAGGGCTTTGCCCCAGGCACTTGGGAGTGGCTCAGTAGACCAGCTCTATTGGGGGGGGCGGTTGCAGTGTCAGCTCCAAGTGCCGCTAATGGCAAGGGGTGTTGTCTGATTGGAATGCATCCAGGGTCGCAAAATAGAGCGTTACAGCTCTGCCCCACAGGATACGGGAATCAAAAAGCAAAGTGGAATGCTCAGGGTACTCATTTGCATACTACCACATTGCCCTCCTAGCTCAGGAGATAAGTGAAAGACTAGCTGGCTTCTGCATCTGCAGAATGATATTCCTTGCACCTTTTGATCTTATGGGGACACAGTTCCCAGTTTCTGACAAGGGAGTTCCTGGCAAGGGAGTGGGCCATTTCCCTGGGTTGTGTCTGCTTTTCAGCTGTACTCCAGACAGCCTGGGCAGGCCCCGATGTCACTCTCATTTCATTAAGCCCTGCTGATGCACAGCCCTCCATGCCTGCCAGATCAAATTATAAATACCAGGAATTTCAATGAGACGGGAACTATATTTGGAAAGGCTTAATGTAAGTGGCAGTTTGGGAGCTCCCTGCTCCTCTGGTATTTGTAGGTCAGTAAGATGTGATGTAATCAGAACAGCTCACCTCATGCATATCTTTGGAAGCCCACTGGCTGAGGTGCCATTTCTGTTGGTTTTACAATGCTTACCTGAACCGGATATGCACATGGTTCGTCTGGCCTAAGAGGCAGGACTAAAGTATGCTGAAACCAAGCCTAGTCCAACTGCATTAGCCCGTTGAAGTCAGTTCAGCATAGATGGGGGTCTAACATATTTGTGTCCTTGCAGCATGGCAGTAACACCTAAGCACTCGCTTTACATTGTTTCTGGCACCTTGCAGTCACCCTTGCTGCTCACGCTGTACCTGGTCTCTGTACAGCATCAGCACAAACACCATTCTATCCCCCTTCAAAGTGGTGTAAAGATGTACGCCCAACCCCCAGGTCTGTCCTGGGGAGAGCATAGCATGAACATTCCCCTTCACAAAGGAGACACTCAAGGCACAGCCAGGGAAGTGATCTGACTGTGACTCCTGCGTGGCAGTGTCAGGATCAAAGCTCCAAGCCTTCGCCACTAGGGAAGCCAGTCTCTGTGACAGAATGAAATCCCACAATACTTTTCATCCACAAAGGATTTGAGATGAAGGTGACGGCAGCAAAGTGTGGATGGATTTGGATACTGGGTGGGGATGACAAGATGAGTTGAGATGCTTTCTACTCCATGCCCTGGAGCAGAGCTAACTCCATAGCTTCTTTCCCAGAGCATATCACAGGAGGGGGAATGGGGGGGGGGGGAGGGGGGCAGAGAGGAGAAGGAGATATGAAGTGTATAGCTCTTCCCCTCTGCTTTGGTTGCTGCTGTCCCACAATGTAGACAGGGGCCTTTGCTGAGACCCTGCTAGCCAAACTGTACAACAGACCATTCCCCCAGTTAGATTCCACAGCACACTTTTACTACATACTTCTCATATTGCCCATGTTTGCAAGGGAAACTGACCTAGAATAATACAGATAGGACTGTGTTTAAACTTGAACATAACACCATTCTTAGCAAAGATGTTTTTGGCTTCATGTCATTCATCTGTCTGCATTTCTAAAGCCCTTGTCACCTTAATGTCTAGACTTAATATTGACAAGCTCCAGAAGAACTGGCAATGGAGGCAGAGACATGGAAAAGGAGCCATGTGCACACAGCAAGATGCCAACAAGCAGAGGTGGTGTCGCACAATCTAGACAGGACAAGCAAAGGGAGAGAAGAAGGTGCCATTGATAATGCTCCAGCACCTGTGGGAGGCTAGCCTGGGTCACGCTAATGCCCAAAAGAAGGGATTGCAGAGCATGAACTCAAAAAGCATGAAGAAGCAACAAGGAGTCGAGCAGCAGATTTCATTTGCTTTGCAAATAAGTGCATTATTCCAATGGGACAGAGCATGCAATTCAGTAGAAACCAGAGTCCTGTGGCACTTTATGCCTGAAGAAATCTGTTAGTCTGTAAGATTTCATGGGTGCCTGGTGAAATTTGTTTGTCTTTAAGATACTACAGGAGTCTTGGTGTTTTTGATGTACACAGATAACATGGCTACCTCTCTAGAACTTGTCACCATTCAGTTCAGTAGGCTGTAATGTCTGCAGCCTCACTTATGCTTTGTTTTAAACACATGTGACGTACCTTCAGGTAGTTTCCCCTCTGAGTGCAAGTACCTGTGAATTGAAACAGACACACGATGAACATTCAGTAAGACCACTGAAGAGTCCTTCTTTAAATATGTGTAAGCACACACACATGCACGCACACAAAAACTCACAATGATGGCCCCTAAACTAAGCTTTCTGGAGCAAACACAGGATGTCCCAACTCCCAGTAAGCCTAACAGATAAAAGATCAGATTCCCCCAGATGATTTTGCTCCTGATCCATCACTACACCTTCCTTGTTCTCATCACTGATGGGCTGGTGGGCTAGGGCACAAGCACTCCCCTCCCAAGTCCCATTGGCTTTCAATATAGGGAACACTGCAAGAAGCTGCCAAATACCTATTGATGGGAGAGAGCCTTTGTTTTTCAGAGTCCTATTTCCACTGGCTGGTGACACAGCCTCAGCAGCAACTCCCCTCTAGCAAACCATGCTAAACTGAGGACTTGCTGGCGATGTGCTAGCCAAGGTTCCCCAGTCCATGTCCATGGGGATCTGCATATTTACCCTAACCCTGTAACTCTGTTCACAAGAGCAAGTGTTTGAACCCACTTCTGTTTCCATTGTTTTAACCAGGTTCTGAATAGACACTGGTTCAGTTCTGGCCCAGGATAGTTGCTCTTTTTCACTCCTTGACAGTGTGTGCATGGGGGTAGGAGGTTTAATGACTTCATTCTGGGGAGCGGTGCCATATGGAGAGCCTTGCAGACACAGCCCCTCTAGTTATCCAAAGAGCAAGGACAGCACAGACAATGTCAAGGCAAGCTTCTCCCATGCTGTCCTCACAATGGGCCTCAACCCCAGTTCAGAAGGACTTCTCAAAAGAAAAGAAAGACATTAGAAAACAGAGTGAGTGTTGCCCAAATCAGTGGAAATATAAACAGTGATGTAATTCATATCAGTAAGCATGAGTGGATGTCACATACTGAAGGAGTGGGAAGGTGGGTAGCCTCATTCTCCTTTATCTTTCTTGTTTTCCTGCTACAACTCTGCCCTCCCCTCTCCATGTGTAACTCAAGACAGCTCACACCCATAGCTCTATTTACATCTCTGATTTTGACCCAGGTTGCTGATGGCTGGACCTGTGGATCTCCAGTAGATGGCAGCAGGAATAGTTACATAGCAAGGCTTGTTCATGCAGAGGGAAAAACAAAATAGACAATGGCTCATTTTGCGGGAGGAGGAGGAGGAGAAAAGGTTATTTAACCCTGTGTAATATTTAAACAGATTGTTATCATCTCATACTGGTGCATTTCATGTGTAAATCAACCTGGAAAAAACGGTATATTGTCTCTAAACTGCAATGTTCCTCTGGTCATGTTCAAATGACAATTATCTCTAGTTACTGGTTAGTTTCAAGGAAATGGATTAGCCATAAGAGCATAGACAAAATAGGAAGCACTGAGTGATGAATGTGCAAAGTAATTCCAAGCAGAAATGAAGCCAGAAATGCAGGACATGGCAATACTCCAAAGCACTGATCAGGAGACCAATGCCCTAGCAGATTCTTCAAGCTCTCCTTCTCGAGAGCAGCGGGCTGGAACAATTTGTGCAGTGGGGGTGCTGAAAGCCACTGATCCAAACTGTAAGCCTGAGGATGATGGAAACCACGTCAGGCCAAGCAGTAATACTGCATCCCCATCACTCCTACTTCCTGCACCTGTGCTCCAGCAGCTATGAACCAACATTTTCTTCCTCCAGTCTAGGAACTGATCCTTGTAATATTTCTTCAGGCACCATCCTCTCCACAATTAAATTTCCACTATTCAGACTCCCCTCTTCTTGACTTTCTGCTCTGCCACCAGGGTGACAAGCAGGATATTAAGTGCTGTAAATAAAAGACATTGAAAAGGATGCTTAAGCTAGCAGAATGAAGAGCTGTCCCACGAGTGGACTAGTAATAGTCATCACTGGCCACAAACATTACAAGCAAGAAGCCTGCCTGGAGAAGCCCAGTTAAGATCTGTGCACACAATCGGCAAGGAAGGAAGGTTCAAGCAGCAGCAGAATGGGGGATTTCTGTTCACAAAGGTTCAGGAGGAAACAGCACCACTGGAAATTCAAGTGGTTTTGGTCAACATGACAGGTCCCTCAGTGCTGGCACTGCAACCTGTCTGTGCTCTGACCCGGAAGAATTGCTCCATTGATGTCCTTATTACCTCTGCCCTGAGCCAACACTAGAACACAGGCTGGAAAACATACTGTGCAGCATTACTAGTATGAAGTACACATGGCTGGAGTGCTGCAGAGAAACCAATAGACTTATTCATACCTCTTAGATGGGATTGACTAGTGCTTGCAGAGAAAGCAAGAGAGCATGAGGCATGGCTCCACCTCACTGAAACCCACATATATATATATATATATATACTAACAAATATTCCTTCCCAAAATCAGTCTTTCAACTCCTTCTCACTCCACAGTTCTCTCCAGAGAACACTTCCAAGTAGGAGAAAGGTTGCAGCTTTTCACTGTTGTCATTTGGGGAATGTTGTTTTATAGCCTGGATGTGCTGTGGTTTGGGTGAAATTTAAGAGTCTGGCACTAGCTCACAAGAAGAAAAAGATACAAATGGGCTCTTTCCTGAGAGATGTTTATTATTTTGAAGTGGTGCTGCAGCGAAAGCAAGGACAGATGGAAGGTGCCACAACATTTACAGACTACACAGGGGTCCCTGGCTGTGTTTGTTATGCTAGTGGGAAGTTCCCGGACAAGGCATCTTCTCTATCTGCTCCTGAGGGAGCAGGAGGAAAAGCAAGAGCCCCTGCAACAAAGGTTCTTCTTCAAGCGCTGCTCACATCATTCAGTATTTGGTGTCTATGTGCTGCAACGCATGAGTGGTTGGAAACTTTTTAGCCCTAGCCTGTCAGAGCAACGTCGGCAGCCAACGCCCCTCTGGCCACTCCTCTGGCTATATTTATGGCCCTGACCCTGATCCTCCTCAATTCCTTTTTCCACCCTCAGCAATGGTTTTGGAACAGCCCACTTCTTGCGATTACACAAGTGCCTGTTGATTCACTGTGTATGAGCCACCTGTTCACTCTGGAAGATTTGTTGGTGCTCTTATTGAGCATACGAGTTCGGAGTCAGAAGACTGCTCCCAACAGCCACCTACAATGCCAGGTATCAATCCCTACGCTGCTTGTCAAATCTGACTCCCACGAGAAGTGCCTGCAGTGCCTGGGTGAATCGCAGCAGGCTCCTGAGTGCTCCATCTGTCAGTCCTTTAAACCGAGGATTTTGAAAGACAGGGAGCAGAGGCGCCATGTATTGACCCTGGAGCAAGCATGGCAGCCTATCCCTGGAGAGCTGGTGTCACCATTGGAGCCATCAGCACGACGTGCCAGACTGGCACTGGAACCCTCTTGGCGCCGCTCCCCTCAGGAGCAAAAGACGACGTGCTCAGTGTCCACCTCAGTGCCGAAGCACAGGCACCACTCCAGCTCTCACCGTTGGGGTCACTGTCGGCATCAGGGCCAGGAGGCCATGGAGGTCCCTTCCACCCCAGAGGCTTTCAAGGTGGCAAAAGCCCTTCTGCTTTTTCCAGCACCTCCTCCTCCTAAGTCTCCAAAGCAGAGAAGAAAACCTGCTTTCCTCTCAGAGACATGGACCGTTCCGGGCCACAAATCTCTGTCCCCTACTATGGTACCAAGCTCTCCGGTAATGCAGCCAGAAGGAGTTTCTCCCCCTACAAAAAGACCCGTCGGTACCAACCCACGCTCTATGTCCAAGTGCCATAGAACATGCTCTTCCTCCCCGAGCACCGTAGTGCCACTTAATCGTCGGCTCTGACCACCTTGGCCGCTCCTTGCACCAGTACTGAGACAAACCCACCACTTTGGCACCAGGGTATATTATGCCCCCTGAGCCCCAAGAAGGTCACACCCTCACAAAGGGCCAGACAGGCCCATGAGGGATCGCCGGCACTGGGTACCTACCAATACCAGTTTCACGAGTGATCCATACCATGGGAAGCTCTCCTGTGGCCAGCTTCCCACAGTACCAAGGAGTCCAGGACCACTCCCACTTTGTTAGCAAACCCTGATGGGGCCTTAAACGCCAAGCCATGGTTGTACAGGGAGAACACTACGGCCCACTTCGACTTTCTCCGCCGCATTACAGGGCACACAGGTCTAGTCGTCAAGCCCATCAGGGGGGACCAGGACCCCCTATTCGACCCCGGGTTAACATCTTGCCCAGATGTGATAGCGGTACTGCTGCACCCTGGCAAACTTCTCCTTCTATTCTGCCAGTCTCTGACATAGCGGGCCATAAATACCAAGTCCCACCGGAGGACTTCCCCTTTTTGGTTCACCACTTGGTACCAAGCTCCTGAGTAATGGAAGTCGCCTTAGGGAGTGGGAGCCAACCCTCCCCAGATCCCATGCCGAGATCGAGGGAGGCAAGAGGGCTGGACCTCATGGGCTAGAAGGTGTAATCAACCTCCGCCTTCCAGCTGTGGATTGCAAGCCACCAGGTGCTGGTGGGAAGGTACACTTTAGATATCTAGGAGTCCTTGAGGAGATTCTGGGATCTCCTCCCTCAGCAGCATAGGGAAGACTACGACTCCCTCACAGAGAAGGGCATGCTAGCATCCTGGGATGCACTCTTTGCTGCATAGGATGCCTCAGATACAGCGAGTTGAAGTGTAGCCATGGCCATTGCTATGAGACGCGCAGTGTGGCTGCAGGAGGCAGACCTGCCTCAAGACATGCAATAGGCTATTCAAGACCTCCCCTTCGAGGGACAGTCCCTGTTTGCAAACAGACCACCTGCTATGTGGCACAAGGGAGCCCAGGTCAGCCTTCCAATCTCTGGGCATACTCCCACCACAGATCCCCAATCGCCCTTCTAGCCCTCGCCAACACCAGGAGCGCCGATGGGAGAGGCACCGAACAGGGACCAAGAGGCAGTATCAACCTTCCAGGGACCCGAGATCCCCTTCTTCACCGGGAACTTCTCCCTAAGCTGCCATGGCCCTCATCAGGGAAGCCTCCACTGGTGCACTAACCCCCCCCCAGTTTTTACTCCATCCCTACCCCAGTAACCTCTCAGAAATCAGCGGCAGAGGCCCTACATGGGGCTCCATCCGCAGCTAGGGGGTGGGGAGTGCCATCCTTAGGTTCCAAGAACCCTTTTCCCTACATCAGAGGGATAGATGACCTGCCTTAGGTGAATTTATCCATTCATGCTTTGGAGTTTTACATCAATCCATGCTCTCTCATCTGACTGGTCCCAGGCCTGTAGACCCGGCTCTGGGCGTTCGAGTTAAATCACCCCCTCATTCTCTCCTGGGGCCTTATATTTCCCTTAACTGGGTACCCTTAGGGCTCCCCACTGAGGCTGAAGTATATGAATGCTTTCAGGTTTGCCCTTTTCACTGCTCCATCCAACCACATGATCTTTGTGATCTTGACTTCAGTCACTTGACATAGTCCTCTCAACCAGACTCCCTGTCATTCGCCCCAGAGCCTGGGTCAGCTTCAACTCATTCTGGAGTCTCAATCTCACCTATCAGTTAGCTGTCTAAACTGCTTGTACATGCAGGAGTGAACTTCCACGTGGCCAGTTATGAGCCTGATTTTTCAGCCACATCAGGACTGGATCCCAATGAACTCACTTGCTGGACAACAGAGTGCACTTCCAACGCTTCTCGGTTCTATGATTGGAGGCCTAGGGGTCTCTTCATCTGGACCTCCTGCTACTCACAGAAGAATGGGGCAACAGAAAACCCCCAACCCCTCTTAGCCATTCCCACAGACTAGTTGAGTTGCTCTACCACCACACTCTTAAGGTGACCTGCCCAGGAGACACCCATACACAGTACAGGTATGGTGAAAATTCCCCTCCTACCCCTAGGGAGATGGGTGGCAGGCCCACCGTTTTTCCTCTTGATGCCGCATAAATTCTACCAATGGAGAACAGGGGTCAAGGGACTCTAACATTAGCCCCATCAGGATGTACCCCCCCCATGGGCCCTCCACCTTCCTCTCTCTTCCCTCCTCACTCCTCCCCCTCGTCACAATTCCCTCTACAAGCCTTTTGGGGCTCCTTGACCCAAAAGCAGGGATGTCCCTTCGACTCCGTTAACAATGCTACACCACTCCAAGCATTTACTCCTTTGGGCCAGTCTGCACTAGCACCACTACTCTCCGGGGTGGGCGGGGGGGAGGGAAGGAATCAACCACTGTTGTCAATGTGGTAAGAACAATGGGTCTATCTCTCTTCCTCCCCACTAGGGATTCCCTGGTTCCCCATAGGAGAACTAGGGGCTACCAGGGCCTTGAAGGGAGTTTTTTTAGTTAATGCGGTGGGGCATCCCCATCCTCAGGAGTAGCCTACATGGAGGATCCTTCCATCTTATATGTCTCCTTGAAACCCTAATCTGCTGGGTCTAACACATCATGTGTAACATCCACGAACAACGTGCTTTTGTGCTGCGTGACTTGCTGCCGGACAGGTTTTTCCCCCCTCCTTTTTATTAGGGACCAGGCCCTAATTCTTCAGGGTGGTATCACCCCCCCACCCCCGCCTTTCCCTCACCCTTCATGGAGTTAGGACTCTCAACAGCCCCCCCCCCCACTGACTATCAGGCAGTGATCAAACACTTCTGCAATTCTGACTAAGGGGGAAATTAAAGCACATACTCCTCTTGTATGTCTGGGGGAGACCCCTCTCCTTCCTTCACAAGGAGTCACTGGCATAAGGAAACAGCTTCACTGCTCCTTCAAGGGAGACTCTGGGATGCCTCCTGGTCCACTTAAGTGTCCTAACCTTACTCAAATGCAGGTTAGTTACATAGTTCTGAGGTCTCATCCCCTTCCAATTCACTGGTGTCCTACAGTTTTAACCTTGAAAGGCCACAGGGGATTTCACATCCCCTGCACACTCTCCACAGGGGTCAGGAGGGCCTCTCCTACTTTCCTTACCCGTTCTTGCTCATATTGCTCCAGTGGTGCAAGAGGGGCCTGGACAACGAGAGGAGTTGGCTTCCAAATCACCAATGACCGACACTCTCCCTTATTCCCTGTTTCCTTACTACCCTAAGTCTTAATTCCAATCCCTAGGGGTCCCCTTCCTGTTTTCCCAGTGGAGGTTTTACTTAGCTTCCTACTGACGGAAGGTACTGAAACAAAGAATTCCCTCTTCACTTCAGAACTTAGACATAGGCCATCCACTGGGGTTTTTTGTTCCCTTGCTAATTGTGGAGGGGCATCCAATGGGCCACTACCCTCAGGACAGTTGTTCTCCCCTAGTCCACACTGGGTCCATTTTGATAAGAGTCTAAGCAAGGTTATATTTAGATGTCACGGACTTCTCATTAGCGACTTGGTGTGTCTACATTACTGCTTTTTTCCTAACTCGCCAAAGGGACCCAGAAGTTATACCCGCATCTAGGTCCCACATTGTGCTGTTACTAGCTTCCCTTCTGCCTGGTTTTGCTATTACCCATTTAAGGGGACTCCCTCATCAGGTTGGGACTAGCCCCTAGAGCAAGTTTGCCCAACTATACCATCCTGAATACACTTTCAGCACTTGACCTGACAAACCAACCTAGACACTCACAACCTGAAGGTTCAAAACTCCACTTGCATGGAGAGGGTGGGTTTTATCCTCACCTTTATCTTCTGGCTCGTGAGAGTCAATCATCTTGCAGTGGGTAGGCCAAGTGTGGAACTTCCTTTGTTTTTGTTTTTTTTTATTGTTTTAGCCACATTCAAAATTGAGGGCATCCAAAGAGATTTAGGACAGCCCAGTGTTAATACTTTTGCCTTCAAGGCAGGGTGACACACAACTTCTCACTGATTCCTGTAGTAACCTTGGGGAGGAAGGGGTCGACACCCTGGGTCAGTGAGTCCCAGGGGAGCCAATAGGAACAAAGCACAGGTTTTTGAGTTGGAGCAGTAGCCTTGCCTGTTCCTGTTTGGATGCAGCAGAGCTCCTGGAAGGATCAGGAGGAGGCCAGAGGGAGGCCTCAGGAAGGATCCAGAGACATCCTTACCAAAGATAAGCTCAACTTTGTTACTGACCAGGTTTGAGTAGAACAGGGAATGTTTACTTAGATGCGGTCGTGGTATGTATTTGTTTTTGGATTTCTCTGTGCTGAGCACACGCACCCACCTCCCACTACTCTGTAACTACCTAAGTTAAATCCCAGAGAAGCAACTCTCTGTGGTCTTACTTTTTAATTAAAGATTTTACCCTTTTAAAGTAAGCTCTGGTTCTGTATCCTGAAAGGCAAGAGGTTTGTGTGCATGTGCCTTAGACTGTACAGCCAGCTACTAAAGGGGATTCTGTTCCAGTTCCAGTTGATATCCCAGATGGGGTTCAGTCACTCTCCTGAGGGAAAAATAAAAGTGATTGCGGGTACCTCACAGGAAGGAATTCCCATGTGCACCCTCCTGGGTTTTCAAGAGGTTTCTGCATTTGGGTGGTGGCAGCAATACCATCTGAGGCCAGGAATCTGCAGGCTTTGGAGAGTTTAAGACCAGGCTTTAAGGTCAGTGGCTTTTAAGGCCTGTTGCAGGCCCCCACCTTCTGCACTCAGAGTGCTAGAGTGGGGAAACAGCTTTGACAGTTCCCTCATACAGTGTTCTCTTAGAACAAATTGGGGGTTACAGTACATCCCTCGAGGTAGGCTGGAAAGCCTTCTCTGCAGGCACCCTTCCATACCTTGGGCTTGCCTCTATGAGGACAGCCGTGCTGAAGTCAGGAAAAACCCAGTTCTGCCCACCATCCACAGTATGGCTAGTAGTCACCTAATACTGAATGATGCAAGCAGCGCTTGAAGAATGGTGGGTTACTTACCAGTAACCATCCTTTTTTGAGATGGGCTGCTTGCATATATCCAGAACCCTCGTACCATCCCTACTACTGAGAGTTGGCAACTAGAAGGGACTGAGGAGGGTCAGGGTCGGGGCCATATATATAGCCACGGGAGTGGCCAGAGGGGGCGTTGGCCGCCGACCTTGCTCTGACAGGCTAGGGCTAAAAAGTTTCCAGCCAATCAATGCTGCAGCACGTAGACAACTAATACTGAATGTATGTAAGCAGCCCATCTCGAAGGATGGTTACTGGTAAGTAACCCACCAATTTCAGTCTCTCAGAAGTTCTGCAGGGAACGCAAGAAATCTCTCTGTGTTAAAAGATTCCTAGTGGACCTGCAGCTGCAGCTGTCCTTAAAATCAATGGGAACTGAGGACCCTTCGCACATTGTAGGTGCTCTGCGATTTGCAAGATTAGGCACTCAGTGTTAAGGCAAAGTTTCCATTGCGGCCAAATCCTTAGATCCTTGTATTTATTCAGTCAATCCTCAGGCCAACCCCACCAGTGAAGTGCATGTGGCCACCAGCAACTTCCACTAATGTCAACAAGAAGGAAGCAAAAGGCAAGTCAGAATTCCAGAGAACTCGGTGGGAAGGGAACTCCACTGACAGGGAAGCAGAGTAAAAGCCACAGTGGAGAGACTTAGACTGCTGTGTGGTGACACTCTGCTCAAGAAAAAATTGTTCAGAAGAATCAAAAACTTCATTCTACAGAGGTCTCCCTCTGGGGAAGATAATGCCCTACACCTGCAGGAGCTTAGCAAGGAACGCAAGTCTTTAAGGGGCTCCATGTAGGATCTGGTCCCCTAATCTGCCCAGTTACTCTGATGACATAGATGCAGTGCAGGAAGAACAGCCAATCTCCTAGGAGTTCCAGAGATGTTACATCCAGCAGATTTGCCAGATGTTGAATGTTTACAATCTGAAATAACTCTTGCCCCCCAACTGGACTGGCCAGCTCCATTTTCCCCGCATTCTGAACTGCAGTGTGTAAGCAAAACAGATTAAAAGAGTCAAACAATCTGCACTCATTCGTATTTCAGCAACAAAGGATGGGCCTCACCAATCTGAAGTAATCTAGTGATGTTGGAACAATTTCAGAGAACCACTGAACCAACTGTGAACCTTGTACATGATGGAAATCACGTCAAGCCAGGGGGTGCAGTAGCACCCCAAGTTCTAGCCCCTATCAAGAAATCTGGGGAAGGGGTTACCTAAGGATCTTCCAGTTCACAAATGACCAAGCTGTTTCACTGTTCACACTGTTTTGCCACCGCACTGTGTGTGGGTGGCACATGGAAGGCTGCATCTTCAATCAGTTACATGAACAAATGTCTCAAGTCTTAATGATCTGGAGGAGGCAAGTCCCAAAAGGATATTTTCTTTTTGTTAAACAAGGTCATTGTTACCAAGGAAACTGCTGTGCTGAGTACTCACAAATTTGGGGCTCTCTGCTTATTTTATTTTTGTGGCTCTCAGGGTGGGATTGCAACTTGAAGTTCCAGCACTAGAAGGAAAACTTCCAGGCCTCAGCTGTTCCTCTTTTGGAAGGCTGGACACTTGAGATTGGCACAAAAACATGTACAGATACTAAATAACACACAATCATTCCAGGAAACCCTTCTCTACGATGCAGCAAAGAGGCTTTCAGGAAAGGGGATGATGATGATATGGGAAAACACAGTGCTGCATTCTGTCTTCCCTTACATATTGAAAATGAGGAGTAATGCCATGGAAATTAATGGGGTACAGTTGCATAAAATCTGTGTAAAATCAGAATTAAGCCCAAGCTCACCATCAGTATGGGAGGATGTCTAGTACAAAGGGAGCAGTGGGAGCTACATACCATCATCCCCCACCACGTGATGAGGAACCTGCTTTTTGCTCATCATGTCTCTAAGACCAGACTGTGCAAAGCCACAGGAGCTAGAATGGCTGCAGTCTTCAACCTCAAAGGGAGTTTTGTTGTAATAAGACCTGCAGGATCTGGTTTGTTAAAATAAATTTTCTTTACTTTTATATAGCTGTCTACAACTGGCATGTAACTAAACCCCACACCTGAGTATGTCCCAGTGCAATGTACACGGGACAGGAAATGCCCTTTTCTATTTACAATTTCCAAATATGAATCAGCTCCCCCATGGCAGCCACACACAGCACATTAAAGACCCAAGACAGGGCACTTAACAGCAACAAAGCATCAATGGCAATCAAACATTATTAGCTCATAAACGATAAACCAGCAAGCTCCCAAATACTATCTCCACGCTGCTTAATCAAGAACCCACTGCTGAGCTTACAGGCATTTGGAAGCAAACTGACAGAGTTAGATTGCTTTTCCAAATGGAATTGACAAGAATTGCTCAACTAATGATATCTTGATATAGCTTTTATGTAGCATCGTTGATATAAATTTTATGGATGCAGTTGCTATAACAACATAATGCACAATGGTTAAATATAGCAGCTCCTATTTTCCACTCAGTTTGCTTTGCCCGGAGCTGAAAAGGGACTGTTCTTTCATATTCTAAATGGGAAGAGATGGATTTTACTGCTGGAAGGGGGTGTGTAAACTCCAGTACAGAATGTTCCATTTAATCTTAAACAAACAAAACATATATTTGCTAGGCAGGAGAGTCTGTTTAAAATGGAAATGCCCTGTGACTCCTGCAGACCAAAATCACCTTGACGCCACGTATGACATCAGTGTGAAACCCAATCTACATAAAACAAAAATGCTTCTAAGCATTGTCTTCTAAACTATGGGTTCTCAAATCTCTCCATCTCATGCACCTCATCTTTAATAATCCTATTTATCCTCACAGTGCACAGGGACCAACCAAGAACCCACTGTGCCAGGGATCGAACAACAGAGTACCTGAAAGCTGAAGAACCTCATATTCATAAATGATTGTCTCATGGTCCCTTCCTCTGTTGTTCATGAGGGGTTGGAGCCACCTGTCATTTATGATCCCAAACTATTTCTGCGGCAACTGCAGCAATAGCGGATGAGGAGGTGGTGTATGAAGACAGTGTCACTGTACTGTTAGCTGGCTTTGGTGCAATAAAATAATCTGTCACATTCTCACCATCAGGTGCTCTGTGGCCACCAGCTAGCCACCAAGCACAGTTTGAGAAATCATACTATACAAGGAAGCCAATGAGCGCCATCTGACGGGTGGAAAATGAGTAGTGAGTCTCAGATGAGTCACAGACATCACCCCTCCATACAACTTCCTGCATCCTTGGCAGTCTCCCCAGACTGAACAGGCAACAGTGTTTCAATGTCTCATCCTTTAAAGGCTGGAGAAGGGGGCAGAGTGTGATAACTTGAATGGCTGGTGTCCAAAGCATGCCTGTTCTGTATGAGGCTTTCAAACTCTGAGACTGCCAGGGTAACACTCTTCAGTAGCAGGCTCTTACATACTTACACATTTAAAAGGCAAAAACGGATGAAGCAGGTAGCTTAATCACTGGGCCATCAAGGGCTCATATCTGTAAAGAGTGGAGGAACCATAGTGTGTCTCTGGAATCCCCTTTTCTAGTGGAGACATGGTGCAGCATCCAGCTCCTCTTGACCAGAGGGTTGATAGGATATGGGCCTTTGAGCATGCTAAGGAGAAAAGCAGATTCTCCTCAACTTCCTTCAAAGAATCACAAAGCATTGCATGGAAGCTGATGAGATGGGGGCCATCACAGGGACTGCATCTAGCACTTTGTTCTTTTTTATGTGAACAGAATTTTGTAAAAAAAGCTTCTTTTTTATTGTTTTGGGGCTACATTCATACTCCCCATGGGAGGACTTCAAGCAAAAATGCTAATTTGTGCTTTTTATTTTTTGCAGAAAAACAAACCCTCCCCATAAGTCCTGGGATTTTAGAGCTGTTCACAGATCTGGGGCTTGGGCACATATAAAACAGCAGAGCTGGACCAGCCACAAAAGCAGCATGTAGGAAGATCGGTGTACCAGAGAACCCTAGAGTTGGTCAGGCAGCCTATGCCACCCCTCCCTTTGGAGGGAACGAGGCAGATCTCCAACAGAACTGACAGGTTCACACAGGGTGCAAAACCATTTTAATTCACTGGAATAGCAAATTTACCTTTTCCATTGGTAAAAATGTACGGCTGACCCTGCAGGACACAGTTTGAAAGTCTAACTGTATTGGCCCAATCAAAGCACTGCACATGTACCAGCTAACACCAAGACAGGGAGCGGAGAGGGTTAATTTGACCTCTTTTTATCCAATACAATCACCTGGGGGCAGGGCAGAGTCAGGCAGGAACATCCGTGTGTGAGAGGTCACCGCACATGCTCTGCAGCTCTGTCTGAGTGTGAGAACTCATCAGGGCACAGAAACCCTGAATGATGTGGTCATGCTCTAGTTCCTGCTGCCCAAAAAAAAAAAAAAAAAAAAAAACAAACCCTAAAAGCAAAATTTAACCCCTTGGTAGCTGTGCTGCTACTGGATTAAATGAAGGAAAGCAAACAGTGAATCTGTATTTGATGAGAAGACACACTTTATGTTAGAAAGATGCCAGCCTGCTGGCAGGGTATGGAGTTCAGGGGTTAGAGTCTCTGCCATTCAACTATCCATCAGTACACAAGGGACATGAACTGTGCATCATATTTTGAAAGTGAAAGTGCTTTCATTACACAAAGCTAGGCACCAGAATTTGTGGAGAAAAAGGAAACAGCAGGATGGGAGCTTGCAAACCCACCCTGAAGAGCAATGGCAGAGCAATAGAGAGAGCACAGGTCACAAGCGAAGTGTATTTGCAGAATTTAGGGTAGTTCCCACAACTGGAACTGGGCCTGAGGTGCACTGGGGGAGTCCCTACAGTTCTTGGCTCTCACTATTAATTCTTTTCTTACACCGGCCCCACATCCACTCTGTTTCAAATAGCATTCTGGTAAGGCATGCCATGGACTGTATGGCACAGTGTACCTTAGAGCAGTGTAAAGAGCGATGTGGTTGGTGTGGCCACTTACTCCTCCCGCATCAAAGGTTACCACCTGCAAAAAAACCCACAGAACACAATGACTTAGTAGAAGAGCAGAGTGTTCAGTATAAGGATGCAACTAAATTCTGTCAGTTTTGGTGCTTGCATAAGTCAGCACTTTCTGAGCCAGAAGTTGTCAACAAGTCCCATGTTGGTACCAGTAGTGCAATGGTCCATGAATAGGGCTCATAGGAGCTATGGCAATACAAATAACACATCAAATAATAAACAAACAAACAAACCAACAAACCAACAAACAAACAAACAAATAAATAAATAAAATTCAGACCTCATGGTGCTGAGATAAACATAAAAGCCTAGACAGAAAGGTGAAAAGACTCACTTTCTCCCTGAATATCAGCATACATGTGTTACTAATAATAATCAGATCTCATAGTTACTCTGAAAAAAGGATGTTCGGGTAAACTCCTGGCTACTGGATCCAGGAGCATCTGCTTTTCAAGCCAATTATGCAAAAGTTCACAGATTACTGCGGTGCATGCGAATGGCAGAGCATGACTGTGCTTTGTTAGGACCTAGATCCTGATGTTATCACTCAGGCAAGAAGAACAGGCTCTATAAATCACTTTTCTGCCTGCAGTGGGATGCGCCTCAGGATCACACTGTGAAAAATCAACCTATTACTAGAATAAGTTATTTCAACTAACCTAACCTAACTGTGTTGTGTTTGGCCAGACAGGCTCTAGGTCAGCCTCGCTAGAACAACAGATTATTATTTGTCTGCATGGGGAACGGTGGGTTACTCACCAGTAACCGTCCTTCTTCAAGATGAGCTGCTTAGATCCATTCAGTAATAGGTGTCCCTGTGCCGGAGCACCAGATTGGTCGGAAAAACTTTTGTCTCAGCCTGTCAGGAGAGGGCAGGCGGCCTCTGCTCCTCGTGCCACCCCGTGGCTATATATACGGCTGCTTCCCGACCCTTCCTCAGTTCATCAGAGTTGCCAACTCCAGAAGCAGGGATGGAGGGGAGGGACCTGAATGGATCCGAGCAGCCCATCTCGAAGGAGCAGGTTACTGGTGAGTAACCCACCGTACTTCTTCGAGCACTGCTCAGATGCATTCAGTAATAGGTGACTACTAGCCATGATGACGGATGGCGGGTGGAGTTGGTCTTCCACCTTCAGCACAGCAACACGCCCGTATTGGAGAAGCCCAGCACAAGATCCTAGCCAGAGACAAGAGGCAAACAAGCTCTGATGTGGCACAGGAGAATTGAGAACTCAGGGCCAATCCAAGACAGGGCAGGACTGAACCTGCCAGGACACACGAGCGTAAGCAGGTCAGACCAAGGTCACCATAACAGGAATAAAGGATGCAACATGAACACAGAGGGTTGCATTTAGATGCTCCACATAGGTGGAGAAATTATGAAGTATGACGGCCACAATATAGTGTCTGGCCATGGGGCCTTACAGCGTGGCCTCGTGGGAGAATGCTGGATGCCAACAAGTACGGAGTTAGCCATAATAGCCATGGCCTGCACAAGAACGAAGAAAGGGGTGAAGATTACTCCATGGATTGATCACCCCAAGGCCCTAGCTGGAACCAAAGAGTCATGGACTAATCTGGTTGGCTACGGGATGCGCAGGTAGCTGCAGGAGAATAACCTTATCCCTTGGCCTGGCCGCAACCAGTCCTAGCGGAGTCTGGTCAATGCGAGTGAGGTTGAAGATACGGGAGTATGTGGGGTGGGACCTCGAGAACGACCGAGAAGGGTCTCGCGAGACGCTTCACAACAGCATATAGAGAGCCAAGCTCAGAAGTGCGGAGGGGCCTAAGGTATGCTGGCTATAAAATTTGAGTAGTGCGCGAGCACACATTTTCAGCCGGGTCAGGTACCAAGGACCGGGTTCTCGCAGGAGGGGAACTCCGGGACACAAGTACCACCAGGAGGCAAGGTGGCCTGAGGTAGTGCTACTGAATTGGTCTTTGTAAGGACCTTGGTAGTGTGAGAGCTCGTGGGAAGGGCCCGCTTTGGCCTATAATCTCGCAGGGTCCCGCATCACGAGGGCCATCACGAGTACATGAGGGAGGGAGAAGAGGGACCAGGGATAGTGCCAGCTATCGCTTGGCCACCCCAATGAGGGGCCAACAGGTTTGTAGATGTGCCGTATAAGGTCACGGTCACGAGAGCCTATAGCATTACCAGGAGGGATAGCGCTACTGCTATACCATGCCAGCGCAGGTGCCAGGGAAAGCTCCTGGATACAGGGATATCCCGAAAACACAGTTGTCAGAGAAAGTTCATTTTCCTACCACCTAGGAAGTGAATCCACCACAGAGTGACAACTGTGGTATCTCAAGAACCAAACGAAGTATTGTCCCCAGCTGAGAAGTCGGAAGGTGATTTGAGGGAGTACAATCCCTAAATTCCTGGATATTGCGGGAAGTAGGCTCTAGATTGTTTCCCTCTGTTCATCACATAAATGGACAGGCAGTGTATGTCAATGGTTCCTCAAGAATTGAGGAGGAACAGCAGTAGTATTAGGGCACCACCAACACACGTGGAAGTGGCCCCGCGGTAGAGCTGTAGGTCTACAAGCAGACATAGTGGGAAGACCCCAAGAAAACAAGGGGTGGGGGGGTATGCCCCCTGCCAGGGTACATGACCGAGAGGTACAAGTCATTCGGGAGGATCCCCTCTGCCTAAAATGTGGTCTCCTGCCGGGTTATGATGGGCTGGTGACTCAGAGGAGGGCGTTGATGAGGGATGGCCCCGACAGGGTATCCCACTGCTGTTCCCTTTCCGTGGGGATGTGACTTTGGCGCTGTCCCTTAGGTTCCCCTATCTGGAGGTTCGAGTAGGGTACACTAGGCCCCTGTTTTGCAAGCGAAGGGTGTAAGAGAAGAACTGACCACCGCATTTGTAAGGTGGGCTTAGGATGAGGGCTCCTAGGGTAGGTGTCCTGGCAACCACTGAGATCACCCATGAGTTAAGGGTGTGTGGAGCCCTAGTTTCTGTGAGGAAGGGGAAGTGTGGGATGGCGGGGATGGGCCGTTCACCTTGGCCCTCCCTCAGAGGCTAAGATCTGCCATGGATAAGCAGACATGTCCCCCTTGATGAGTAGGAGGTAGTTCTCATCAAATTGGGGTGTCAGGGTCACAAAGGGCTGGTTACTTGTTATGCTGATGGTATGCGAATGAAGGTATTCCCCCCCCAAACCGGACTCAAGAAGGCCTACCTGATGGAGGCATCAGGGTCACAGGCGTAGTCCTGTGCCTGAGTGAGTGTTGAGCATGCATGTCTCGGAGCCTCTGCAGCACAAGCTGGGGCTACTACGAGAAGCGCCTCTTGTCCCCAGCAAGAGTGTTGGCGCGAAAGACGCAGAGTTTAAAGGATGCCTGGGGAAGGAGGGGGGGAGGGGCGGGTTCCCTATGAGTGCCCGAAGTAGCTGCTGCTGAGGGAGTGTAGGGTTGGACCATGGTACCCGGGTACCATCAGTGCAGGCAGGGGCATCCTTGTGTTGGCGACGCCATGCCGTCCAAGATCAGAGGGAGGAAAACCTGATCAGGGTTGGACGCCTTGCGGACGCAGTAACAAATAGAAAGGAGGGGGGAAGGTGGTTCCCACCAAACCCCGTTCCCCTTCGAGGGGAGAAGGGTGTGTTGACCGTCTACCGCGATGATGCCCTGAAGCCTTTACTCCCTGAGGTTCGAGATTGGGGTGGCAAAGAATTGGGTGGGCCCTTCCCTGCGAGAGAGAGGGGGAAGAGGTCTCAGCCTTTACAGCGGATGATGGCAGTGGAAGGAAATTCCCTGTTGCTCCACTATGGGAGAAACGGGTGGGAATTCGGGGGGGGGGGAAGGTGGGGGGTTGCCCCAGAAGACTAAGTGGGAGGGGTGGGGTCTGTGGGGGAGCAGGCCAAAGTATTTGGCCTTCTCCCGGGGATCTTGAGCAGTGCCCACCACTGATAGTGTTTCTGGGGGAAACAAAGTGTCCCCTTCAAAGGCCAGGTCGAAGACCGCCTGCTGTGCATTAGGGGGCACTCTAGCCTCCCTAAGCCATGCCACCCGGTGGATGGTTACCGCTGAGGCTACGGTGTGAGCGGCTGTGTCCACTGCATTGCATGCCGAAAGGAGGAGGTATTGAGATATTATGTTGCCTTCCCCAAGAAAGGCATCATACTCCTCTCTGGCCTCAGGTGGGAGCAACCATCAAAATTTTGTGAGTGACTCCCACACATCCGGCAAGTATCTGCTGGTTATGGCTTGGCTGTTTGCCACTCGCAGTTGGAAGGCTGATGAGGAGTAGACCTTACGGCCCAAAAGGTCCAGTTCCCTGCCTTCCCTGGAGGATGGAAAGGGGTCACTGGGGGGCTCCCCCAGGCCCAGCGCCATCTGCACCACGTCCCTTGGGGAAACCGGGTGACCAGTGAGAGAGGGAAAATCCAACTCAGAAACCCGATATTTATATGCCCGCCATGTCTGAAACCAGGGCAATAGAACTTGGGCTCTGCCACCAGGAACATGCAAGGTCCCATACGCTCAGGTGGGGTGGGATTGTTAAGGGTTCTGTTGAGGCAAAGGCTGGCCCAAAAAGGGTATTGGGAGGGAGACTCAAGGGCTGCACCTCCATGCCTAGGTGGGCTATGGCCCGGTGCACAAATCAAAATGCGCCAACAGATTTCCCGTATAAGACCCCAGTGCCACAGAAAGGGCAGTACCAGCAGTTCGCTGTGGTGGGAAGGGAGTTTCTCGAGGGGACCATTCACACGGCCTGAAGCGGAAGGGCAACGGGGCTGATGTGCGGCGCCGAGGCCGCTTGGAGCCCCTGGAAGGTCCTTCCTCTAGACTGGAAGTGGGGGAAGGGGAGCAAGACTCCTGGGGTGGTACCAGCAACGGCAGGGTGGTGCCAGCCCCCACTGGAGTGGAAGATGGGGGCCTATGTGGTGAGGGCGAATGCCCAGGGTGAATCCAGGCCTTCGATATGAAGGTTGGTTTGCCCCTTCTGGTTGGGATTGGGGCAGGGGGTGTGGGGGTAAAAGGAGGGCTTGTCCAGCCTCCACCGCTTCTGGGGTGGACAGCACAAGGAGTGACTCCATGTGGCTCCATGGCAAGTCGTCGCCCGGGGAAGGAGGACTGCCTGGGCGGGAGGACTCCCGCTCCTGTGGCACTGGGCTATGGCGAGCCTGCGGTGCCGAGGGTGAATATGGCTGGTGTCGGTGTGAGCTCGGCACCAGGGAGGCCGGACTGTACCAAGCTAGCAGTGCCGGAGATGATGGGGAGCGGCGCCAGGTCGATCCCGGTACCGGCGGTACCGGGCTACCCAAGAGCGACCTCGAATGATGCCGAGGTGCTGGAGTCGGCACCGAGGTTATGTGGCGGCGGCGGCAGCTGCTACCGGCAGTACGGTGCTGCATAGGCTTGGGTGCTGAGCTGGGTCTCGGTGCCGGGCGGGAACCAGAAGCCTCAGCTGAAGCATGCCAGGCCTCCTCGGAGGCTAGGGTGTGGCGCCACTGTTCCCGCTCCTTGATGGTTCAAGGTTTGAAGGAGAGACATCTGGAACAGGCTGAGACCATGTAGTTTTTGCCCAGGCACCTAAGGCACTTCCCATGGGGAATGTCCCGGGGAAGGCCTTGCTGCACTCGGCACAGGGTTTGAACCCTGGCATGATCACAAGATGGTCCGGCCCAACGGTGGGGAACTCTTGTGGTGCAATTAAATCCACGAAGAGATGCTCCCAGCTGGGCAGCAAGCTCATAGAAAAGAGGACAGGCTGCTTGTGATTCGCAAGGAGAGGACGTTCCAAATCCGACACGCAAGGCGGAAGAAATGAAACTGAGGAGGGGTCGGGAAGTGGCCGTATATATATTCATGGGGTGGTGTGAGGGGCAGAGGCCGCCTGTCCTCTCCTGACAGGCTGGGACAAAAGTTTTTCCAACCAATCCGGCGCTCCGGCACTGGGACACCTATTACTGAATGCATCTGAGCAGTGCTTGAAGAAGAAAGGTTTATTTCATTATTCGAAGGTAGTGTGGTCTGTGGGCTGCAAAGAAATTGACACCTCCCAAAGTTTCAGGTAGTGTCTCCTTCCTTGCCTAGCCTAGCCTGTTCTGTTCACACTGCCTTGACACTGACAACTGTTTCAAATCAGTTTCACAGGCAGCGCCCAAAGCACTAGGTAAAAGGTTGAGGGAAGATCAAACAATCTTCCCACCAGCTTGCAACTGGCAGCTCCACCCATCTAACAGGAAAAGCAGCCAAGCAGTCCCTTTCACACACACACAGACGGTGCTTTTGTGAACAACAGTCAAAGATAAAGAAAGAAATATCCAGAAAACACTTCTGATTCTACTCAGCAGCTGTAACTTGGTGCAATGAGTTTGGCTGCCCTGCAGGAGATTTAACTGGATCATTGTTAGATCATTTAAATGTGCTTGGTGGGACCCCCACTGGTTTTTGCCAGACACAGAAGATTGTTTCTCTCTTTCACACAGAGTAAATTTGCATCATTCAGCACGGCACCTTTGCTGTACTTGCACATCTTTTTGAGAGGCTATTTCCACTAATGGCATGGTTCTGTGAGGTACTGAGCTTGCCTGACCCTCCCCAATTTAGTGCATCATAGGATCAAGCCCTACGGCAGGGGGCTGGTAGCAGGGCCGTAACTATGGCTGGGTGAAGGGGCAAGGCCCAGGACGCCAATTTGAAAGGGCGCCAGACCCTTTCTTGGCCCCAAAGAGAAATGTTCCTTAAAGGCACATTCCTCTGGGAACTGGGGAAGGTGCTCCCCACCCACCTCCAGCCATGGTGGGGTAGGGAACATCTGCTCGGCTCTACAGCCGGAGCAGGGGAAAGGGCTCCCCACCCGGCTCCGGCCGTGGAAGGGGAAGGGGAAGGGAAAGGGAACCCCTGCCCAGCTCTGACCGCGGCAGGGGAAGAGGTTCCCCAGCCGGCTCTGGCCATTGCAGGGGAATAGTCCCCCCTACCCCCCAGCTATCTGGCCATGGTGGGGTATGGAACCCCCCCCCCACCCGGCTCTGACAGCTGCAAGAGGAGGATAGATATGCCCCAGTGAGAGAGGGGCACATTTGGGGCTGTTTGCCCTGGGTGCTGATATCATTAGTTATGGCCCTGGCTGGTTGAGTTACTATGAAACATCAATCAGTGCAATAATTTACATAGTGCTCTACAGACATTGTCCTTCTGACCACAGAAGTGACAGTTTAAATCAGGGGTCTCAAACTCAAATCACCATGAGGACCACATGAGGACTAGTACAGGGCCGCATGAGGACAAGCACATTAGTCCAAGGGTTGCACCACTGAAACCTTTTCAAACAACTATATTGCAAATGTTGGAACAACAAGTGGTGTTGCAGGCTGGAGGGAATAGCTTTAGGGGCTGAATGTGGCCTGTGTGTTTGAGACCCCTGGTCTAAATTCACCTTTACACTGAGTTCCAAAGGGGCAGCTGTGTTAGTCTAGTAAAGCAAAAAAAGCAAGGAGTCTTGTGGCACTTAAAGACTAACAGATTTATTTATTGCATGAGCTTCAAAGCATCTGACAAAGTGGGATATTCTCCCACAAAAGCTCACAAGTGACACAAGACTCCTTGCTTTTTTTTCCTTTACACTAAGTGGTTCATTCCTTGTGTCACCATTAGTCTTCATAAGTGTAATGGCAATAGCAAAGTGCTCTATAACAGATATAAGAGTGGGAAAATCTGGCCCGAAGTCAAGCCAGGTTCACACAGCAGCCTGTATGCTAAAAAACCCAACAAAACATACCACACTTCACTGCACACGCATATCTTCCCCTCTGAAGGAAAGAAGCTACCCATGACTGCTCTTAGTCAGGTCACAGCATGTGACTGAATGGTGCTCAGATACTGCAGTGATGGGGGCATGATAAGAGTCTGTATAATACATAATTGAAATAACAAATACTTTTGAGTTTGGACAGTATCTGAATAGCCTATATAGATGGTGCAGGACTGATTTCCACATGGTATTGCTTAACTCGCATTATTCACGTAAATCTACTGTGCCTATTAACTTGCACGTGTGCAGTTGTCCATTGTACTCACCCAATGACCTGTCATCAACAAATATGGGTGTACATTTCACCTGCATAACTTAGATGACTACCTTTAAAATGCTGGTCCTGTATTCACTGCTGACATGCAGTTTATAATGAGCAGTGGCATCTCACCTATCCTGCATATAGTTTAGAGCAGTGGCTCCCACCGTTTTATCTGCCGTGGCACACCCTGATACCTTCAAATTTTTAGAGGCACAACACCATTAAAAAATTCAAGAATATTCATGAACCATGGCACAGTGTTTTGGAAATGCTGCTATGTGCAGTAGTAGGGGTACGAGAGCAGGGTTGGAAAAACAGGGGAGGTCAGGAGTCGTGTGCAGTGGCAGGAGTGAGTATGGGGAGCAGAGCAGGGCAGGGGTGGCAAAAGAGGACAAGGGCAGCCATGTGGGGAACAGCACAAAGTTGGCAAGAGAGGAGAGAGGAAGGGAGAAAAAGAGTGGCTTTGTGGGGTGGCAGAGGGAACCTGGGGAGTGGGAAGGTGTGGCAGGGGAGCATGGCGCAGCCCCCACTTCCCCCTTCTCCACTGGCTCCCTGCCACCCAGGGCAAATCCTCACCCCACTGCTGCTCTCTCCCACCCCAGTGTGTCCTGTTATCCCCTCCCCCAGCCCCCTGCTGCCTGTGATGGACCCTCCCATTACTGCAGGGGCCAGACCTAGGCCTCCAGCCCCTGGCTACACCCCCCCTCCCCCGCATACACCCACAACCAAAGACACCCCAGAACCCCAGCTACACACCCTCTGCTACACAGCCACTCCCACCCACCTCTGATACACACACACACACATCCCCACCCCACACAACCTCCAGTAGACCACCCCCCCAAAGCCCTTACCTGGGCTGTTTGCAGGCTGGCTGACACAAGCTGCTCCACCCTGCAGGGGGAGATTCACACACTTAACACTGGGTTAAGGTGGAGCCACTGGAACTCTGTATTCCGGGTGCTCCTGCTATTTTTAGGTGAACCTCTGGAACTCTGCGTTCCGGTGCCTTCCTCTATTTTTAGGGGGGACAGAAAGCTGCCTGCCTAAAAATAGGGGGCCCAGAACTGTGTTCCTGTGCCTTCCCCCTTACTTTAACCCCTGCCTTTTCCCAGTCCTGCACAGCCCACATGGCTGGGCTGAGCAGGCAAGGAACTTTAACTCCAGCTCTCAGGGATGCTTGCAGCACACTTTGGGTGTTGCCGCAGCGCACTGGTTGGGAACCACTGGTTTACAGCAGGGGTCTCAAACACATGGCCCGTTGGCCACATGTGGCCCCTAAAGCTATTTCCTATGGCCTGCAATGACACTATTGTTACTGATATTTGCAATATTGTATGAAAAGTTTTCAGTGGTGCAGCCCTTAGGCTAACGTACTAATCCTCATGCAGCCCTGTACTAGTCCTCATGTGGCCCTTGCGGTGATTTGAGTTTGAGACCCCTGGTTTAGAGTCTCAAAGGGTTGGGCAACCCCTGGCACATGTGCCGAAAGTGGAACACAAGCTAACTGAGTGGCAGGCAGAGTCCTTCCCCATGCTGCAAAACTACCCTGGCAGCTCAGGTTTGCAGCTGCGCACTCCTGAAGTACTGCCTAAAGCAGTGTTTCCCAACCAGTGTGCCATGGCACACAGGTGTGCCGTCAGTTCTGAGCAGCTGTGCCATAAAATTTTTTGAAAACCTACTCAAAGAGCTCTGGATTGGTTCATTGGCTTATGAATATTCTTGAGTTCATTTGGAAACTATATGGTGGTGTGCCTCAAATTAATTATAGGTAGCAAGGTGTGCCATGGCACAGAAAATTTTGGGAACCACTGGCCCAAGTGCTGCCCACAGTGGCTTTCTTTAGTGACAGGAGCACATCGGTTTTTGTGTGCCACTGCCAAATTTTCAGGCAGCAGCTGTTTGTGTCAGCAAAGGGCACCACTGGCACTGGGGACCGGGTTGGGGAGGAGGGTTGGCATCGGGTGGTCAGGAAAGGTTCCTGACTCCAGTAGCCTGGTTGCTATATCCATGACTGTTAGTGTTCTGAAACCAGGCAGCAATCATATTTAAATGCATTGTCCTAGCCCCTGGGATTAATTTATTTTATAATCTGACTTTCCAGTTTCTCACATGCTGGAGAAAACTTTCACAGAGGAGGTTTTGCTCTTGCCACACAGTGCACCAATTACTTTGGTTGGTTGAAAAACATGAACTGAATCTGCTGGTGAGAAAAGCAAGCAAACAATAAGGATAGGACAAGAGAAGCTCCACATCTTGAATCTGCTAGGGCTGGAACACAGGGCCTCACTATTTCTGTGATCAAGAGGCTGGAATAGGAAATATTCTTGACATGGAAATAATGTGTTTGGTGGACTCTTTGAGGGTTTCCTTCTTCACAGCTGTTCTGAAAAGGGAACCGTTGCTGTTGGTGCTAATGCATTTTCTTTTTCTGGATGACCTTGGTATTTACGAGATGGAACTTTCACTGGTGGAATTGAGCAATGCAGCCACCATAAACAAGGACCCAGAAATCCCTTCCGAAGAGGGGTGGGTAACACAGAGAAAATCTGCTCAATTACCAGCAAAAGAACTATGAGATCTAGAGGCCCAGCTTGCTCTGCAAATCATGCATATCGGAGAAGAAAAACATTGCAAGTCTCCTAACTGTTGCTGGCACCATATACTATTTCAAAATGCAGTTCACCTCTGCTCAAGGTGACCGAGGAGATGTATGTTTTCCTTTCTGTGGTGCTGAATCTCTGTTCTTTCCTAGAAGTGGGCCAGCCAAGAAAACACCATAGGAGCAATCTGTTTTTATAGTCCCATTTCCTCCACATATAATTTTTACAGGCCTTGAAAGGTCGTTGGAAATGACACCCTTTAAGGTCATCTCTCTGATCCTTTGTTGGGCAGGTTTCTAGAAGACATCCAGATGGATTTGGAGAGAACTTTGTCCCCCTATCTTCTTGCTGTTAAACAAGAGAAACTATCATTTAAAATAACGGGCTACTGGGCCAAAATCAAATCAGCCTGCATCACAGTGCTTGTTGGCTTGGAGCTGCAGATGTCTGAGTGAGCGCTAGCTCTCTAGGAAAGCCCACAGGACCTTTCTTTATCTCACTTGTCACAAACAGACCTGACAACTACAGCACAAGGAAAGGCAGGAAGAAGCAGGGATGGCAAAGATTCTTGCAAGAAGTGCATTCTTGTACAGCAAACTGGGCATGCTGCATTAAGCTCCTGGTGTCCTGAAACACCATGTAACAGGGGTGGCCAAACTTATGGAACTCAAACGCCACACAAGTTGATTATCAAACCTTTGAGAGCCACGCTGAGGCATATAGCCATATACTTTTACCTACTCCAAAATTACTAAGTTTAAAATTCATTGCACACTTTAATTTTACTGTAAAAAGAGGACAAATATCAATCCTACTAATGTCAGATTCTAATAATTACTTAAAATTACCATGAAAATTAGGCCTATACAGTAAAAACTTAGCTGCTGCTCGATGTAGAAGACTGCAGGCCTAGTGGCAAGTTTTTTAAAATCCTGAACATGCTCCACGTTTCCCCGCCATCCCGACCCCAGCCTGAACTCCTAGGCTGGGGCTGCTTTCCTAAACTGATTTGCTGACATTCTTCTGGAAGCCACAACTCTTCACGCAAAAGCCACATGTGGCTCCCAAGCTGCAGTTTGGCCACGCCTGCCATATAAAGTCTGTTCTACGCTAGAATATCAAATCCTCTTGAATTTCAAGGGCTGGGGGGGTCCAGATTCAAAACCCCAGAGCTGAACCCAACATCCAATGTTTGTACTCCAGGTTGAACTGAAAAATCATAAGAGCCATGCTGGCTTGGATGTGGCCCCAAATGAGGGAAATGTTTCTAGAAGCTGTGAGATTTCCACCCATACCTAACGGAGAGTAACTCACAAGATTCTGGCTGCCAACAAAATTTGAATACTAGCTCTTTGTCCCATGTCTGCTTTCACCAAGCCTGCACTAACACTATTCTCAGAGATCCTAACCCAAAGGCGCTGCATCATTCTAGAGGCTGTCTGAGACCCATGCACTACCATGTAGCTTGTGCTACATGCAATAAGTACTTTCTAATCCAGAGCCAGACAGACTAGTTCTGGCTGCTTCTCCCTGCAGTACTGGCTTCTGCTTATACATTCAGCAGGCAGGAAATCATTTCCAAAGTTTATAAATGAGTTTTGGCTTTGAGTACTCCAACCTCTAATTTCTGTGTCTCCACTCTTTAATGTTGAGCTAGGATGAAACTGTAGCTTTCAAAGAGATTGAGTTACTCACTGACATCCAGGGCAATCTGGGAAATAAGTAACTAAATAAGTAACTAAGTAATAGAACAGAAATACACAGAACACAGCAGGGCTCCTTCTCTCACAATCCCTCCTTTCAGACATATTGGAATTAGCATGTCTCCCTGGGGCACAATGACACAGGAGTTCTGTAAATAAGAGAGATCTTTGCCTATGCAATGTTGGGGATAAGATTTGACACCTATCCTGATAGGCAAAAAGGGTGTGTGTGTTTAATCCTGTTAGCTCAACTGAGTTAGCTTAACATGTGTGAAATCATATCAGCCTGTGATTTCAGTCATGCTGAGCCAGTGGGACTGAAACACCCAATGGATTTTGCCCATCAGGACAGGGCTCTAGTCTCTGGCTAGAAGGCCCCTCAAAGCGTGGCCAAGAGCTACCTGTAAACCACACCACAAGAGTTTTACAATGTAGAAGAGACCCAACTCGTAGGTTCTCAGCTAAACTAATCAATGGTTCCTTTTCATTGTTGGCAAACTCAATTTCTGTTCCTGACTGAAGGAGATTACAAGAACCATGGCTGATATGGGCCACGGGCATTTCTTCCGGAGGTTTAAAATTACATAAATCTATGCAAATCTGAAGCCACCTGCTACTGGCAAGTTGGCAGGGTGGTCTATGGCAGTGGTTCTCAACCTTTTGTGAGTTGCAACACATGTGGAGGCATACCATGACCCTACAGCAGCCTCATCCCACCCCGCAGACCAAAGTAATTTTGAGAAACAGTGGTCTGTGGCACTGACAAAGATTCATTTCTGTCTGGGAAACATTTTCCCTCCATTTACACACAGACCAAGCTGAGTAAACTCTTTGAACATGCCCAGGTAGGGCATGCAATGGTACCCAAAAGCCATGGATCTAGATGACCAGGGTCCTTTGCGTTCATCACTAACAAGGCCACATGCCATGCTTACTGTTCAGCTAGTATGGACTATTTGAAAATAATGCATGTGATTTTTCAACTCGTACTATGTCCTCCCACCACACACAGCTTGTGTTTTATTTCCTCTGAGGCAGAGCTCCCACTCTTCCTAGCTAATCAAGAGTTTTAGTGTATTCAAGATGTCTTCTGGGGCTTCATCAAAGGGTTTGCCCTGCTGGCCCAGACAGGTGAGAACATGCAATGAAAGTCCTCTTGTGTTAAGAGCTTTTAGATCCTATTAAAACTCCCGACTGTTCACAGGGCTGAAATAGACAATGACTGTAGGACAGCTGCATCTGACTTCCCTGTCTCAGCAATGAATTTCATGGATAATTAGCCTCAGAATCAATAGAGAGTTGGAAGCATGAGCTTGTCTCTGGTTGAAGACCATTTAGTTCCTGTGCTACAAGGCATGGAGTGACTCTGTCTCAGTCTCTGCCTTCCTTTGTGGTCTTGTGTATTGCAGGGTGGGGGGCATTGTTTTAATATTTCGTGAGTTTGGAGCTAAAGAAACATGAGAGACCAACATGCCAGGCTTGGCAGAGATGGGCATGGGTGTGTTTCTTTACTATACAGCAGGGGTCTCACGAGGACTGCATGAGGACTAGTACGTTAGCACAAGGGCCACACCACTGAAACCTCTTCATACAACAATACTGCAACAGTAACAATGGTGCTGTTGTGGGCCGCAGGAAATAGCTTTGGGGGCTGCATGTGGCCCACTGGCTGAGTGTTTGAGACCCCTGCTATACGGCCTTTTCACCCTCTTCTGTAGAAACCCTACTGTTTCAGCCTTGGGACCCACATGGATCTTCCAATGCACTTAAGTCCTGATCAGCACCCCCTCTGGTATTCTAGACTTGGGTCCCAACACCCAGCTCTGCCTCAGACCTCAAACCCTGGCCCATAGATGTTCTGCTCCATTCCAGTCCTGGTTTCTTACGGAGGAGCACTAAAAGCTGGGACAAGCTGATGGTTGTAAGATGTAAACAAACATCTGTTAGTGACTAGGATAAGATCTCGCCAAGCACATTTCACATGTCCCCCAGTTAGGAATCAAACTACAGTCTCCAGAGGTGAAAGATCCATCCATTAACCTACAGTTTCCCATTTTACTCAAGAGGGCTGTTTTATCTGTTCTGGTCTCTTTGTAGAAGTCAAAGGATTTGGAAGAGGCTAGTCAGATATTGTTTTATCTATTAAAAACTATAGAGTTTTTGGTAGTAGACACAAGAACTGCACAAACACTCAGACCTATACATGATAGCACAAGAAATGAGCCTAATTTGGGGCTGCATTGCAGGTTCCCTACAATGAATGAACCTGGTGTTCATTTATGGTGAATCTTGCTCTGAGTGTCTGATTGTGTTTGACAATGAATTTCACAGAAGGCTGGTGATATCTTAGAGAGGGTTGGTAAAAAAAAAAAAATTACCATATAACAATGCCTCATAGAGCTGAATTACAGCAATGGATAAAGATTATACTGCACCTGATTCAAACATAGTAAATGCCTCACCCAACTACTCCAAGGAGCTTCCAATAATAAAATTCTAAGTAGAACTTTACAAAAAAATAAACCTTTTAAAAAGGTAGCAAAGAATTTGTGACAGCGGCAGCAGAGAATGTTGTGGGCAAAATCCCTTTGCTGTAGAAAGTTGCACATTACCAGGTTGATGTTGTTGGTTTCTATGTGCTTTTGCACTAAGGAGGAGAGGAGATGTGTGTCCCATTCAACAGCCGGATCATCTGGAAGGTCCCTGGAAATGAAAAGTACAATCAGTGATTTCGCTGCTCCCCACTGCATCCATAACATCTGGACAGATCTCATCTTCTCCAATACTGGAACTAAGATAACTTTATCAATCACAGAAAACCATCCAAATTAAGCATTGCAATTTTTCCAAGGACTAGAAAGTAACACACATACTGTATGGCTGGAAGGGATTCACTACAGCTCAGTCAGGTTTCTCCTCAGTTAGTTTTCAACTTTTTATTGTTTTTAAACTAGATTTCTTACCACTTCTGATCAACCTCTATCTGTTGATCAATGATTCCTGCTTTCTGCTCCACTCCAGAGTTCATCTTCTGCACAGAAAATAAACAGCTATCCTCTCTTTATTCAAATACATCCTTAAAACACAATTTACCCAGCAGCTTTTCTAACAAAACCTGCTTATGAATTATGTATTAAAAATAATGGATCAAATTCTGCTATAAAGGAATGACTCAATTATTTTTGTGTGCTTTCCATCTGTATTGTGTCTAACTATTCTATCTGCGTGTTTTAGAGTGTGAGCTCCTTGGGGCAGGGAATCATAGGTCAAACACTGGCCCTGATAACATTGGGGGCAAATCCAGAAGTCACTCCACTAAATTCAACAGAATCATTCCATAATTACAGTCCTGTAACCAAGCAGAATATGATCCCCGGTTGTTTTGTGCAGCCTAGTGCCAAGCGCACTGTTGGTGTTCACTACTTTAATAATACACATAATGATTTATCATTAGCAGTAATAAACCCCAAGGCTGCTAAAGACCCATGAGGATCTGTTAAACTCTTCTTTCTCCCCTCCTGTCCTGTGATAGTTTAATTATTGCCCTGAGGCAGCTTAGCAGCTAAATGAATGTATAACCTTTACACACTGAGACAATGCTCTGGACTCAGAATTGTCCCAGCTGTCTGCTGCTGAGAGCAAAAGTCCCACTTCCCAGTACATTTGGCTTCTTGTTGGTTCCCAGGATGACGGAAATAACATCTGCATCAGAGCAGTGAAAGTGTCTCTTGCTTAGTACATAACTCAGTACATTTCCAAGGCCAAGTGCTTAGATTGTGTCTACACTAGGGGACTTCTGACAAAAATTCCCCTCCACTGTTAGGACCAGTGGTAGGAAGAAGAGGAACTCTGGAGACTGGCTACGAGAGTTTTCACCACTGTGCTATGGAGCACTGCCCACAGCTGATTTAAATAACATGGTGCTGAAAGTGCCAGCAGCAATGGCAGCCTTTTGTACACTCATGTTCTCACTCTTGTTGCCATCAGTGGAGCTGTTAGCAACAGGGGGACATTTCTGTGAGTTCCCCCACTGAAGACAAGACCTTATGATACGAGGTACTTGAGTTTCAGCAGAGGAATGAAGCCCAGTATTTGGCATAGATGGAGGTTGCCTCAGCAACTTGCCAGAAGCCCCAAAGCTCTTCTGCAAGCACTGCTCACATCAATTCAGATGTAGGTGTTACATGCTGCAGCGCATGAATGTTGGAACCTTTTTGTCCTAGCCTGTCTTCACAGGGCCAACGGACAACACCCCCTCCGGCATGTGCACCTGTGTGGTATATAGGTGGCCCTGACCCTACCCGCCCTTGTGATCCAGCAAAAGCCTATTGCATTTAGCCTGTCTCGATCCTGAAAAACTTTTTAGAAAATCTTTTTACTTCAGTCTCCCCTCTGAACTTGAGGAGAGCTGAAGAAACGTTGACTACATTGATTCTTCAGGATACCATGTGCACTGGCACTGTCCAGCATATGCCCGGGTTCAAGCCCTACACTTGCCGCAGGAAGGCCTTTTTGGTTTCTGACCCGCACGAGAAGTGTCTAAGGTGCCTGGATGAAAGCCACAGAACAGATAAGCGTGGGATCTGCTGATCCTTCAAGCTGCAGATGTGGAAGGAGCGGGAGCAACGACTTTTCTCTATGGCCATGAAAGAAGCCCTGCACTTCATCTCGACATTGAGTGCTCACCTGTCGGATGAGGCCTCGGTACAGCTCCCTGGCTCCGAAGCACAAAAAGGCCCACTCAGGCTTGGATTCTGCTCTCTTTGACATGTGGATGTAGCCCCATCAGTGAGAGTGGCAGTCCCTTTCCACGAGTGAGTTCTCAAAATAGCGAGGGCCAGGTGGCAGACCCCCTCCTCAGTCCCTGCAGTGTCAAAGATGGCTGAAAGAAAGTACCACGTCCCAGTGGACAGATTCGGCTTTATTTTTAATCATCCAACACAAAGGTCACTGGTAGTAGACACCATTAACCAGCATGAGAAGTAGGGTCAACCAGCTGCCACCCCTAAAAACAAGGAGGCAAAGAAGCTCAACTTCTTTGGGAGGAAAATGTATTCAATTACAGCACTTCAGGTCGGTATTGCCAATCACCAGGCTCTTGTGGGAAGATATGTTTTTAACCTTTGGAAATCAATGGAGAGATTTAAGGACCTCATTCCCCCTGACAGTGTGGTTGACTATACCACCATGGCTGAGGGGGGCCTGTTGGTAGCCAGGGATGCACTCCAGACGCAGAGTGGCATCGGCCATTGCCTTGCGGATAACCACCTGGCTACAGGGCTCAGGCCTCTTCCCACAAATGCAGCAGTCTATCCAAGACCTCCCCTTTGAAGGGCCTTTACTGTTTGCTGAGTCGATGAACGCCAGATTACATGGCATGAAGGACTCCTGTGCTATGCTCAGGTCGTTAGACATGTATACTCTCAGACGGACAGGCGGTCCTTTCGTGTGCAACAGCAATAGAACCTACAGCAACAGGCGACCGGACAATGCCCCTTTGAATTGTCTCGCTGCCACTACAGGGGAGTGGAAGAGAAATAGGAGCAGGGGATGGGAGTACCCCATCCCCAGGGCGGCTCCCACACTCCATGGCAGGGGGGGACCAACACGCACTCACAGGTGTAAAGGCACAGATTGTGACATCTTGCTCGAGAGTTGCTCCTGCACCAAAAACCCCAGTCTAGCCTTGCCCTTTCGAGACCACTTGGCCCCCCCTTTCAGCAGTATTGGGCCAAAGAAACTTCAGACTGTTGGGTTCTAGAAACCATCTCGGGAGGTTACCACAAACAATTCAGATCTAGACCGCAGGACCGAAAACCAACCCCTCCAACAAGAAACAGGGACCACTCCCATGAAGCCTTGCTAGGACTGGAGTGCCAAAAGCTCCTGGTGTTGGGAGCAATAGAAAAAGTCCCCCCAAAGGAGCGGGGGATGGGATTTTATTCCTGGTAATTCCTGGTCCCAAAGTCGAGTAGAGGTCTATGTCCCTTCTTAGACCCCAAGACCCTCAAACATGCACCTAAAAAGAATAAAGTTCAGAATGGTTTCCCTGTCTCAAATTATTCCAGTGTTGGAACCAGGGGATTGGTTTGTGGCTCTTAACATAAAAGATGCCTATTTTCACATTTTGATACAACAGAAACACAGAAAGTTCCTCCGCTTCCTGGTGAGCGGGGATCCTTACCAATTCAGTACCCTCCTCTTTGGCCTGTCCCTGGCCCCAAGAGTTTTTACAAAATGTATTGCAGCAGTAGTGGCCCACCTAAGGGAACAAGGGAGCTGCATTCTCCCATACATCCACAACTGGCTGATAAAGGGAAGGTCCAAGTACGAGCTCTGTCATGGTGTCCAGGTGGCCCCAGACACTTTGCAACAGGCTGGGCCTCCTGCTAAACATAGAAAAATCAAAACTCACTCCATCAGAGCCCTACAAATAGTGTAGTGGCTAACACCTCTGCTTAACATGCAGAAGGTCCTGGGTTCAATTCCCAGGGGGTTGGGCTCATGAGGTCCCTTCCAGCCCTATGATTTGATTTGATCAAGGAAAATAGAGTTCATAGGTGCTCAACTAGGCTTGATAAAGGCAAGGGTCTCCCCTTCCAGATTTCACTCCATTTCTGCCATCATTTCAGACACGAACTACTACCCCACCATGACAGCAAGACACTGCCTCCAGTTGCTGGGCCACATGGTGGCCTCTACCTATGTAATAAGAACAGCACATCTCTGCATGAGACCCTTACAAGCGTGGCTGGCAACAACATTCCACCCCCAAGTACACTCTCTAAACTGGGTGGTCACCATCCCAAGGCACATACTGGACTTTCTGATAATCTGGCAGGAGCCCATTTGCCCTCAAATGAGCCCCATTCGAGCCACAGAACCCCTCACTCACCCTAACCACAGATGCATCAGACCTAGGAGGAGAACCCACATCATGGGGGGCCTGTCTACCAAGGGGTCCTGGCTGCAGAGTGACCACCACCTCCAAATAAATGTGAAGGAGCTAAGAGCGGTACAGCTAGTGTGGGGTATTCTTGGACAAGATAAAGGGGAAGATGATACAGACAACACAGCATGTTCTATGGCAACCACCAGGGGAGCACAATCTGCTGAGCTATGTGGGGAGACATCCCTTCTCTGGGAGACTGCATTGAGACTTGACTTCACTCCCATAGCCTTCCAGCTGCTGGGGATGAGCAATGCTCAAGCGGACGCAGTAAGCAGGAGATTCCTCTCTGAACATGAATGGTCCCTGCACAGGGAGGTAGTGGACCACATATTCGGGTTCTGGGGCACCCCCAAGACAGACTTGTTTGCCTCCTGGGTGAACCACAAGTGCAGATGGTTTTGCTCTTTCAGGGGCAAGGACCCAGGGTCCCCACTGGACCACCTCCTAATCAGCTGGGAGGGCCTCCTGCTATATGTCTTCACATCTATTCCTCTGATTCACAGGGTTCTGCTGAAGGTATGGAGGGACCGAGTAGACATAATCCTAATAGCCCTGGTTTGTCTGCACCAGCCTTGGTATACCACCTTCCTCAACCTCTCAGTGGAACCGCATGTTCCCCTGCCACTCAGAGCAGACCTGCTCACCCAGGACTCCAGCTGACTGCGGCACACCAATCCGGAGATTCTAAACCTGATGGCTTGGAGATTACATGACTAAATCCAGCTGAGCAGGCCTGTTCAGACACGGTGCAGAGGGTACTGATCGAGAGTAGGAAGCCTTCCACAATTGCAGCCTATAGGGCTAAGTGGAAACACTTCTCCTGCTGGGCTCGAGAAAATGGAATAGCCCCGGAAAACGCCCCTATCCATGTCATCCTGGACTACCTCCTAAATCTGAAGGAGAGTGGCCTCTCCCTATCCTCCCTCAGGGTCCACTTAGCAGCAATATCAGCCCTACACAGCTCACTCAAAGGGGTGACCCCATTCTCCCACCATACTGCCTCTAGGTTCGTCAAGGGCCTAGAGAGATTGTATCCCCAAATGAGAACACCGACACCTAAGTGAGATCTGAACCTAGTCCTTGAGGGCCTCACAAAGGCCCCCTATGAGTCGCTGGACTCCTTTAAATTACTGGTCCTATTGTGGAAAGTGTCCTTGTTGGTAGCAATTACTTCAGCCAGGAGGGTCTCTGAAATAAGATCGCTCTCCCTTACAAGGTATTTCACCCAGACAAAGTTCATCTCAGACCCCACCCAGCTTTCCTATCTAAGATGGTGTCCCCATTCCACGTTAACCAGGACATCTGCCTCCCAGTGCTCCTTCCTGACCTGCAGATCACAGAAAACCAAAGGAAATGGCACACCCTCGACTTAAAGAGGGCACTCTCAATTTACATTGAACGAACCAGGTCCTTCCACAGGTCATATGAGCTGTTCGGGGGGGGGGTGGCGGCAAAGCAGTGACCTGGTCTTCAGTACATACCTTTGCCTCGCACTACGCCACTGTCCAGCAGGCAAGAGATGATGCTGTATGGGGCAAAGCCATCCTTTGAGCGGGAAAACCTTAACTCCACCCACCATCCTAATTATGGCTTGTGAGTCACCTACACCTGAATGGATGTGAGCAGCACTCAAAGAAGAATGGAGGGAAAATGTCCTTCTTTGAGATAGGCTACTCACACACATTCTGTACCCTCCCTCTGTCCCTGCTTTTTGGAGTTAGCAGAATGAAGGGACTGAAGGGAGGAACAGGGGCAGGGTCACCTACATACAGTGCAGGTGCACAAGCTGGAGGGGGCATTGGCTGCTGACCCAATGGAGACAGGCTAGGGCAAATAGGCTCCAACATCCGTTGGCTGCGGCATGTAACACCTACATCTGAATGTATGTGAGCAGCCCACTTCAAAGGAGGATGTTAACAGTTAATTAACCCTCTGTTTCCATCTAAATCAGATATTTTCCAGCTTCATATTTAATGCAGAAGTGGTCTCACAGATACTGTAGGCTCCACCAAGTCACAAGAGGTTGCTTGGTTCAAAATGGAGCTTGGCCTAAAATGAACGGTCCACTAAACCACTCCAAAGAGCAAATGCACTGAGCAAGATCCAAGACCAAGCCTTGTACGGTGTCAGAAGTTTGAATAGTTTATTTAAGGATGCGCCAAGATCAGCATCCTAACAAGCAAGTTGCAAAATCAACTAAGAGGGATTTCTTCTTCTAGCGCTGCTTGGACGCTTTCAGTAATAGGTGTCTCCGTGCCAGAGCACCGCATTGGTTGGTAAACTTTTGTCCTAGCCTGTCAGGAGAGGGCAGGCGGCCTCCGCCCCTCGTGCCACCCCGTGGCTATATATACAGCTGCCTCCTGACCCCTCCTCAGTTTCATTTCTTCCGCCTTGTGCGTCGGATCTGGAATGTCCGCTCCTTGCTAACGCAAGCAGCCTGTCCTCCTCCTTTGAGCTTTTCACCCGACTGGGAGCACCTCTTCATGGACATAGTTCCACCACAGGAGACTTCCACCGTCGGGCTGGAACATCGTCGAACATGCCATGGTTTAAACCCTGCTCCGAGCGCAGTAAGGCCTTCCCCCAGGATGATCCCCATGGGAAGTGCCTCCGGTGCCTAGGCAAAGACCACCTGGTCTCAGCCTGTTCCCTATGTCTCTCCTTTAAACCTTGGACCATCAAGGAGAGGGAACAACTGTGCCGTGCCTTAGTCTCTAAGCAGGCTAGGCACTCTTCACCTGAGGCTTTGGGTTCCCGCCTGGTGCCGAGACCCAGCTCAGCACCAGAGCCCACACGGCACCATACCTCCAGTAGCCGCCACTGCACAACCTCGGTGCCGACTCCGGCACCTCGGTGCCAACCTGGCAACTCGGCACAGCTCGAGGTCGCCCCTGGCACCCCAGCAGTCTGGTTCCCGGATCACCCTGGCAGCACAGCTCAGTACCTGGATCACCCTGGTGCTGTTGGCCTAGTACAGCCTGGCATCGCCAGTGCCAAGTTCACCCTGGCACAAACCGCAGTCACCCGTGGCACCGCAGACTCAGTACAGCCCGGTACCGTGGGAGCAGGAGAACCTCCCAGCCAGGTGGCCCGCCTTCCCTAGGCGAGGACTTGTCACAGGGCTGCTTGGAGTCGCTCCTCGTGCCATCAACCCCTGAGGCAGTGGAGGCCGCTCGAGCCCTCCTCCTACTTCCCACCCCCCACCCCCCCCATCCCAGCCAGAAGGGGCAAACCGGCCTTCATGTCCAAGGCCTGGGTCCATCGTGGGCGTCACTCTCCCCCGCCATACAGCCCTCCATCGTCTATTCCATTGGGCCCTGGTACTGTAGGGCCATCCCCATGGCAACATATCACCTTGCTCTCGCCGGTACTGCCCCTGGAGTCTCGCTCTCCTTCCCCCACTTCCAGTCCAGAGGAAGGGCCATCGAGGGGCTCCAAGCAACCTCGGCGCTGCACTTCGGCACCGGCGTCGTTCCGTTTCTGCCCACAGGAATGGTCCCCCCGGGAGACTCCCTCCCCATCATGGTGAACTCCCGGTACTGCCCTGTCCCCGGCACTGGGTTCCTATACGGGGAATCTGTCGGTGCACTTTGACTTGTTGCACTGCGTTACAGCCCATCTAGGGATGGAGGTACACCCCTCAGATCCTCTTCCAGATGCCCTCTTCGGGCCACCCCTTGCCTCGGCAGAACCCCTGACAATCCCACTTCATCCGAGTGTCTGGGACCTCACATCTTCCCAGTGGCAGAGCCCAAGCTCTACTTCCCCGGTTTCGGACACGACGAGCATTAAATACTGGGTCCCTGAATTGGACTTCCCTTCCCTCACCAATCACCCGGTCCCCACGAGGGACATGGTGCAAATGGCATTAGGCCCGGGGGAGCCCCCTAGCGACCCCCTCCCGTCTTGCAGAGAAGCCAGGGAACTGGACCTCTTGGGCCGTAAGGTCTACTTCTCCTCGGCATTCCAGCTACGGGTGGCAAACAACCAAGCCATAACCAGCAGATAACTTGCTGGATGTGTGGGAGTTGGTCGTGAAATTCTGATGTTTGCTCACCAGAGGCCAGAGAGGAGCATGATGCCTTTCTAGAGGAAGGTAACAATCTCCCAGGACCTCCTCCTCTCGGCCCGTGACGCAGTGGATACAGCTGCCCGCACTATGGCCTCGGTGGTAACTATCCACCGAGTGGCCTTGCTCAGGGAAGCTAGAGTGCCCCCTATGCATAGCAGGTGGTCCTTGACCAGCCTTTCAGAGGGGACACGCTGTTCCCTCCAGAAACCCTATCTGTGGCGGGCAATGCTCAGGACCCCAGGGGAGAGGCCAAATACTTCAGCCTCCTCCCTCCTGGACCTGCCCCTCCCACATAGAACTCTTGGGGCGATGCCCCCCTTCCCTTCAATTACCACTCATCTATATCATCATGTGAATACAGCAAAGCTTTTTCCTTTCACCGCTATCATCCCGTTGCTAGGGTGCTGAAACCTCTTCCTCTCTCTCACCTGTAAGGAAGGTGCCCACCCCAATTGGCTGCCACCCTATTTTGGAGACATCCGGGATGCAATAGATTTCAGTGCATCATTGCAGTGGACAGTTGACATCCTCTCCCTCCCTTTGGGGGGGAACGGGTTTGATCGGGACTAGCTTTCCTTTTCTGCTACTGCGACCATGGGCGCACTAATTCTGGCCGCGTACCCTCCCCGATCTTGGGTGGACATGGGCCATGCCAGCCAAACCCCTATGCACTGTCGGTACATCTGTACCGAGGTCCACTCCTAGACATCCTCAGCAGCTGCTACTTCAGGAACCCAGGGTGGATCTTTCCCCCCCCCCCCTTTCTCAGGTACCCCTCAACCGACAACCCCTGTGCTGGTTCGCGATAGGATGGGTCTTGCCAGGGACGAGAAGTACGTCTCATAGTATCTCCAGCTACAGCTGCAGAGGCTCCAACATGTGCAGACACGGCGTTCATCGGGACACAGAACCACTCCTGTTTACCCAAATTCCCTACATCAGGTAGACCCCATCCTTGTTCCAGGGTCGGGGGGGGGACACCCTCCCCTCGATAGCATACCGTCAGCACACCGAGTAGACCAGCTCTACTGGGGCTCTTGACACTTCGGCTGGACGCGTTCGTATTATGGTGGCGGACCTTAGCCTCCAGGGAAGGCCAAGGCAGAGCAGTCCAACCCCTGCCATCCTATAGCCCCCTTCTTCACAGAACTGAGGCCCTGTAACAGCCCCTTCCCTTGTGGGCAACCTCAGTTGTTATCAGGACACCTTATCCTGGGAGTCCTTGTCCTAGGCCCACCCTGCCAGAAGCGGTGGCCAGCCTTCCTCATATTTTCCCCTTCCTCCCCCCCTTCACTCACAAAGCAGAGAGCTAGTGTACCTGACCTGGAACCTTCAAGATCAGGGAACTTATAGGGACAGCGTCAACGTCGCTTTGCCCATGGCAGGGGAGCAGCAGTGGGATGCCTTACCTTGGGCCTTCTACATCAGTCGCCGTTTTCATGGCATCAGTCCTGTCATAGCTGAGCGAAAGGCTGCACTCCAGGCATGAAAGCTCCTCCACTGAGTTGCTTGTAACTGCCCTCCCTTGCCTCCCTGCCTTTCGGACACATGTATACTGGCAGAGGGCATTGCTCCTTGGGTGCGCGTCTACCCGCTATACCTGCTTGGGGATCTGCAGTTCAAACCGTGGGGTCACCTCCATGTGATGTTGGTGATGACCTTATGAGGACGGTTGTTTCCCTCACCTCCTTGAGGGACCAGATTATGTACATCTGCTTATATATATCTGTAATGGATAGAGCAGTGGTTCCCAACCAGTGTGCCAGGGCACACTGGTGTGCCATGGTAACACCCAAAGTGTGCTGCGAGCATTGCCGAGAGCTGGAGTTAAAATTCTCTCCCTGCTCAGCCCAGCCATATGGCTGTGCAGGGCTGGGAAAAGGCAGGGGTTAAAGTAAGGGGGAAGGCACCGGAACACAGTTCAGGGACCCCCTATTTTTAGTCAGGCAGCCTTCTGGCCCCCTTAAAAATAGAGGAAGGCACTGAAACGCGGAGTTCCAGGGGTCCCCCTAGCAGGAGCAGCCCGAATGCAGTGTTCTGGTGGCTCCACCTTAAGCCCAGCCAGCAGAGAGCTGTGGGAGGCTGGGACTGTGTGGATCTCCCCCTGCAGGACGGAGCAGCTTGTGTCAGGCAGCCTGTAAACAGCCCAGGTAAGGGCCCTGGGGGGGAGGGCTGCTGGGGATTGTGTGCAGCAGGTGTTTGTGTGCAGCAGAGGTGGGTGGGAGTGGATGTGTAGCAGAGGACGTGTTGCTGGGGTTGTGGGGTGGCTGTGCGGGGGTGTGTGGCTGGGGGCCAGAGGCTTAGTTCTGGCCCCTGCAGTGATGGGAGGGTCCATCACAGGCAACAGGGGGCTGAAGAGGAGGGGAGGATGGGACCCACTGGGGGGGGAGGGAGCAGCAGTGGGGTGAGGATTTGCCCTGGGTGGCAGGGAGCCATTGTGGAGCAGAAGGGGGAACTGAGTGCTCCACCATGCTCCTGTGCCCTACCTTCCCACTGCTCAGGTTCCCCCCGTCCCACTGCAAAGCCACTCCTGTTCTCCCTTCCCCTCTCCTCTCTTGCCACCCTTGAGCTGTTCCCCACATGGCTGCCCTTGTCCTCTTTTGCCACCCCTGCCCTGCTCTGCTCCTCACACTCACTCCTGCCACTGCACACGACTCCTGACCTCCCCTGTTTTTCCACCCCTGCTCTGGTACCCCTACTACCGCACATAGGAGCATTTCTGTAACACTGTGCCACAGTTCATGAATATTCATAGGTAATTTAAGTTAATTTGAATATTCATGAGTTTTCTACTGGTGGTGTGCCTTGAAAAATTTGAAGGTATCAAGGTGTGTCATGGCAAAGAAAAGGTTGGGAACCACTGGGATAGAGGGGAAAAAACAGGTCAGAATTCCTGTTTTCCAAAGTACTCAGAAATTCAGAGGCTTGTATCCCCCACAAGGAATGCCATCTGGTCCCCCAGTTGGACATAACTCTCCGCATTGGGTTCCCTAAACCCAGGGTACCTTTGGGATACCGTGGTTGATACTCTGCGGGCATGTTCAATTCTTAGGTGGTCGGAAGATGATCTCTCCTTCCCCTGGCAACCGTATTTTTGGGGGTAGCTCTGCCTCAACATGTCTTTTCCCCTGGTGCTCACATACACACAACATAGCTGCAGCAATATCCTTCTTTGATAGTGCCCTAGACACGTGAGACCGTATCCCTAATACGGCACCTCTACAACCTCGACTGGGTGGCCAAGTGGTAGCTGGCATTGTACCCCGCTTTCCCTTCTCCCTTTCTCGTACAGTCCTTGTGTTGCTGGAATCCCACAGGATCACAGACCGAAAGAGGGCTCTCTCCACGAGTTCTCACGCTACCAAGGTTCTTATAGGTACCAAACCATCAGCACCGCCTCAGGCCATTATGCTGCCTCGTGGGTGCTGGTGTCCTAGAGTACTCCTCCAGCGATTAACCCGGATTCCAGTACCATATTCGGCTGGAAGTGCGCACTTTGTGTACTAACTTGAGATCCTGTAGCTGGCATGCCCTGTGCCTCCCACCGCACTACTTTTGGCTTTGGCCTTCAGTGTTCTGGCTTCAAGTGTCTTGCTCAGACCCCTCTCCATCGATCTCGGAGTCCCCTTTCCCCAATGCAACTCGTAATTTCAGTCCTACTCTCATCGACCAGGCCCCACTAGGGCTGGTCATGGCCAGTCCAAGGGATAAGGTTCCTCCCTTTTGCGGCTACCTGTGTAGTCCGCAGCTACCCTGGCTAGACCGTGACTCTTTGAATTCTGGCTCGGGCCTTGATGTGCTAGGTCCATGGGATAATGTTCATCCCTTCCGTGGTTTCCTGTGTGGGCCACTCTCATTATGGCTAACCCCGCACCCATCGCCTCCAGCGTTTTCCGTATGAGCTCACGATGTAAGGTCCTATGGCCACACACTTATCTTCTGGTCTTCATGCCTTGTGCTATACCAGTAAGGTGGAGCATCCAAACGCAACCCTCTATGCTTTCATGTTCCATTCTTCATCCTTGTTACGGTGACCTTGGTCCATCCTGCTCACAATCATATGTCCCACCGGGTTTGGCCCTGCCCCTCAGTTGGCCCTCAGTTGTCGATTCTTCGGTGCCATGCCAAGAGCCTAGTTCGTCTCTTGGCTCTGGTTAGAATCTTGCTTGCTGGGCTTCTTCCCATCTGGGACGTTTTTGCTGTGCTGAAGGCGGAAGACCCAACTCCACCTGCCATCCATCAGCATGTATGATAGTCACCTATTACTGAATGCATCCGAGCAGTGCTCGAAGAAGAACGGTAGGTTACTCACCAGTAACCATCCTTCTTTGAGATTGGCTGCTCGGATCCATTCAGGTCCCTCCACTCCATCCCCGCATCTGGAGTTGGCGACTCTGAGGAACTGAGGAGGGGTTGGGAGGCAGCCCTATATATATAGCCAAGGGCTGGCATGAGGGGCAGAGGCCACCTACCCTCTCCTGACAGGCTAGGACAAAAGATTTGCGACCAATCTGGCGCTCCAGCATGGAGACACCTATTACTGAACGGATCTGAGCAGCCCATCTTGAAGAAGGACAGTTACTGGTGAGTAACCCACCGTTTTTCCATCCTCAGCAGTTTGTTGTAGTTGGCCCTATTCTTTCAGCTTTGTTAATAATGACAGCCGTCTGAAAATGATGTAGGAAAGTGGAGACATAGAAAAGTTCCTGTGAAAACACCAAGTGAGCTCCAACCAGAGAGAGGCCAGGAAGGAACCATGGTGACTGGAAAATGACAATGTTTAAAAGGCTGTTCATGTCTCAGCAGCTGCACTTGGTTTTACTGAGCTTCCATGAAAAGGCACTGGGGCACGGAGCAGGTTCTAACTAGTTTGGACAGATAAAGGTCATCAGAATTCAATGAAAATCAACAACTGGAGGCATTGGTTCAGAATCCCTGAACAGAAAACAATGGTAAGGCATGTGGAAATTACCCCATTGCATGCTGAACTGATTTAAGTGAGCTAATTTTGCAAGCAGCTATACTTCTTCGAGCGCTGCTTAGATGCATTCAGTAATAGGCACCTCCATGCTGGAGCACCAGATTGGTCAGAAAAAAAACTTGTCCTAGCCCGTCAGAAGAGGGGAGGCAGACACCGCCCCTCGCGCCACCCACGGCTATATATATGGCCACCTCCCCGCTGCCTCCATAGTTTTATTTCTTCTGCTTTGCGCGTCGGAATTGGAACATCCACTCCTTGCAAATTGCAAGCAGCCTGTCCCTTTGTCTGACTCACTGTCTGGCTGGGAGCATCTCTTCATGGATTTAACTCCAACACAAGAGTCCCCAACACCGGACCAGAACATTGCGTTGACGATGCCGGGGTTTAAACCCTGGCACAGAGTGTGGCAAGGCCTTCCCCCAGGACAACCCCCACGGGAAGTGCCTTAGGTGCCTAGGCAAGGAACACATGGTCTCGGCTTATTCCATGTGTCTCTCCTTCAAACCCAGAACAATCAAGGAGAGGGAAGAGCGACGCCGCACCCTAGCCTCAGAGGAGGCTCGGCACCCTTCACCTGAGGCCTTGAGTTCAGGCCTTGCACCGAAACCCAGATCAGCGCTGGAGCCTATGCGGCACTGTGCCACCAGTAGCTGCCGCTGCCGCACCACCTCAGTGCCTACTCCGGTACCGCAGCGCCTACCCAGCGCCTCGGTGTCGACTGAGGTTGCCCTCAGCCCAGCACCGGCTGACTCCACTGTTGGCACCGCAGAGCCCGGTGCTGCAGGAGCGGGAGCCTTCCCGCCCACGCAGCCCTCCGTCCCCCAGCGAGGACTTGCCCGTGACTCAAGTAGAGTTGCTTCTTATCCCGTCCACCCCAGAAACGCTGGAGGCAACACAAGCCCTGCTGTTTCTCCTGACACCCCCTGCCTCGCTTCTAACCAGAAGGGGTAAACAGGCCTTCATCTCAAAGGACTGGGTCCACCCAGGACGCTTGCCCTCACCTTTTAGCCCCCCATCTTCCACTCCAGCGGGGGCCGACACCACTCCACCACTGGCACCGGGCCAAGAACCTTGATCCCCCTCCCCAGTCTCCAGCCCGGAGGAGGGACCCTCTAGGGGCTCCAAACAGGCTCGGCACCGCACATCAGCCCCATCACCTTTCCGGTTTCAGCCACAAGAATGATCCCCCCAGGGAACTCTCTCTCAGCCATGGCGGCATCCCAGTGCTGTGCTGTCCCCGCACTGGAGTCTTTTATGAGGAAGCTTTCAGCGCATTTTGACACATTGCGCCAGGCTACAGCCCACTTAGGTATGGAGGTGGAGCCCCTGAGTCTTCCCCCCAATACCCTCTTCAGGCGAGCCTTCGCCTCAATGGCGCCCTTAGCAGTCCTGCCCCACCCAAGCATATGGGATGTCGCACACTCCCTGGTGGCAGAGCCCAAATTCTGTTTCCCCAGTTTCAGATACGGCAAGTGTGAAGTATCAGGTATCTGAGTCGGGCTACCCCTCCCTTGCTGGCCACCCAGTTCCCCCCAAGGATGTGGTCCAGATGGCAATGGGGGCTGGGAAACCCCCCAGGGACCCCTCCCCCCCAGAGAAACCAGGGAGCTGGATCTGATAGGCCGTAAGGTTTATTCCTCATTGGCCTTCCAATTACTAGTGGCTAACAACCAGGCTATAACCAGCAGATACTTGCTGGATGTCTGGGAGTCACTCGAAAAATTTAGACGCCTGCTTCCACCTGAGGCCAGGGAAGAGCATGATGCCTTCCTGAAGGAAGGCAACATAATCTCGCAAGACCTCCTCCTCTCAGCATGCAACGTGGTGGACACTGCTGTTCGCACCATGGCCTCGGCGGTTATCCTCTGCACGGTGGCATGGCTTACAGACGCTAGAGCGCCTCCTAATGCACAGCAGGCAGTTCTCGACCTGCTCTTTGGGGGGGATGTCTCGTTTTCCCCTGAAACCCTCTCTGTGGTGTGCACAGCCCGGGATCCTCGAGGAGAGACCAAATACTTTGGCCTCCTCCCTCCCAGACCCACCATCCCAACTTAATTCCCCATTCCCCCTGGCAGGCCAGTCTCTTTCCTTCCCACATTACCCATGGTGGGAAGTGGGCCTTTGCCCCCCATTTTCACGGGGAAGGGCCACTCTGCTCACCACCACTCCTCTTTTGACCTTCGGGTGTAGGGGGCCCCAGGGCGTCACTGCCACAGATGGCCACTCCCCCCCCCCCACCCCAGGGGAAGGGAGGTCTGGTGGAAATCACCCCCAATCCTCCTCTGTTTCTTCCCCTTCTCCAATTGCAGGAGCAGGACTTAGATCACGACGCCAGCGGCCGACAATACGACAACACCCGCCTACGGTGACGGTACCCCTATACTGTAGTTACCCCCCCACCCCTTAAGCAGTGACTTCCCTGAAGATGGAAACCACCCCTCTTCTCCTCCTAGCAGCACTTCCTTCCGGGATATTCCCCACCGCATTCCCCACCCTAACACCTTGCTGAGGAATGGAGGCACGTCTTGTTGTAGCCTCAGCTGCTGCAGGGACTCCGAGACGCACACATCCAAAGCCCATCAGCAACAGGACTGTGCCTGTGGCCATGATGAGTATCCCAGGTAGGCCCCCTTGTGTCCAGGTCAGGGGAAGGGGAGGGGATAACCCTGATCGCACCATCGTTTCCGCGCTGCGACCCCAACCCCAATTCGACAGGAATATCTCCTGCTAACTGAAGGCGACACATCCATGTAGCCAATAAAGCTACCTGGATAGCTCAGTTAATTGGGAAGGTATCTTTTAGAGCAGATCTTTATCTCTGCACAGGCTCAAGGTACGGGCCACTCCTCCTTTTCCTTCCCTTGCAGGATGACGGTTCCGTGTCTCCACCTTCTGGTGATCTAGTGGGAACCAGGGGTCCACATTAGGAACCCTTACCTTTGTCTACCTCCCTTCGAGGTAGCCTATTCTCCCCTGACCTCGCCAAAGCACAGCCGGGGGCACCCCTTCAAACCCTGAGAGGCAACATCTAGTTACAACCCTACGCTGGGAAACTGTGAGGGATCCACCCTTTCGAGTGTTCTCCCACCTATATTTCCCGCCTCAGTATCCACTGCCTTCTGGACAGCTGTCTATGTCAGACAGAAGGTCCCCCTACTTCCAGGGCACTTGCATAACCTTTCTTGCTCTACAGTCCTATTCCCTGGCAGGACATGAGACCCTCCCCCCCCCGCCCTGTTTTTCTGCGGGACCATCTCACTACACCACACGTAGTCCTTTAGTGCTACCGTGGGTTCTTCCCATGCGCGTTGGTGGCGCCTGGTAGTTCTGCAGTCCCCTTTTTCCAGTTTCAAGGACCCGTTCACACCCACTGCCTGCCCGATGGCATGATAGACAGAGAGCCTATTTCTCTACAACATATAACAGTTTGGGGTTGTACTCCCCTTTTATTCGCCCTCTGGTACCCTTTGGGGATAAAACTTCATCGGGTTCTCTGATCCCAGGGTGTCCTTCAGATGCGGCAGCTGCCACCCTGTAATGGTCTCACTCCCCTGCTTAGGAAGGAACCTCCCTTGGCACCGGAGTTCTTCAAATATCCATGTATTGAACAGTTTCTCCTTGGCAGCCCTGGCATGACAAAGTGGTAGCGTTATCCCTCTGGTAAGCACTATAGGTACTAAGACTGCGGCCTTACATGACTTTCCTTCGAATCTTTCAGTCATCAAGGGGGTGACCAGGTGGTAGTAAGAGTTCTCCCCTGCCCCTTTCTCCCTCCCCCTCACGCTTTAGTGAGAGCTTCGCAATGCAAACCCTGAAAGCTTAGGCCCAGCGAGGTCCTCCTCTGCATTCCAGTGCCCTGCGGGTCCTAGTAGGACCAACTCATCAGCACTGTCTCAGGCCATCTTGCTGTTAGTGACCTACTTGAACCTCTCTCCTGCGAGAACCTGGTAATGGTGCCTGCTCGGCTGAAAACGTGCGCTTCCGCATTACCAGCTTGTTAGCTAGCATACTGTAGGCCTCTGTCCTGCTTGGCTTGACTCTGTATGCTGCGGTTTAGTGTCTCATGGTCTTCTCAGTCGCCTTCGAGCCCATCTTACAACCATGTATCCTCATTTTCTCTCTTTTAACCAGATGGTTTGCTTGGTCACAACCTAGATAAGTGGCACAATCATTCCCTTACTTCTTCCTGTGTACCCAGTAGCCGACAGATCAGTCCATCACCACGTGGCTCCTGCTAAGCCTTCAGGTGCTCAATGCCTACCCTTTCCTCGTTCTCGTGCGAGACATGCCCCATACGGCTAATCTTACTTGCTAGCTTTTAGTGTTCTCCTTCAAGTCCACGTGACACGACCTATGCCCAGACATTGTAGTCTGTCGGTTATACTCCATGTTTTTCCGCCGATATAGAGCACCTACACAACCTGTTACATTAGGTTGCATTCTTTTCTACAGGTATGGTGACCTTGTCCGACCTGCTTATGTGTTCTGCCTCAGTGGGTTCGGTCTTGCCCCTGTCCTGGGTTGGCCCTCAGCTCTTGCTTTTTCTGGGCCCGTCAAGGCCTGCTCGCCTCTTGACCCCGGCGAGCATCTTGCTGTGGGGCCTCTACCTTATAGGGGCTTGTTGCTGTGCTGAAGGCGGAAGAACCAACTCCAGCCACCATTCATCAGCATGGCTAGTAGTCACCTATTACTGAATGCATCCCAGCAGTGCTCGAAGAAGAATGGTGGGTTACTCATCAGTAACCGTCCTTCTTCGAGATGGGCTGCTTGGATCCATTCAGGTCCCTCCCCTCCGTCCCCGCATCTGGAGTTGGTGACTCTAAGGAACTGAGGAGGGGGTGGGGAGGCGGCCATATATATAGCCACGGGTGGCAGGAACAGCGGTGGCCGCCTCCCCTCTTCTGACAGGCTAGGACAAGTTTTTTCCAGCCAATCTGGCGCTCCGGCACAGAGACAGCTATTACTGAATGGATCCAAGCAGCCCATCTTGAAGAAGTATGGTTACTGGTGAATAACCCACCATTCTTTCCATTTATCAGGGCCCCAGGAAGAGGACTGTTCATGCCCTGCAACTAAAAGGAATTTTTCTTATATCGTATCACTTACAGGCAGTAAAGAGAGCAAAGCTGATCCTGTCAGACAAGTCACCCACACCCACATACACCTCACAACACCCCATACTACTATTATTCTTCTTTTCCAGATTGGAAACTGAGGCAGGGACATTAAAAAAGACCAGGTGAACCAACTTCTGTTAGTGAAAGAGACCAAACTTTGAAGCCACAAAGAGCTCTTCCTCAGATCTGGGAAAGGTAACTCCCAGCCTTACAATGCAAGGTGGGAGAGATTGCTTAGGATAAGTAGCATGCATTGTGAGTGACCATTCAAGGTAGAGAGGTGCATGAACACCTCTAGTCATAGGGTGTTAGTGAGTAACAGACTGGTGAAGTAAGCCCTAAATCCAGTCTCCGTTCAAGCCTTGATTTTTAGAGTACAGCAGAAGAGTCACAAATTCAAGCTCTGAAGGCTTGTCTTTTGAAAGCGTTGTGTACCTTTCCTTTGAGGAGTACTGAGAGGTTAGAGTGATTGCTTTATGACACAGATACTAAAGTAACACACCCACACCCACAAAGAGAAGTGAGTAGCAGAGTGGGGAACAGAACCCCGGATCATCACCAAGGTAGCAGGTCACTCAGCTAAGTGTCTGAACAGCACCTGGCATGATTTTGGCACTTGCCGCAATACAAATAAATAAATACATCCATGGCCTGTGCTCAAACTACTAGACCAGATTTACCACTTGATTTAATTTACAGATAAATTTTCTTATTGATACGTTAAACATCAACTCTAACCACATTTGAAGCAGTGACCTTTTCGATAATGAAAAAATTGGCCATTTATTAATAAGATCTGAGCCAATGATCAGAGGCATTTGGCATTTAAAGGGTTAACCTGGCACTCAAGCTTTCTGACTGTAGTTGACTGTCTCTCAGCTCAAGGTAGCAAGGCTGAGATAAAGGGCTGTAATGGAGTGAAAATTAGCACATTTCCCTGGAGCTGACTGGAGTCTGTCCCAGAAGACACCAGGCTCCCCATGCCTTCTCTGTCCTTTGCCCCAGAGAGCTCCTTGTTGGTGCTGCCAATCACTGTGACGGATCAAGATATAAATCACAGGCTGGAAAGGGTTCCTGGGTCAAATTGCTGAAGCGGTGGAGGGGTGTGTGTGTGTGTGGGGGGGAGGTTCAGCCATGCGAAAAAAAAAAAGGAGTCGTGTGGCACTTTAAGACTAACAGATTTATTTTGCGCAAGAGCTTTCGTGGGAGAAAATCCCACTTTGTCAGATGCTTCGAAGATGGGTGAACTTACAGAACGGAATGAAAATAAATGCAAGGGGGTGTAAAACATAGGATCAGGTCATACAGTAACAGCAAATCAGAGCAGTTCTGAATTAATATGAAAACTAAATTCTGTGAAAGCAGGATTGAATCAAGACTATGGGTTCTTTTTCCATTACAAAAGGTAATTTGACTTCAGGCTTCCCATGGTTTGAACCTAACAATTGCTCTGATTTGCTGTTACTGTATGACCTGATCCTATACTTTATGCCCCCTTTCATTTATTTTCATTCCGTTCTGTAAATTCACCCATCTTCGAAGCATCTGACAAAGTGGGATTTTCTCCCACAAAAGCTCATGCGAAAAATAAATCTGTTAGTCTTAAAGTGCCACACGACTCCTTGGTTTTTTTGCTGGACTAGACTAACATGGCTATCCCTTTGGAAATCAACCAAGCTGCCTGATTTCAACCAAAGGCTTCTAGCCAAGAAGTGACATTTCTTCTTTGAGCGCTGCTCAGAAACATTCAGAAATAGGTGTCTCCGTGCCAGAGTGCCTGGTTGGTCAGAACTTTTTGCTCTACCCTGTCAGAAGAGGGCAGGTGGCCATTGCCCCCCATGGCTATATATGTGGCCACCGCCTGGCCCCTCCCCAGTTTTATTTCTTCCGCCTTCGTGTTGGTTGTGGAACCGCCCGGTCCTTGCACTTTGCAGGCAGCCTGTCCTTTCATTGCTTTATGAAATTTTCGCCCAACTGGGAGCACCTATTTGTGGACTTAGTTCCACCGAAGAAAGTCTCCCCTCTCGGGCTGGAACATCGCGCTACTCCATTGTCTGCCGTGCCAGGGTTCAAACCCTGTGCCGAATGCAGCAAGGGCTTCCCGAGGGACAATCCCCATGAGAAGTGCCTCTGGTGCCTGGGCAAAAGTCACATGGTCACTGCATGCTCCATCTGTCTGTCCTTCAAGCCGAGGATCATCAAGGACAGAGAGCAAAGGTGCCATGCCCTGGCCTCCGAGCAGGCTCAGAACTTCTCCCCCGAGGCTTCGGGACCTCCTGCAGCACTACGTGCCAGTTCTGCACCAGAACCCACCCGGCACCTTGATGACAGCGGCCACAGGACAAGCTTGATACTGACCTCGGTACCGTGCCACTGACACAGTCCCGCGTCTCCAACACGGGGCTCTTCCTGGGACCAGTTGCACTCGACCCCGCTACTGCAGCGCCATCATAGCCCTGCGTCCTCAGCACGGGGCTCTCCCCAGGACCGGTTGGGCTCGACCCCAGTACCACGGCGCCAACATAGCCCTGCGCCTTCGACACGGGGCTCTCCCTGGGACTGGTCGGGGTCGGTGCCAATCCTGACAACCCGGGAGGCAGTGGGGGCTACCAGGGCGCGCCTCCTGCTGCCTACACCTCCCTCGCCGGCACTGGTTAGAAGGGGAAAGCCGGCCTTCATGTTGAAGGCATAGGCCCAACACAAGTGGCATTGCTCTTCTTCCCAGGCCCTGGGCTCCAAAGCTCCAGAGCCCATCACCCCCTTGGGTCCCGGTACCATGGAGTTGTCCCTGAGACAGCATATCACCCTGCCATCTCCAGTACTGCCCCATGGGCCTCGAGATGCTTCTCCCTGTTCCAGCCTGGGTGAAGGGGCTTCAAAGGATTCTAAATGGCCTCGGCGCCGGGGCTTGGCACCATCGCCCTTCTGGTACCGCCCCCATGAATGGTTACCACAAGAGGCCTCTGCGACCATGCTGGTACCACCCCTAGCACTGGGGAGAGCCTTAAATTCGGTACTGTCTTCTTACACGGGCAATTTGTTGGCACATTTTGATCTCCTGCGCCACGTCTCAGCCCACATATGGATGGAGGTCCAAACCTCCGAGGCACCCTTTGATGCTTTATTTGGCCCCTGGCAGGAACCGGTCATGGTTCCCGTTCACCTTAGTGTCTGGGACCTGGCCTCCTCCTGCTGGCAAAAGCCGGGTTCCATCTCCCCCATCTCGGATATGGCAGGTCTCAAGTACAGGGTCCCGGGGTCAGAGTTCCCTTCACTCACCCACCACCCAGTACCACCTCGTGCTGTGGTGGAGGCGGCCTTAGGGCCAGGACAGACTCCCCACTATCCCCTCCCAACATCGAGGGATGCAATGGAGTTAGAGCTACTGGGATGGAAACTATACTCCTCTTCGGCCTTCCAGTTGTGGGTTGCGAACAATCAGGCCCTAACAAGCAGATACCTCCTGGACGTGTGGGAGTCAATACACAGATTGAGACATCTACTCCCACCAGAGGCCAGGGAAGAGTATGATGCCTTCTTGGAGGAAGGTAAAATAGCCTCTCAGGACCTCCTTTTGTCAGCATGGGATGCGGTGGATACAGCGGCCCGCACCATGGCCCCAGCGGTTACACTGTGCCGCACAGCTTGGCTTTGGGAATCCAGAGTGCCCCCCGCCTCTCAGCAGGTGGCCCTTGATCTCCCCTTTAGGGGCGACTTCCTCTTCCCACAGGAGACCTTGGCCATCTTGGGGACCTCTCGTGACTGCCAGGGGGAGTTAAAATATCTCGGCTTTCTGCCAACAGGGCCTCTTCCACATCCTCCAGCCCCATAATGCCCCATAGTTGACTGACCCCCCACCCCCTTCTCACTAGTTACTGGTGAGGACTTAATCCTCACCACCACAACTTCAGTCTCAAACCCTCCTGGGGGATCTTCCCTCCAAGGCCCTCCCCCATGCATCTGCAGGGAGGGACCCCGACCGGTCAATCAGCACTATGTTTACATTCACTGCCATGCTGTCAACCATCCAAACTCCGCTGTGAACTGCCCTCTGCCTCAGTACCATTCCCCCGAGCTGACAGACAGCTCTCTCCCTCTCTCTTCGGGTGAGGGCGGACGGTTCAGAGGTTAAGTAGCCTCTTTTCTTTTGAGTAGGATTGAGGTTGGACACATATTCATACTCCTGCGGTTTACCCCCAATACTTGAGGGAACTTTATAGTGCTCACATGGGAACCCGTGGCCAAAATTCTGTGGATATCCCTTAGAGCTTGGTTTTGCTCCCAGGGCACTATCATGCCCCGTACACAACACCCCTCCCCCCTTGGGCAGCAGCTCCTTTGCCTTTTGGGAGACACAAGGGTTCACGGAGCACACTCCAAACACCGAAGAGTGTATTGTGCGTCAATCCCAACTCCGAACCAAATGGGGCACTCCTGCTGACTGCGATTATTTCCATACCAGGAGCGTCACTCCCGCACGCTTCCCCATGGACAAAAATCCTACCCCCGCCCCCAGCCGGGTGGTTGGAGACTCCCTTGCTGACCCATATCTCTTTCCCGTCCACCCCCCCACCCCGAAAGTGGGGGGCAGGGAGGGACCCCCCCAGGAGCGACCCCCCCCCCATGTTCCTGTGTGCCACCCTAACCAATCCCTTTCCGACTGTCACCAGGTTTGGATTAAACATGGCTCACGTCTGATCAACCCCATCCAAGGTCCTAAGGTATGTGCCTCCGGCTCAGGATACGGCAACCCCTTCCTGAACCCATAGAGCAGGCATCTTGCTTCTGCCTGTCAAGTACCAGACATGCAGGCCGGAACCTGTCTAAGAACGCAGGCCTTTGATAACTCGCTCGCAGGCACCATGCCAGCGATGAATCCCCTACACTCGCTACTCCCACTTGGTTCACAGTGTGGTGAACAACTTGCTGAAGGGTCGCACCAACTGGGCCCCATTTCGTTTCTACCTACCCTACGAAGAGTGGCTCCTCTTTTCCCTCCGGGCCTGTTGTTCACAGCTAGCCAGAACACGCCATGAAGACAGAAAGTCTGTAAATGGGGCTCTTTTTGACGAGGGGACCAGTATTACTTTTCCCTCCTTGTTCTCCCCAATGTAATGTGCCCATTCCCTCCTGCTTTAATCGAGGGCTCTTGGGCCACGGCCATCAGAGGAGATGAGGTAATAATTCTGATGTTCTTCTCCCACCCCTTGTCACTCAGTCAGAGCTGAACACCCTTGTCCCTCTGCCCTCCTCTCCAATCTCACAGTAAAAGCTGCCTGGTCAGTTCAGCGGGCTGACTAGATGTCTTGATCCTCAGTGTCAAGGGTCCAAGAGCTGTGAAGGACACCCCCGGCTGGGCCCCACCAGTATGGTCTGCAGACCACTCCCAAAGATGGGGTACTAGCCTGGTCCCAGTCATTGCCTTATCTAACCAGCGGGGCTGCTCTCCTAGCTCCTCCACTGGGGATAACCATAGTGTGGTAGTCACACCAACCCAGCTCCAGGACAACCCTATTTGGGTCTCCCAGGGATACAACTCCCTCTTCCTCCTCATGTTCCGAAGGTCCTCTAGCCCTAGGAATTGCTACGTGTTTTATGCTCCCATCCTGGGTGACTTCTAGGGGTCTTTCTCAGTGGATAGACCTCATATGATGCCCGTCCTGGGATTCTGTCCAGGCACTGGAAATTCGGGAGCTAGCCGTCCCCGATGGAATTCACCTTCAGGGTAAGATCTAATGACAACAGTAGCATGTTCATACTAGACACTTCAGATATAAATTATAAATACATTAGAGGGATAAACACAAGGGAGGGAGAGGAATTATTTGAATAATTATTTGAATACAGTGCCAATGTGGACACAAGAACAAATGGATACAAACTGTCCTTCAGAAAATTTAGGCTTGAAATTAGATGCAGATTCCTAACCCTCAGAGGAGTAAAGTTCTGGAATAGTCCACCAAGGGAAGGGGGCGGGCAAAAACCTTAGGTGCTTTCAAAACCAAGCTTGATAAGTTTATGGAGAGAATGATATGATGGACAGTGTAGCTTGGCCATTATCTGTCTTTTCCTACTGGTGATGGTATGATAGTGACCTGGGAAGAGGCATTAGATAGAGTGGGTTCTGAGTTATTGCAGAGAAGTTCTTCTTGACTGGCTGTTGTGGGCTTGCCCTCATGCTCAGGGTTTAACTGATTGCCATATTTGGGTTCGGGAAGGAATTTTCCCCAGGGCAGATTGGCTTGGGCGCTGGGTTTTTTTTGCCTTCCTCTGTAGCACTGGGCATGGCTCCCTTGCTGGTTGATTCTCCTTAATAAAGTCTTTAAATCATGATTTAAGACTTTAATAACTCAGTTATGGGTTTGAGGTTCATTGTAGGAGTGGATCGATGCGGTTTTGTGGCTGCACTGTGCAGGTCAGACTAGATGATCATGTTGGTCTCTTCTGACCTTAGAGTCTCTGAGTCAGATAAATCGGAAGTCTCTTGAAGAGATGGCAGGATGTGTCCCTTTGGGTGGCTGACCTTCACATTGTTCCTGCGGAGGAAACTGCTCCCTACTCCCATCCATCCCGCTTTCTCCCTAGGGGCCCTTCCTTCGGGAGCCCCAATCCTGATTTACACCTCTGTGCGTCGTGAGGCCTAAGGCTGGTGCCACACCGGTTGGGCTCTCTCCAGTGGTACTAGGTCACGTAAGCCAATGCAAGCCTACACCCATAGGTCATGGAGATCTGGCACCTGGGTTTACCATCCTGCTGAGCCTATTCTTGGGTGCTGCTTCATTGCAGCTAGCTCTTTGCCCTTATTCCTTCAGCCATGTGCCACCCACTGAACTCAGGAAGGAAAGGGGGGATAAAATGATGATATCACTCCCTTGTACAAAACTATCAATACTGACAGTCCTCTTCAACAGGGACCACCACCACATCATCCGTACACTCATGTAGGCCTGGGATATATTCATCAGGTTCATGAAATTCCTTCCTGGTCTGCCTGTATAAGGCCGTTGGGTGGGTTAGACACTTTCCCTTTCCCATACCAATCTGGGTGCTTCATTCCCCAATGCGCTGTATCAGGTCATCGGCTGCTGCCTCCGGCTACTCACACTTCCCCCTTTCTATTTAGGACAAAGTAACTCTCCTAGTCCCTAACCGCTCCTGGTAGTCCATCCCTTCTTCGGATGCCAGTCACACCAGATTCACGTTCCCATCAGGCTCATGGGCCGCAAGTACTCTACACCATCCGACCGAGGGAAACACTGTCTACCTTATTTCAGTGCTGGTACGTACCACTCTGCCCGATAACCCTACGGTTCCCTATTTTCCCTATAGGAGGTATGTTTACTCATGTTGCTGCCAGAACACTAACCCCTCTGGCACTTTCATGCCTCTGCCAATATGCTCTTAGGCAGATTAGTTAAAGGTGCATTCCTTGGCTATAGCCACGATGCATTGATATGTTTATGCGCAAGGTGACCTCAGGCCCTCCTGCACAATCATGACAATTGGTGCTCAGATAAATTGGGCCTACTTCTCTCCACTGGGTTAAGTCCTGCAATCCTAGGTTACCCTTGCCTGGATGACGGTCCTTCGGTCAATCCCTTAGACCTCAAGGGCCTTCCTCATTGGGCAACTACACAAGTTGGAGATATGCTGTGCTGAAGGCAGAAGAGCCAACTTCACCCGCCATCCATCAGCATGGCTAACAGTCACCTATTTCTGAATGTATCCGAGAAGCACTCAAAGAAGAACGGTGGGTTACTTACCAGTAACCATCCTTCTTTAAGATGGGCTGCTCAGATTTATTCAGATCCCTCCCCCCGTCCCCGCATCTGGAGTTGGCAACTCCTAGGAAGTGGGGAGGGGACGAGCGGTGGCCACATATATAGCCATGGGGTGGTGCGGGGGGCGGTGGCCGCCGGCCTTCTGACAGGCTAGGGCAAAAAGTTCCAACCAATCAGGCGCTCCGGCATGGAGACACCAATTTCTTAATGAATCCGAGCAGCCCATCTCGCAGGACGCTCACTGGTAAATAACCCACCTTTACAGGCATTCCAAACCACAGACACTGAATGCAAAGGGTTGTTCACAATGAAGACAGAGAGCCTCAGTGATGAGGGGCATGAACACAGCTTGCCACAATTGGAAGAGGAAAGTTTTGCCCAACCATTGTTAGAGATTGTTCCAGTTTCTATAACATTTTCTGTGAATCGGGGTTTTCAGGTGCTCTTTAAATAAAGTACATTTAAAGTAAATCTGAAGGTTTCTGAAAACCATATTCTCAGCTATTCTCAGGTTTTCCATTTCTCTATCCTGGGCTTTGTCCTTGACACCAATGGCAGAGGAGAACATCCTTTGTTGCTCCTCATTTCCTGTCCCGTGCATTTGTCCTTGCTCCTCACCTTGTTTCTCACAGACGAATTACCTCCTCACAGCTACTACACGTATTTGTACCACCACTACAACAGTGCACAGCAACAAGGTGGTGAACAACATAGCATTATGTCCTGGCTGCAGCGTTTGGAGGATCTGAGAGCAGCCAGTGGGCCACAGCCAACCACACAGCAAATTAAACCAAAATGCAAGTTCTTTTGTAAACTTTGCCCAGCAAGCATGCCCTGTGCACTCCTGCACAGCTGCATCTTCCTAATAAAAGAAATTAAACAAATGTCTATGGAAAAAATGAGAATGAAGCTTTTTTTGTTTCCCCTCTTTGCTTGCTTGCTTTTGTCTGCTGGCTGCTGTCCCTTGTTCACTGTTGCCTCAGGGCTTGGATCCTCTGACTCAAAGATCAGTGCGTCACTAGGCTTGAGCTTGAAGCCAACAGCACTGCCCCTACCAGAGGGGTTAGCTGTTGTAACAGAACTCCCCGATTGTCAACTTCCCAAGGAAGGTAACTTTGAGGAGAGCAGACGTGGGGAAGGGGATCCTTTGTGTTCCTGATGGAAACTTGAAGAGCTTTACCTACTACATATTCTTAGCTGACAGACATCCTGCTTACTTCCTGACCAGCTATTTTACATTCTGCTTCTCACAAAGCTGCACCCAGTGCACTGTATGTGGATCCTTTTTCTAAGGAATCTGCTCTGATCATGAGCCAGGATCTTATGACCACTTCAAAGATTAAGTTGAACTAAACAGCTAGTTTGTATGAGTTCATGTGGCTTTATAAACAGCAAATGGCTGTCCCTTGTGGCACACTCATGTTTACAATAACCTTGGGTCTGTCACTTCCTAAGGTTGCTTAAATGAGACAATGCTCATGGCCTGTGATCCCTGCATTCTAGTGCCTCCTACTGGGTGATAGGTTGTCCAAATAGAGAGCAGTACAAAGGAGGTCTAATAGGAAGGCTTCTCAGCTGAGTGGAGCCTTTACAGGAAGTGACAGGAAAGTAAAGTGGGGTTGGGGTAGAAATGGGGCTTTTGGAAGAATTTCTCTCCCTCCTTCACAAAACACACCAAACAGCAGAGCAAAACTTTCCAGAGACTAATCTGATTTTTCATTCTACTGAATTCCAAAAGGATAAATATGTAAGAACTCACCCAATAAGTCTAATTTCCTTACTGGCCATCCAGAATGACCATAATCAATAAATGGCTAATGAGGAAACAACTTTTGCATGGATTTTTTTGTCCCCCTCAGTGAATGATGTTACAATAGCCAGCACAGAGATTGGTAGATTACATAGGAAGCAGGTGAATGACTGTGCAGTAGTTCCCAGTTGAGCGCAATGACTGCAGTGTGTCTGTCTGAATAAAGGACACCTTTGTACAAAGTCAAGACAAACAAGTTACTGAATATCTGGGTGACTGAATCTGAACCAAAAGCAAATGATCTCACTAAATAAAATGACGCTATGAAGAGGCTGCATCATGACCAGAGGTCATCAGCAACCTTTATATCAATGTGTCAGTGTAAAGTCTGAGTAAACAGGAATGTCAGCCTCTGAGAAGTGAAATGAGGAATTATTTTCTAGGTTATGCTGAGGTAAATGGAGGCGGGCAAGCCTAAGGCAGAGCCTGGATGCACAGGAATATCACATCCCTCTAGTGACAATGACAGGCAGGAAGGAAACACCAAAGCTAGGCTACCTACACGTCTCTGACTCATATGAGAAGATGAAAGGCCACTCAGAAGGACCAAAAATGCAAAACTCTTGCAACTTCACATTACACTGAAGAACAGGTGTAGAAATTACTGCTTGGGCTGGACCTCGGGCTGTTGGAAAGGTTGACACCTATATCTTAGCATTAGGCTGGGATGAGCATGGGAAAAAAAACACAAGTGTCTGAAGGCCTTTTGAAATTACTCACAGAACTCACAAGGGGGTTTGCAAATGACTATTCAATGCCAAGCCAAATAATGAGTGACCAAACCTGCAATCTCTAGTTAGGCAAAAAACACTGCAACTTTCAGTCAGGTGTTTCTAAAATTGAGGAAGGGCTTCAGGATCTGGCTGGGCTGTGGAATAACCACCCACGGGAAAGTTGGAAACCCCAATGCTCAAAACATTTTGAAATAAAACAGAACACACTAACACTGCAGAGAACACTCACTAAGGAAGAAGGCTAGATCAGATCGGCTGAACAATTCTTTTCCATTTTTACCTTCTATGATCAAAGTCTACATTAAAGGCACTTCTATGGTCAAGTTATCAAGCTTTGGTGCATAATACATGGGTCAGCGCTGATTTGAGTAAAGTGAATATTCTGGGCAATGCTTGTATAAAGGGAGACGTCTAGACTCTGTTGACTGATACAAGCTCCTACAGATTTGTCCAAAGTCCATACAATCTGTGCATTCTTGACCACTGCTCTATGTAAAATCCTAGCACAGCCTTGCCAGTAGGCACTCTGGGTACCTACCATGCTGAAAGCCAATGGCCTTGGTTTGTGTTCACTGGGCAAGTACAGTTCTGGTCATGCTCCAAAATATGTGACATCGTTAACAAATACCAGACCCATTGGCATCACCTCACCTACAGTCATCTAAGAAGAGAAATGTCTTGAATGACTTCATTGTCCAGGGTCTTAAAGCAACAGTGCTAGACAAAGGAACACACAATACAGCACCTCAATTCCATGGTTTCCTAGAGCCAAAATGACATTTGAGATGTTAAGTATAATTCTTCTGCCACATTATCTTGCTGCTCCCAAGGTGGTGATCCTAAAACTAAAGGAAGTTCAACAGTCCGTGTCATCACCTCTCACTCTAATCAGGATCAAGATTTATCGTAACAGCCTTAATCCTCATTCACCCATCTAGCATTAAAGGTAGCAGGCATGCAACGGCCTGTAAGATCCTGCTAGTAACACTCTACAAGTTACTGACAGAAAGCCTTACTCCAGTGTGAGCAGCATATGTATTCATCCATTTGTTGTTATAAACAAATGTCTAAAACACACTTCTCAGGGTATGTGGCTACTATTTAATTATTTAACATACACAACAAGTGGGAGTCACTTCCAATACAGGAGACCAGGCCCAGAGAGTGCCACTAGAGTATCTGATACAGAACTCAAGTAGGGAGTAGTGAACAATTTGGGTTCCTAATCCGGGGTGAGTTTTGCCCTACCTGCTCAGGAAACAAATGAAAAATACATTCCTTCTTGTCTACATCTAACCTTTACGGCATGTAGCATTGACCCTAAACCAAAAAAAGGTTGATGAATCTAATCAACAGCTGATTTTAACAAATTATGGCTGCCAATGCTATAGTGGTCACTTTGGTGCTTACCCAAAACCACTCTTAATGACCCAAAACCAGTAAGGAAAGAATTCAAATCACAGTGCTCCAAAAGTCCCCTAGCATTTGAGCTACAGGGAAATTCTCTTAGTAACTAGAGTTATTGAGTCAATGAGTTACAGCTGATCAGTTCTGAATCCATCAGAGAACATTGTGCATAACTAGTCACTTCATTGTTACTAGTATCTGTATTATCACAGAGCCTAGGAACCCATTGTGCAAGGTGCTGTACAAGCACTGAACAAAAAGCTGTTCTTTGCTCCAAAGAGCTTACAATCTCAGCACTGTTGTATTTCAAAAGCAAAATAATAATGTAGGGCAGAGATTGCGGGATGACAGAATCCAAAGCCTATATCCAGGTGAGCAGACATCAGCTGTACATGTTGCTCTCACCTTCCTCAATTTTTTGTCCAGTATGAGCCTTAAAAAATGAAGACAAATGGATTTGATGGAAGTGGGGTAGAGTAAACTAACCCACTGTGGAAACAAGACTACCTCTTTGAGTGCTGCTCACATCATTCAGTTACAGGTATATACATGCTGCAGTACACGGTAGCTTGGAAAGGTTTTAGCCTTAGCCTGTCAAGTCAGAGTACACAGCCAACGCCCCCTCCGCACCACAACTGTGGCTATATAGGTGACCGTGATCCTGACCCTCCCAGTTCCTTTGTTTCCACCTTCAGCGACGGTATCCGAACAGCTGAAACTTGTGGAAGCAAACTGCCTGGCCTCATACATTTTGCAAGAGATGCTGGGGTTTAAACTGTGTCTGTCGTGCTGCAAAGCCTTTCTGCTTGACAACACCCACGAGAAATGTCTTGTGTGCCTCAGTGACTTGCACCTCATGGAAAACTGCTCCATTTGCAAATCCTTCAAGCACAGGGCATGTAAGGACAAGGAGCAGGGGACAAGTGAACCCTTGCCCAAAGGTTGGGCATCCCACCCAGCACCCGATACGCCTCTCATGCTAAACATTTTGCCAGTACTGCGTGTGAACTCTGCACCAGAACCTGCCCGGCGCCGCTCTCCGGCTCAGAATACGAAAGCGTGATTGGCATCTAATTCAGCACCAACATAGCGCCATTCCTACCGTCCCCACACACCCCTCCACGGGAGTTGGGACCAGGGCACCTTTCGGTACCATCGACACTGGAGGCCCTCGCAGTGGCACGGGCCCTGTTCCAGGAGTTGGCTCTGGTACTGATGAAGAAAGCCCAGTCAAAGGGAAAACTGGGACTTTCAGCCAGGGAGTGGATAATGTGAGGCTTGGTACCACCCTGGCCTTGGCACTGTCAAGCTCTTCACCAGCACCACAGAACGGTACTGAAGACCATTCAGATAACCACTCCTCCCGGCACTCCTCCTGCGAGCCCTCGGTACTGTGTTCCCAGGGTTTGAGAAGACAGAGGTCCAGCTTATCCTCCCCGTCATCCTCTGGATCTATTCGGTGCCCTGGATCTCTGAAAGTGATCTCTGGTACAGAGGAACGAGAGGGTAAGCATCACTGGAAGCGTTCCCCAATGCCCCAGTGGAGAAGAGGCACGACCTCAGCAACCTCGGTGCAGGCATCGTGGGGGAGCTCCACATGTGCTAGAAAGAGTCTGGTGGGTACACAGAAGGAAAGGGGCTACTTCCCCTCCCATTGACCCACGACCCTGGATTCCTTCAATGACTGGTCACAAGAGTGGCTGCATCCTGGTACCAGTCGGCACCATCTTCGACTCGAACTCTGGACTCTTCCGACTTATCCAGTGATGAGCCTGACCTGGATTCCACCCAATGTAGCAGATCACAGGCTCCCTTGTCTTCTTCGCCAGATGAATATACCTTTCAAAGACCCCCAGCGTACAGAGACGACCCCTGCACGCAACAGAAGCTACTTCGTCATATGGCAGCAAACCTTGACTTAGACTTGGGAGTGGACCAGGAGGAGTGTAACCTCTCTTCTATGTGGGTGATGCTGCCCCTCCTGCAAAAGTATCTGTTCCCCTCCACGAAGGGGTGTACAGCATTGCTAGGGCATGCTGGAAAATGCCATCATCAATCCCTCCCGTGTCCAAGGTGGTGGATCGGAGGTACCATGTTCCCTCTGACATGTTTGTGCTCCTCTTCCATCACCCTGCACCGGGGTCCCTGGTGGTGGACGCAGTTAACCAGAAGGAAAGGCGGGGCCAACCGGGCTCTACACCTAAGAATAAGGACACAAAAAAGCTTGACCTATTCAGCAGGAAGGTTTATTCCATCTCCTCCCTGCAGCTGCGTATTACCAAACATCAAGCCCTCATGGGGAGATATGTGTTCAACCTTTGGAGAGCCATGGAGGGCTTCTGTGATGCCGTCTTTAGGGACCGCCTAAGAGACTTCGAGACGATGGTGGAGGAAGGGGTTTTGGCTTCTAGAGATGCCCTTATGACTTCCTGGGATGCATCTGATACAGCTTCCCACAACATGGTCTCCGCCATGGCTATGAGACGTGTGGCCTGGTTTCAAGGCTCGGGCCTGCTCCTGCAGATGCAGCTTATCATACAAGGCCTACCATTTGAAGGCCTTGCCCTCTTCGCTGAGTCCACAGACTCAAAGCTGCACAGCATGAAGAACTCCAGGGCTACTCTTAAATCCCTAGGCATGTATATGCCACCACCCATTAGGTCAGGGGTACTCAAACTTTTTGCGAGCCGGTCCACATTCAGCCTTCCACCATTCATCGGGGTCCCTATCCAGAGCCAGGGGGCGTGGCCTTCTGGCTGGGCGTGGGGCCTGCCCTCTGGGGGGCGGGGCCCATGCCCTGGGTCCCTCCCCACCCCAGCGACGCCCCTGTTGTCGCAGTCCACCAGAAAGGTCTTTGCGGTCTGGATTGTGGACCGCGGGCCATCATTTGAGTACCCCTGCCCTAGGGTCTCTACCATCTTTACTTTTCAGGAACACTACCCAGCGCACTCTCACCCACACAGTATGCCCCACACACCATGACCGCTCCCAGTCATCAGTAATACCCAATATACCCCCACCCCCTCCAGGAACTGTCACTTGACACCGTCCCCAACAGATACCATCATACTGTGTGTCTCATACATACCCTCTCAAGCACTTTAGCCACACCACACAACCGTACCACAATGCAGTTAATACCACCCCTGACACCCAATAACAAGCCAAACCAACAAGGAGTCCTGTGGCATTTTTAAAGCCTAACAAATTTATCTATCTCGTGAGCTTTCATGGGAGAAAAATCAAACTTCAGCAGATGCTTTGAAGATGGGGGAACTTACAGAATGGGAGAAAAATAAATGCAAGGAAGTGTAAGTCATAGGATCAGATCAGACTGTTACAGCAAATCAATGCACTAATTTAGATTCAAACACTGGGGAATAGGACTCCTTGTTTCTTTTGCTTAACTAGAGTACTATGGCTACCCCCTCTGGAACTTAATCACAAGCCAGTAACTAGTGGCTAGCACCTCTGCTTAACATGCAGAAAGTCCTGGGTTCAATTCCCAGGGGGTTAGACTTGATGATCTCATGAGGTCCCTTCCAGCCCTATGATTTGATTTGATTTGAACTCTCAATGACATAGGACAACTCCCATGCTGAGATTCATCCTGCTCCCCCACCCCGGATCCTGTACCTTGAACCTCCCCTCTCACCCATCCCTGAGACCATCAATATGCAGACTGCTGGCCAAATCGAGACCACCAGGTGCTTTTGAACAGCCCCCAACCTCTTTATTGCTTGACTTTTTTTGGATTGCTTTGTCTTGAATTTGGACCTTCGCCTACCTTGACCAAGACATTTGAACTTTGTCAAAAAAAACAAAAAAACACACACACCCGACTACCCCAGCTGCCAACTGTCATCCCTGATGTCCTCTTGCCCCAATCCATATCCCTTTCCTCACCTCTCCACAACCCTGTTCCCCACAATCCATCATCTTCTCCCTCTTCACTCCATCTCTTCCAACACCCATCTCTGCACCCCACGATACGGGACCATCTCCTGACACCCCATCACACTCTAGCTCCCACCCCAGCACCTCGTGACCCATTACACCCTGCACCCTACCTCTGCCAACATCCGCCCCTGCACCGCATTTCCCCACCACCCACCCCAGCACCTCATGACCCATTACCCCCTGCACCCCACCTCTGCCAACAGCCACCCTTGCACCCCATTTCCCCAACAACCACCCCACCACCCACCCCAGCACCCCATGACCCAGAGCATCCCAGCTCCTCAACACTCAGACCCCGCCCCCAGCGCAGGGCAGGGGCCGGGGCAGGGCAGCCCCCAGGCAGGCTGGGCTGGTGCTCACCCGGGCCAGCCAGTGCGGGTACCCTTTCATCTTGGTGAAGACCAGGTCTCCGGGCTTGAAGCTGTGCAGCACGGCGGGCCGGGCTGGGCCGGGCCAGTCCAGGCTGCGCCGCGCCGCGGCCTAGCTGCCGGCAGCGGCACGGCCTCCCCCGGCTGTATCCCAAGTCAGGGGGCGTGCCCTTCTGGCTGGGGGGTGGGGCCTGCCCTCTGGGGGCGGGGGTGGGGGCAGGGCCCGTGCCCCGGGTCTCTCCCCGCCCCAGTGACGCCCCTGCTGTCGCGGTCCATGGGAAAGGTCTTTGCGGTCCGCATTGTGGACCGCGGGCCGCCTTTTGAGTACCCCTGCATTAGGTGCTCCTTCAGGCCCCAGCAGCTGCTGCAACAACAACTACAGCAGCTGAAACAACAGACCCAGATTCAGGGCTCCTTTTCCCCAGTCCTACCAGCACCCCCAATGCCAATATGGGTGTCTGGATAGGGATAAGACCTGCCCAGGTAGAGGCCAAAAATCCCAGGCCTCCCAGGCTAGTAGTCATGGACAAGGTACAGACCGTTTGGCAGGAAAGAAGCAGTGCTTGTGACGGTCAGCCTTAGGGCAGCTGAACCACATCCTCAACCCCAACCTTTGCCAACCGCCTACGGTGATACGCGCACCACTGGGCCAATATCATGACCGACCGGTGGGTACTGGAAACAGTCTTGGAAGGGTATCTTGTACATTTTTGGTCAACACCCTGGGACAGAAAACCGCCCCCTCGCTTGAATCTCAGGAATTAGATCTGCTGCTAGAGACAGAGTAAGAAAAACTCCTCTCCCTTGCGGCCATAGAGAGGGTCCCAAAATTGGAATGGGGAAAAGGGTTTTACTCCTGTTACTTTCTAGTTGCCAAACCATACGGAGACCTATTCTGGACCTCAGAGCTCTAAACAAATACATAAATAAAATAAAGTTCCATATGGTTTCCCTGTTACAGATTGTCCCATCTCCGAGTTCTGGGAATTGGTTCGCAGCCCTCAATCTAAAAAATGCTTACTTTTCACATAGCGATACGCCCCTGTCACAGAAGGTTTCTAAGATTCATGGTGGGGGGAAAACACTTTCAGTTCGCATCACTCCCCTTCAGGGTTTCCCTGGCCCCCAGGGTGTTCACAAAGTGCATGGTGGCAGTTGCTGCCTACCCTTCGCTGGCAAGGTATAAAGATCTACCCCTACCTAGATGATTGGCTGATAAACAGGGGATTAAGAGCACAGGTAGAACGCAGCGTCAAAGTAGTGAGCCGACTGTGCAAGTACCTAGGGCTCTGCCTAAATCGAGAAAAAAGTCAAAACTCTGCTCATCCCAAAACACAGAGTTCATAGGGGCTCTCTTAGACTCCCAAAAAGGGAGGGCCTTCCTGCCTGCCTCAAGATTTCAGTCCATCTGCACCATCACTGCGGAACTGCAGGATTCCTGGGTAACCACAGCCCAATGCTGCTTATAGCTCCTCGGGCACATGGTGGCCACCACCTCCGTGATAAGGATGGCCTGCCTGAGAATGAGACCATTTCAGATTTGGCTGTCCACAGTGTTCCACCCACAGAGACACCCTCTGTTGAAGGTACTGTTGGTTCCCCAAAACATCCTGGGGACACTAGAGATCTGGAGGGATCCCCTATTTGCCATGAAAGGAATCCCTTTCAAAGCCTCAGTCCCTATGGTGACGCTGATCACCGATGCCTCAGACTTGGGGTGGGCGGCACACATATCAGGGGTCTCCAACAGACAGCCTCCTTCACATAAACGTGAAGGAATTGCAGGCCATCAGATTGACTTGTAAGATCTTTCCAGACAAGATAAAGGACAAAATTGGTCCAGATTCTGCCAGACAACACCGTGGCCATGTTCTATATGAACCGGCGGGGCGCTGTCCATTCCCCAACTCTCTGCAGAGAGGTACACAGACTCTGGAAACTAGCCCTGAGATACAATTTCACTCTGGTGGCAACCCACCTACTGTGAATGGACAACAAGCTGGTGGATTCTCTCAGCAGAAATCTCTTAGCTCACCTCGAGTGGTCCCTCCACAACACAGTGGTATCCTACCTAATCAGCAAGTGGGGAGTACCCCAAGTGGACCTATTCACCCCATGACAGAACTGCAAATGTCATCGTTTCTGCTCCCTCAGGGGTAGGAAGAAGGGTTCACTTATGGATGCCTTCCTCCTCAGCTGGTCAGGGCCCCTACTGTATGACTTCCCACGAATCCTGTTGATATCCAGGGTCCTCCTAAAGGCCAAAATGGACAGAGCAAACATGATACTAATAGCTCCGGATTTGCTGAGACAACATTGGTATTCACTCCTACAGAACCTGTCCATAGATGCTTCGCTCCACCTTCCCCTGTGGGCAGACCTCCTGATACAGAATTTGGGGCACCTGCGGCACCCGAAGCCCGGTCTCCTACACCTGACAGCCTGGAGACTCCTTGGCTAAGCGAGCAGGAATAACTTCGCTCAGACAGAGTCAGGAGAGTATTAACTGGCAGCAGAAATCCTTCCACTAGAGCTACCTATATAGCCAAATGGAAGCATTTTTCCTGCTGGGTATTAGGTAAAGGGGCTATGCCCATATCAGCCCCTATACGCTTAATCCTTGATTACCTGCTAGACCTCAGGGATAAGGGCCTCTCCCTTTCCTCACAGAGTCCATCTGGCAGCAATTTCAGCATTCCATGACGAGGTGGAGGGTGTTCCCATCTTCTCCCACCTTACCTCCACCAGATTCTTGAAGGGGTTTAAAGAGTCTACCCACAACTCCGTGAACCTGTTCCACAATGGGACCTTAACGTGGTGCTCCGTAGCCTAATGAAGCCTCTGCATGAATCCCTGGACTCATGCATTCTGCTCGTCCTTGCACAGAAAGTGACCTTTTTGGTAACGATTACTTCAGCCAGAAGGGTCTCTGAACTGAAGGCCCTTTCCTCAGAACTCCACTATACAAGGTTCTTCCCTGATAAGGTGGTGCTCCATCCGCATCCATCCTTCCTCCCTAAGGTGGTCTCTCCATTTCACCTAAATCAGGACATTTGTCTACCAGTGATCTCTCCAGACTCTTTAGTTACCAAGAACCAGAGGAAATGGCATACCTTGGATGTAAAAAGTGTGCTCTTAATGTATATCGAGCGCACATGCCCATTCTGCAAGACCTCACAACTGTTTGTGGCAATCACGGAACGTAAAAGAGGTCTTCCAGTGTCATCACAGTGCATTTCCAAATGGATAGTAAACTGCATCAAAGACTGCTACAGAAGATCAAATACATCCCTCTCAGGGAATGTCAGGGCTCATTCAACCAGGACCCAGGCTTTGTCAACGGTTTTCCTCGCCCAGGACCCAATCCAGGAGATCTGCAGGGCAGCCACGTGGTCGTCGGTGCATACCTTCACGACACATTACATTATCGTCCAACAGGCTAGAGAAGATGCCAAGTTGGGCACAGCTGTACTCAATGTGAGTAAGCTGTAACTCCTCCCACTATCCCTGGGTCTGGCTAGCAGTCACCTGTAACTGAATCATGTGAGCAGCGCTCAAAGAAGAATGGTGGGTTACTGATGTAACCATCCTTCTTCGAGATGGGCTGCTCACATACATTCAGATCCCTCCCACCATCCTCGCTATCCGGAGTTGGTGAAAGGAGGGGACTGGGCGAGTCAGGGTCACAGTCACCTATATAGCTGTGATCGTGGCGCGGAAGAGGCATTAGCCGTGTGCTCTGACCTGACAGTCTAAGGCTAAAGACTTTCCAAGCTACCGTGCGCTGTGGCACATATACACCTGTAACTGAATGTATATGAGCAGCCCATCTCGAAGGACGGTTACATCAGTAACCCACCATTCACAGGCAGTGAAGTGCTGTGTGGAGAAATCTGCCTCCTGAAGACAGGCTTTTCTGGTTTCATCCTACCAGGCAGGAGATCTCAGAGCTGAGAAGAGTGGAGCGGATGGGGTAACTTGTCAGGTGGAACAGGAACCCAGTGTGTTCTAACTGGCTTTTACCACTATGCTGGCACTCAGTTCTTGTTTAAATATGCAAACAGGATCCTGCAATACATTATAATGTGCTGAGTATTCCACAGGGGAAGGAGAACAAACTGCAGGGGAAGGAACAGGAAATCCCTCATTGCAGCCAGAAAAATCCTACTGAAGGGAAAGACTGAAATACACTATCCCACACATGCCAAGCAAAGTCAGCAAACATTTCACCATGATCTTAATGCTGGTTCTATCTTCTTTCAGACTAATAAATATACTGTGGTAGATTGGCAGCCATCACTGGGGACTGAGCCCGCACCATTTATAGCTGGTCAAGGGCAGTTTAGTTACCATATAAAGTTAGGATTAAATTCTGAGGAGGACCTAAAGCACTGTCACTCCTGGCCCAAAGATGGCCCATTACTTCTTATAAAACCACAGCCTGAGATTGCTAGATTAAGGTGGCCAGATAATTACCATAGCTAGCCATGAGCTATTTTGAGTCATCTATTTAGGAAGAAAAGGCACAAAAAAAACCTTTCAGGTCAGGTTACAAGCATTATTTTTGATGTAAACATTTATGTAAATTTACATGCAAATCAGACATAGCCCTTGCGTACACCGGCGACTTGCCAAACACAGCCCTCAGCATCTCAATATTTTAGCATGCCTGTTCTACCTTGATTCCATTCAAGGAATGCTCTCTCTTCCCCACCTCACCCAAGCCACAGAGAGTCAGAAATCCATTTGATCTACTTTCTCAAATGGGAACATTAGTAGTTAAAATCACAATCTAAATAACAGGCTAAAAACAAAGTGCAGCAACACCTCTGGCCAATCACACATTTAACCAGTGCTCCAGAGTCACTTCCACATACAAGCCTCAAAGGGGAAGCCATGTTAGTCTAGTTCAGCAAAACAAACAAGGAGTCCTGTGGCACTTTCAAATTTATTTATCACATGAGCTTTTGTGTGAGAAAATTTTACTTCATCAAGACGTTCCCACAAAAGCTCATATGATACATTAATTTTTTAGTTTTTAAAAGTATTTTCATACACAAGAGATGAAATCCCTACCCACTAATAACAGACTCTTCCGTCAACCTTCATTGATGCAAGAAGTTCTTCTTCATATAAGCAACCCCATTTCGGGCACAATACAACAATCCTCTCTCATGTGAGTGAGCCTATTGACTGGACACATGAGTAAAGGCTGGGGTGGTCCTACCATTGACTGGAAGGACCCCAGTCATTAGACGAGAGAAGTGTTACTGACTTGCTTAGGAGCTGATTGGAACCAGTGTTTATAGCTTCATTTCCTTACAGCTAAGAGGGACTCAGCAAGAATGAATTAAGAGTAAAAGGGAATGAAGCCATCGCACTCTCTGCATTTGATTTAATGGGAACATTATGTAATGGCTTTGCTATAGCAACAGCTCCAGTGATAGCAAACCCCACTGCCGCTTGCTGCTCCAGAACAGAAATGTCTCACTGCCGCAGGGACTGTGATGTAGCTGTTGAACTTTGGCCCACTAGAATGCCTCCCACTTTGACTGGCAAGGCTTTTTAAAGGCTGTTTACTCTAGCCACGTCATGGGGAGGCCTCTGGCAGTCCATCAGGAGCCAGCAGCAGGGCTGGGACATGCCAGAATTACCATAGGGTTCAAACAGATTAACTCATTCAGGCTGGAGCTTCACACCACCCTCAGCTCAGGAAGGGTCCAGGAAGAGGAAATCCTGCCTGGTGTCAAAGATACTTCACTTGCGGCATGGCTCTTCCCTGGCACTACTGCAGGGAACAGAGCAGCAGTAAGAAATTATTTTTATTTCAGCTCACCCTCCTCTAATACCTTTAACCCCAGGCTCTGAAAACACTGTACAAAACATTAATTAGGCTACACTGTTAAGCTCTGAAGTCCTTGGGTATATGCTAAGAATGCTCTACTAAAAATTGGTTCTGGGTGCTTACGAGAAAAGCCCAAAACACTGCAGTATACAAACAGCATTACTGCTGCTAAGTATTTTCTAGCTTGGTATGTTTTCAGACCCTAGTTAACCCTTACAACACACTGTTACACTGGCATTGGGAAGTAACAGAGTCCCCGATAAATAATAGAGGCATGGACAGCTCAAGGGATTTGGTCATGGGTTACTCACTGAGTCAACTGCAGATCGAGAGAGAGAGAGAGCTGGTTCCCAGCTCAATCCACTACATGACAGGACTCACTTCAAACCACAAGGCTGCATCAGCCCAGCTTCAGTAGGAGAGACATTTTGCTACCTTGAGCAAGTCACATGCAGGAGGATTTTCAAAGGACCTCCTGTGGATGTCCTACAGGGACTGGGGTGACCACATGAAGGTGATCAGTGGCATTGGGAGTTTTCAAAGCAGAATGTGAGTAGTTTTGTTCTGTGAAAAATCTACCCTATGATTCTATGATTCTATTCTTTTTTCTGGGTACCTAGCTGTCTGGAGTTCCAGCACAGGGGGGTGTCTAGCCACTGAGATTTTTCAAACCCCCCTCCCCAGTATGTGCGCTATGCTCTCCAGACCCTGCTGCTTGTACATGTTCCCACCTCACTTTCAGGTCATTAGGGATCCTTCAGACACTTTTTTTCCCTCCCCAAAATTATATTAAAAGCAGCTTATCCTATTCTCAGCTTAAATGCTGCAGAGGAAGAATGCGGCACAGAAAAGGGGCAGTTTCGGTGTAGCATGGTGTGTGCCTGGGAAAGCCTGCTAGGCCCATGTAACACTCGTAGGTTACCCACTCCTACAACTTCACCTGGAGCCAGGGCCGTCCCTAGGGTAGGCCATGCAGGTGGCTGCCCAGTGCCCCACGCTTTGGGGGGCCCCATGCAGCCACCCCACTGCCTCCGCCCAGGCCAGGGACTGGGCAAAGCAGGCCAAAACAGCAGCTGGGTTCAGCACTGTTAGTCTGGCCACCCCCCTTCCATGCCACGTGTGTTGCTCCCGGCTCTGTGCCAGCACAGCAGGGAGGTGGTGGGAGGCAGTGCGGCGCCACTATCGCAACCCCCCCCCCCCCCAGCCTTGGCTGCATTACTTCCCACCCCCTCTCTGTTGCTCCAGCACAGAGCCCAGAGCAGCATGCGTGGCCGGGGGTGGGGGGGTGGGCTGGCATCACTGCACTGAGCCATCGTTTTTGGTCGCTTGCCCAGTCCCTGGCATGGGGACGGGCAGGCCCGGGGTCTGCTCCTCCCCTGGGCCGGACAGCTCCATCCTCCACTGCTAGGGGCTTGGGGGGGGGGGGGGGCGCAAAGGGCAGTTTGCCCAGGGCCCTACACCCCCCCTACGGACGGCCCTGCCTGGAGCCGTGTCAGCAGCAGTTCTAGAGTAGACAAGGCACTGGTGGCCAGTGGTGTTTTTACAACAGCAACATCTAGTGCTGCTCTGAGCTGCACCAGTGAGAAATCTCAAGGAAAAGCTCAGCATGCACACAGGCTAGGAGGGTTGTGTGACACAGGCAGACCAGGTCCCATTTCTTGCCAAGGAATCTGTTCCCCCGTGTGTTAGTGTGGATGTCTGCTGCAGGGGTTGGCCTAAAATCAAGACACTCTCCCAGCTCTGCAGGCAATGGACCATCAAGATTGTCTCCTCACTGCCCCTTATCCAGTGAGACCTATTTTTTCTTCTGGTTTTCAGGGCTCTCAGGACTGATCCTGAAAGTCCTCTGTGTGCAGAGCTCCCACTGGTGTCTCATTCAACTATCGGGATCTCTGCAAATGCTGCATTTGAAAGAACAAACCCATTAGCAAGTCCTTGTAGAACTCAGTGTGCTGTGTGATACTTGTTCTACCATGTACTACTGTATTATGATCCTCTCCAAGACAAAGATAAACCACTGCAGATTCCCTTTATGGACATACTCCTCTTAGAATAGAGTCACTAATAAGAATCAGGGACATTTTGATCATCTGGCTTATGAAACACAGTCCAAGGAGAAGAGTCTCTCCATAAAGCTAATCTACTATACTAATTTGCTATATGCATGCATGCGTGATGTGAAGTGTACCACGTGATAGGCTTTTGTGATGTCAGAGGTGACTCCACCAATTGCTCCCAAGGAAGCTCCCTTGGGACCAGTTGGTTGGGTCACCTCTGACATCACAATGGCCTAGGAGTCTTGCTTTGGCACAGATATATACCTTACTGTAGCTGCACACCTCATTGTAATTCATAAAGGCGAAATGGCTGAGGATTTAAAAGTTGGATAGTAACAGCCAGTGAAACCCAGGGATGGTTCACTCTGGTGACATGGCTGCCCCTCTGGAACTTTTCAAAATATAAAGCTCTCAGTTATGCTTTCAGCTGTCTCCAATATTTCACGCTGACTCTTAAGACAATTGTATGTGGCACTCACTTGGGGAAGAAACCATGGAAATCTGAAAGTTTATGTGAAGGATACAAACTACCAAGGAAAAGTTTTAGCTTACCATAGAACTTTTGCATAATATGTTGCAATTAAAGAGCTATTATTGATTCAAATAAATACGTATTTAATGAATTTCCTTTTGATTTTCTCCCATCATTTTTGACGAGTTACAGCTAGTTCTTTATAACAGAACTCATCAGTTACTACAGATGTGACTCTTAAAAAGATTCCAGGATGCTGTCTAGGGCAGTGTTTCCCAACCAGCGTGCCATGGCGCACAGGTGTGCCGTCAGGTTTGAGCAAGGGTGACACAAATTTTTTTGAAAAACTACTCAAAGATCTCTGGATTAGCTCATTGGCTCATGAATATTCATGAGTTTATTTGGAAACTATATGGCAGTGTGCCTCAAATTAATTAAAGGTAGCAAGGTGTGCCATGGCAGAGAAAACTGGTCTAGGGACAAAGCAGCTCATAGCAGCATCACCAAATGTGGGATTTAATACATCTGTATGAAAACAACCAAACCTTTTTTTATTAGTTTTCATTTTTGACCCTGGCGATTTTTCAGCCCATTAATTGTGCTTTTCTCAGCATCCAACAGATTTTCACATAGAAAATAACTTTCTTCCTACAGGGTGAAATTCATCCTGGAGTAGAAACACTATGAACTACTTATATCTGTAATACTATTCAGTAAAATATGAACTATTCCTAAATTATGAAGAGATACCTTGACCACTTGACCTGTCTATACACAGGGTAGCCCACCTGAAAATGCTAAAATCAGGACAGGCTCCAATAGAGGAGTAAATCCTTCCAAAACTGGTGGCTAACACTGAAGTTATATTCACCAACCAGTCACAAACTGCTCCTGATACGTCAGAAAGGTTATCAAGAAGCCCCCCCAAAAGACATACATACCCCTTTATTTATTATTTCAGTAGCTGGCTCCCAATCAGCTGTTAGGCCCAGTAAAGAGGAGTTCTTTAAAACTCTGCCCACTGTATAAAAAGTCCTCAGGATCCCCAGAGGGTCAGCCACAATACCAGATCAGTATCAGTTTGAATATTACCCAAAATACAAGGCTGCCAGCCAATCCCTTAGTAACTAAAACAAAAAGAAAAGAAACCAGCCAGAAGAGAGATGGTAAATGATCAAAGCAATCAGATACATACAAGTGACTTCAAAGTCCATACGTATATCAGATTCTTAGCAGTACTGGATTTTTTTATGCTTACACTGAAGGCTGGTACATTCAGTACCTGGCAGGCACTTAGCCCTTTGCTTCAAAGCTTTAGCTATAGAGATGCTGAGCAGCAACAAGCGGGAATTGAGATGGTGCAACTGTCTTTAATGTCCTTCTGCCATGTGGCTTGTTTCAAACACAAGCCCACCACAACACATGGGCAGGACAGAAAAGCACAGTTCCCAGTTCACAGGCACGTTTAGACATGTGCTGATGCCTCACAGGCATAGCCTCTGACTTCTCTCCCTGGGCTCAAGGTCCTCAATCAGCCTAGACGGTGCTGGTGCTAATCCGTTGGGGGTGTCACCCAGAAGCACAGCACATGTGGCAGATACAGAAATATTTCTAACGTACAATACAAAGTTGATAGTTGCATGTAGATGAACCTTTCCTGTTCCGTAAATTACAACCTTCCCAGTGATACTGCACATGGCATATTTGTCAAGATTTCTTGTCACTTTGCAATACTGATAACAACAACATTAAAATGGTCCCCCCTGCTCCAGGAAGTGTCAGAGAGTCTTTAAAGACAGTTATGGAGAAAGCTGTTTACGCTGTGCTGCGCAGATATAGTACAGTTTACTGAACAATTCTGATGGGAGAATTACTTATCTGAAGGGAAGTGAACAGACAGATTAAAATGAGAGTGTACATGGCATGTATATGGAACATGTGCCAGGATGTAGTTAATATCAGATGCATCAGAGAAAGGGTACAACAGCTAGCATGCAATAGTAGTCAGTGTGTGTAATGTTTTCATATCCCTGTCCATTAGTACCGACGGATCAGAGCTTATAAAAACCATCCCAAATTTCCCTCAATCTACGAAAATTTGATGCTTCAGACTCCCACACTGCAGAGACAAGCCAGAGCTTTCATCACATCTGACTAAAGCAGCAGCAGGGGACAAGAAGGAAGATCAGTTGCATAGCATTCATCTCCTCCATGCCTGGGCTCCATTTAAATGAAAAAAAGAAAAAAGAAAAAGTTTCTGGAACAAAATGAGAACACAAAATAGTTGTTGCTCCTAGCACACTTCAGAGCAAATATGAGCATGTGGCAAATGAACACAGACCCCAATAGTTTACATTAGTAAGCTCTACCCTGCAGTACGAAAAACAGGTCTTGAAACAGCACAGCTTGTGCAGATGTTGGGAGGCAGAGGTGAGAGGTGTTTCTGAACTGCTCAGGGCTGACCCAACCCTCTAGCAACATTTAATCACATTTTTACTCAATGTAACAAACACCCCTATACATTTTATGAATAATTTATTAACATAATTTTCTCTTTATAACATATCTGATTGCTTTCCTCTACTACGTGGAAAAAAACCATCAGTTTGTAGGGTTGTTCATAACCCTGGACAGCCAGCCATTGTTGTTGTGGTTTGTTTGTTTAAAGAAAATGAACATTTTGGGAAGATAGAGGAGGGACACCCACACTGCTGACATTCTAAGAAGAAAAAAGGTGTTAAATGTTTTCTAGCCCAGATATGATGCCTTTAAAGAATCTGCCCATATGTTTGCAAGGAGTCGTTTCTACTCTCAGATTTGCACTGGAACTGAGAAACTTGATCATTTAGTACAGGATAACAGAGCTTAGGCCAAGGGAAATGAAACCCTTTAGCTTTCATGTGAAGTCAAAACAAAGGTTTCCCTGTTGCCATAATTAAAGAGAGCAGATTTGCTAAGTGAAAATGAACTACAGCAGGGCTTCTTAACCTTTTTCGGCTGTGATCCAGATTAAGTTTAGGAGCCAGCTTCACAACCCATGGTTCAGTTTTGAATTAATAATGCATTTCCTTTTTCGGTTTATTACAGAGGATCATGGCAACCCACCCTAAATGGCACAGCGATCCATTTTTGGGTCATGACCCACAGGTTAAGAAGTCCTAAACTACAGGAATTCACTTGATTAGAGATGGAGCCTTTCTGTCCTTCTCATGGCCTGAGTGCTATGCCTCACCAGGATAGCACACCAGTCACCTGTGATTGTCACAGGAAGGGATGTATCAATGGGGTCTTCGCTCTGTCACTGCTTTCTCCACACAAAAACCAATTGTTCCTTCCCCCCTCCTGCATAGCTGCATCCCTGATGCCTTTCTGCAGGCTGCTGCAAGTAGAAACTAGAGTGACACACAGGATACTGCACATGGGATGCCTGGGAACAGATGGACTCCTCCTTGTAACGTTCCAAGCCTACACTCATTTGACAAGATCCCCAAAGGCGCTCATGCATTCTTGAATTCACTGTGCTTCTCCACTTTAATACAGAAAGGAGAGCAGATCCTGGAAAAAACACCCGTTATGATATCCTGCCACATTTTACGCCATGGGTAATGCTGGAATAACTTCAGACCACGAAAGTAACATTGGAACCTAAGTTCTTCCTGGTTAGCAAAATCCCGTGAAAAGACAGTGGGCCCATTATTACAGACCAGGGATCATCAACCCCTTGCTCCAGATGAACGAAGTGCCACCTTTTATTAAAGAAGTGACACTTAGTCTTATTCAAGAAACCATCTTGAGACACTGATACTCTTGCTGAGTATTGCCCAGACTCTAATATCCTTCCTTGCTTACCATTCGTATAGTTCTGGGCTGGGGCTTAGTCCACTTTTTTTTTTTTTTTTTAATTTTGCTGAGGAGTTCCGTGGAGCAGGGATTTGCTTTTCATTAAGTGTGTGTACACGCAATGCACATTTAATGGGTTCTTAAGCACTAACCAGGGGCTGTAGATGCTATCCCAATGCAAACATTAAATAATAATAATAGGCTAGTTAGACAGCTTCCCTTGCTGGATGTGTGCATTTTTTACACAGGAAAATCGGGGGAGAAAACATTTTAAAAAATAGAAACATGTGTTTGTAAAATCATAAAAGTGGACGGGTATATCAGAGGCAGGTGTAAGATCTACAGCCACTATTAAGTACTTTTTAAAATTAACTTGATTTCCAGTTGACCATGTTCCTTTTACGCTTCTATGTCCTGACATTGGCTTATCTCCCTTTGCACACAGCACTGTGAACTTTAATACAGTAAGGTGTGGACTCACACACCCTTATTTGGTGTTGCAGTTTACATGTTCTTTATGGGCTCTCACAGACAGACTGCCAAATTTCTGCCTTCCTTTGCTGTCCAAAACAGACAAAGGTCATTTCAGTTCATTGCTAATGCAATGGAGCATGTTCAGATCTCAGCTGACTACAGAGCCTGAGGCAGGAGAGACTGACAGCACAGCTGTCCCATTCAGCCACCCTTGTGTGTTAATACAGGCATTGTGCTGGGCAATCTTTGAACCAAAATGGGAATGCTGAAATGGAACAGACAGATGTGCTGGGTTTGACGAAAAGTTTGCTAGCTAGAAGTTAAAAAATTGACCTACAGTACCTAGGCCATTGCACTGGGGTGCCATCCCGGATCTGCTGAAACCAGTTATACTATGACTAAAATAGCCAGGATTTCACTCAGTTTCCTCAATGCCACAAATTCCCAACCTGAAAAATGGGGTAATGCCCCATCCCTGTACCTCCAAGGAGGATAGGGAGGCTGAATTACCAAGTGTTTCCAAAACACTTTGACACCCTTAGATGAAGGATGCCCTTAGAAGTGCCAAATGTTTGTTTTTAATCTCCCATTCAGTGAGAACAATGGGAAACACAGGAAACCTTGTGTTCATTGATGTACAGCTACACTGCAGTTCAAGACGCACCCACACTAGCACAATGAAAATGGCACAGGCCTGGGATACATCAGCGATTTGGACAGCCCTCACTGACGCCCATGCCACTACATCTACTCTGCTCTTTTTAGCTAGTCTAGCACAGGTAAAGCTAGAGCAGTCACACCTCGAATGCACTGTAGGCAAACCCAGAATCACTTGCCTAAGACACACACAGTCACAGGAACAGATCCCAGAGTCTCCATCATAGTATGTAACCACACACATCAGAACGGGCAGACTAGCTCAGCCCAGGGTATCCTGTCTTCCCTAGTGGCCATGCCAGGTGGCTCAGAGAGAACAAACAGAACCGTGACCCATCCCATTGCCCCCTCCCAGCTTCCAGTAAAAAAAGCCTATGGACCCCCAGAGCACGGTGCTACTAGACAAGACACAAACATCCCTGCAAATTTTAGAGTTAACTTTCTTAACGGGGTGTGATAGGCCACCCCCCAAATCCAGTCCAGTTTGCTGCTGTGACCTCCTAATTCCCCACTCCTCAAACCTGATTCTCCAAGTGACCACTCACTTCTAAGTCAGTCCACTCCAGCCTCTTGCATGTAATCAGTCCTCTCCCCTTTTTCAGGCCGGCCTGGGTTGTTCACCTCCGGTGCGCAAGGCCCTGTCAACTTGGCTACTCTTGGCCTCAGGATTCCAATCAAGGGTTTGACAAGCCAGTAGCCTATGTTCGTCTTAGTGCGTAATCCCCTGGGAGCACATGCTCTCTTTTATCCTCTGAGTAGGGGCCTCATAGGTTCACATCCCTCTGATGCAGTTATACCTCTCCTTCTATGGTAAGGCCATCCCCAGTCCTTTGTGCTAACACACTGAGGACTTTTCACCACTGTAGAACTGATAGCTTGTTTTTTCCCCTCTTCTTTCCACCCAGAAAGGAAAGCCTCAATCTCTCTGTAGGAACGAAACCTCCTTTGCTTCATCAACTACACAAACCCAAACTGCTGGGTACAGGACAAGTTGTGTATTACTAGAGTGGATTGGGATAATCTGGAATAGCTAAAAAATCATTGGTTCCATTTTCCTAGTCCTCAGAAGGACACCTGGGAATTAAAGGAAGCGACCCAAGGGCCTCCAAAAGGGTCCCACCTAAAGGTGCGAGAATGCACCTGTGAGCTAGCCCTGTTCCAATCACTGATAGAACAGATTCAGTGACACTTGGGAGTCCGCCCAGTTCCCCAAAAATTAGACCTGGGTAATTCCTTAGGTGACCTTCTCTTTCTGACATAGGGATGAGTCCCCGTCTATCTACAGATTTGACTCTTCCCCAACTCCCTCTGAACCCATCTCATGGTTCAGAGGGCCTCTTGGTCTTATACCGGCGCCACCTTACTCACCCCACAGTTTTCCATGAGGGTCACTTGTAAGCCATTGATTGACGGCAATTCTTTATCCCAGCTATGTGTTTCTACAGTCGATGGCCTCTTTCTCCTTACCTCCCTTTTCCCATTCAGGGGTTTCTCTTTCCCCCAGGGTTTGTCTACCCCTGGTGAGGTTGGTCAACAGACCCTGGCCCCTTTTCCCCTCTCCCTTCATTGGTAATCTCCAGTCCTTAATGTACTTGTAATGCCAGGGTCACCCTTGGCTGCTTTCCTTCTCACTCCAGGGTTTCTAATGGAAGAAGTAACCGGTCTCCCACCAGACTCTACCACCTTTCAAGAGTCTTCCCCCTCAGGGCCAGAGATTCACTCACACTCCCGGCTCACCCCCCTTCACATGCTATGTGGTCACACACATGCCAGATGTGTCAAGGGAATTTATGACCTTCATCAATGGTCATCTTTCCCACTCCCTTCTCTAGTGGCTGTGTCCCTGAAAAAAAAGGAGGGGGTGCACCCTACTACAGTGACATACCCTTACGCCATCTTTTATCCAATGGAACTGACCTTTCCCTTTTTCTTTTCCCTTTGTACCTAGACTTTAAAGGACTTCTTCCTGCTTTCACCCCAAGATGTAAATTCAACCCCTTATACCGTGGCACATTTGATTTTCGTAGCCCTAGGTTCCCTTGCCTCTTTACCCCTTGAGAACTACACCTACACAGGGGCCTCTGAAGGGGCACCCTCGGCACCATATGCCGATCCAGGTCGACCACCAAGGTACCATGTCTTACTAGGTGGTCATTTATCATCTTTATACATCTCTGTAGCTTGTCTCCTCAGCTGAACCACCAAGGGGTTTTCTCCTTTTTCCCTTCCGTTTTCTGCCTTCATGTATTCATAGAATCATAGGGTTGGAAGGGACCCCACGAGGTCATCTAGTCCAACCCCCTGCCAAAAAAAAGCAGGACCACTCCCATTAGATCATCCCAGTCAGTGTTTTGTCCAGCTGGGACTTGAACACCTCCAGAGATGGAGATTCCACCACCTCCCTAGGCAGCTTATTCCAATGCTTCACCACTCGCCTAGTAAGGAAGATTTTCCTAACATCCAGCCTGGACCGCCCCAGCTGTAACTTGAAACCATTGCTTCTCGTTCTGCCCTCTGTTACTACCGAGAACAGTCGAGCTCCCTCCTCCTTGGAGCAACCCTTCAAGTAGTTGAAGGTTGCTATCAAATCCCCCCTCAGTCTTCTCTTCTGCAGGCAAAATAAGCCTAGTTCCTTCAGTCTTTCTTCACAGGGCTTGTGCTCCAGCCCTTTGATCATTTTGGTTGCCCTCCTCTGGACTCTCTCTAATTTGTCCATGTCCTTTTTGTAGTGGGGAGCCCAAAACTGGACACAGTATTCCAGATGTGGCCTCACTAGTGCAGAATAGAGGGGAATGATCACATCCCTCGATCTGCTGGCAACACTTCTTCTGATGCAGCCCAGCATGCCATTGGCCTTTTTGGCAGCAAGAGCACACTGCTGACTCATATCCAGCTTCCCATCCACCATGACTCCCAGGTATTCACCACCAGTAGGCTGTGTTTTCTCTGGGGTCACATTAATCCCCCATCAACAGGCAAGGGATTTATTATATACCTAAGACCAGAGAATGTACCCAGTGCACACGCCTTGATAGGCATGTACCAACAACCGCTCATGTCCACACAAGAAGGCGCCCACCGATCATGGATCGGTAACTGCATTTCCATTTCTTCCTATGACAAGGTGACTTTAAGCCACTGCTGCTCCTGTTGCTTTCTGGAACAGGGAGAACTCGAGAGATGTAGGCCTTTTATTCTCCCCTCTTAGGCCAGGCCATTCTACCTGACGGTTTCCCTTTACCTGGCTCACGTGTCCTTATGGCAGTACTTTTAAGTACTTTTACGGACCTTCTTTTGCCTGAGTCACTGGCTCGCATGCGGAATGGTAGTGCTGAAGGCGGGAAAGAACCAACTTCACCCACCATCCATCAGCACAGCCAGCAGTCACCTATTACTGAATGTATCCAAGCAGAGTTCAAAGAAGAATGGTGGGTTACTTACCAGTAACCATCTTTCTTCGAGATGGGCTGCTCAGATTCATTCACGACTCTCCCATCATCCCTGCAACTCAGAGTTGGCGACTTTTAGGGACAGAGGGGGGGCCGGGCAGCAGACACATATATAGCCACAAGGTGGCCAGGGGGCGGTGGCTGCCAGCCCTCTTCTGACAGGGTAGGGCAAAAAGGTTTCTGACCAATCGTGCAGTGTGGCCTGGATACACCTATTACTAAATGAATCTGAGCTGCCCATCTCGAAGAAGAACATTTACTGGTAAGCAACCCACCGTTACATGTCTGTTCACCTGCATAAAGTTTTAGGAAGCATATCATCATAGTAATCATGTAGAATAGATTATGAGCACCCATAAAGAAACACTGCATGGTGTAACTGGCAACAAATCATACAATTCCAGTGTACAAGTGAACAGGAAAATCATGTAGATCATAACCCAAGGTGCACAGATGTGCACATCGTGACATGGGGTATCTGTGACTGCTGCACACTTCTAAATCTAAATCCTGTACAGTACATTTCTTAAACATTGAGTTTCTCTACTCCCTTTTAATTCATTTTCTGTTCAGCTGAGTTTTAAGAAATCACTGGCTCAGTAAACCTTAGCTCCTCTATCTAGGCTTATTTGAAATACAGTCACAAAAACTGATGATCATTCCCTCTGAATTGAGCACTATTAAACGTTTCTTGCACCTTATGTCCATGCTTTGGGTATCTTAATCAGGATAACACTCTTACACCTCAGGAGGAACAGTACATTATAAGCCAAAATACTATCAACATTGAAGACTTGCCCAGCTATCTAACATCCTATCACAGAAATCAGGAACTTTCTTTTTGGTTTGAGTCATTTATAAAGAACTTGCTTCACAGAGCATTCAAACACACACACACACACCCCAACCCCCCCCCCCAAAAAAAACCCCCACACAGCTGCAATAAAACAGAATCTGCAGAAAAGAGACACAGGGTATATCTCAATTCCTTCGCCTTCTCTTTTTCAATTAGGCTCCTCAAATGCCTGATGATTGTGACTCCACAGAAATGATTTCTGCACACACAAATTCAACCAACAGCCATCTGCATGGTGCTCAGCACTCCAGTAACAACGCTCTGTAGGAGAACAGAGCTTTGAACCCTTCACAGCACTATTCAAATGTTGAGCCCAACCCCGCATTCCTCCAGCACCCAAAATCCCTGTTAACTGTGAATATTTTAATTGCCCAACACAGAATCAGACTCACGAGCTAATCAGTCCTCGCTTTTTAAGCCCAGATGGAACTATTATGATCCCATAGACTGCCCACCTGCACAATATGACCCAGCAAACCCCTCCCTGTAAATGCTACATCAAGACAATGACTTTTGTTTGAGCTATTGTACATATATCAAACAGATGTGCAATCCTTATTTAAAACCTTCCAAGTGATGAAGGGTCTTCCCCTCCCTTGGTAACTTGTTCCATGGTTAACTCCCCTGATGGCGATAACTACAGCAAGGGGAACGGGGCTTTGCCCCAGGCGCACCGGGGAGGTTCAATAGAGCCGCTCCATTAAAGGGTGTGTTTCGCAGCGCCAGACCCAAGTGCTGCTAATGGCAAGGCGCACGTTTTGATCAGAATGCACCCCAGGCGCTGGATCACTGTGTTAACGGCTCTGCCTCCCCTCACTGTTCAATTCAGACTAGAAATAAGGCACACACTCTTGTCTAATTTCAGCTCCCAAACATTAGATGCCAATCTGCTAGATTCGAGAGCCACCTGCTATCAGAAACCCCCTCCTTCTGGAGGTATTTGTAGATCATGATCAAGTCACCATTTAACATTCTCTTGGATAAACTGAACAGTTTGAACTCTTTATGCCTCCCACTACAAAATACATATACCAGAACTTCAATCATTCCTTAGCTCTATTTTGAATCCTCTGTAATTTTTCAATGTCCTTTTAGAAGTGTTGATACCACCTCTGAACAAACTATTGCAGCCAGCACAGATAATATCACCACCTCCCTACTCTTACTTGTTATTTCGTTGCATATACAGCAGGATCATGCTCATGCTCTAAGTGTGTTCAAAGACCACACAACAAGGCAAAGGCTGGGCTGGAGCTTATAACAGGAAACCTGGTTCCCGTTTCCATGTTCAGACCACTAGACTATTTTGCCTCTAGCAGCTGAATTTGTAAAGTCATTCCGAAGCTTTGAGAGTTATTGGATACTGTAGGAACAAGAGACCAACTCAAAGATCCCGCACAGATAGTTTGGACTGGAACTACCACAGCTACAATGGGGTGGGACTGGGAGACCAACAAGTTGACATCAACACATTAGCCAAGATCAGCATGGATATAAGCAGGAGCATTGCTGCCTCGGGGAAGGACCCAAGGCCCAGGCCCGGGCTAGGGCCCTGCCCCGCATGGCCCTGATCTGGCCTCGGGCTCCTGCCACTGCCATCCTGGCCCTGGATCCCTGGCTGGGGTGGGGGCCTGGGCTGGGAGAGGCAAGAGCTGCTGCAGTCGGCCCAGCCTGAGTTCCAAGCGGAGGACCAGGCTGGGAGCAGCAGGCGCTGCCGTGGCTGGGAGAGGAAGGTGCTGCTGCCTGTGGCCAACCCTGGATCTCCAGCTAGGGACAGGGACAGGAGAGGCAGTAGCTGCCCCAGACATTTAGGGCACTGGCGCTGGGACTCAGGGCACACACCCCATGTGGCAGGCACCAGCAATGCCCCTGGATATAAGATTCATTGCTCTCTCTCTTTCCATCACTGAACCAAAGCTTGTGAAGTAGCCCATCTGGATTTAGCAGTCGTCCTTGTGATGGTGATGCTTGCCTTTGCAACTGTGATCCTTCATATAACCCAGTGATAACCTTATCAGGCCTGGAATGGAGGGGTGGGAGGAAAACACAGCCTGGCTGAATGAGGAGAGCTGCTCTTCTAAATGTTAATGGGCTAAGAATAGAAAGGTCACATACCTATTTTAGCTGAAGACCCCAAATGCTAATGGGCATAAGCCACAGCAATCAGAGCCAGAGGTCGGAATAAATATCAGCAGTTAGTTACCGTAGCCATGAACAAATAAAAGCCCAGTGGCAGCACTGGGAAGCGACTTAAGCCATTTCTAAAAAGCGCCAGCCAGAGAGAAAGTTCACTTGCCAAGTCTGGGTGTTGGTTATGCAGTTAATAAAGCAAACCCTGGACAATTTGGGAACTGTGTGAAGGCAGCAGCAAGCTCTGTATGGAACAGCAGTGTGAGTACCAACAGGATTAACAGCTTCAGGAGGAAAGAGAGCAAGTGTGATATGCTGGGAGTCCATTGCTCTAGAAATCACTCCTGCAAGGAAGCACTGAAGTATCTGAAATGAGGATGTAGAGTGCATTAGGGTAAATCTTTCCCTACTACTCTGCATGGACAGGGGTGCTGGAACAGTTTTTATAATGAGGATGCTGACAACCATTGAACCAAACTGTATACAATGTAATTCCTGTCTACAACTGAAACCCCTTTGAGGCACCACGTGCACCTCAGCTCCAGCACCTATGCCCAGGGGATATATACCTAGGCCTTGGAATATCTACTCTTACCATTCCACTACACAGCAAAGCCCTGCCAGTTACCAGGTAGAATGCTGAAGAGTAGAATACCTACAAATGAAGCAAGATGGAATTTGTTTGAGTCCATGGGAAGGGAATTCAAGGCCCCTAGGCATGCCCTCACTGGCTATATTTTCACCATTAGAGTAGTTACTTTCCACAGGACAGATAGTTACAAAACTAAGACAAACCAATCCACCCAAAGCTGACACATACAAAACAATCCCCAAAGCCTGCAGTATGGTTCCTTGACAGACAGCTGTAGCTGTGCACCCTAATATTTGCTGTGCAACATTAATACTTGGCAGTTGGCTAGGCTGGCCTTTAACCCCAGCCATGGGAGAGGATGTCATAACCTACTTACACTTGCAGGCTGGATCATTTATACAGGAGAGCTCCCACACAGGAACAAAAGGTTTATTTTGGTCAGTGGCATTATTTGACATCTGTTTATCCAGCAGACTGCTGCAAGCATCTGTCCTTTCGTTGATGTGCATACTGTGTTGCTCTGCATTTCAGTGTAGAAACTGAGAAGTGTATGCCTTTGAAGGAACACAAAAATATGACAAAGGACTTTTTTCTGAGATGCATCGCAGTTAGTGTGCACTATTAAAACAAAAGTCAGATCAGATTATTTATAGCACCACATTTCGCTAAATTGCTTCTGATACATGAGAGCCAGTGAGCCTTTGGTAAGAGCCCACCCTCAACTATACAGAGAAAAGAATCCAACACATGCCTATTTCCCTTGCTACTCTTACACAGGAGATCTCAGCGTCCTTGCTAAAGGTCTCAGAATCCTCAACTTTGTCCTCTGTTTTTAAAACCCCATGCTGAGGGTCCCACCCAAAAAACATCTCTATGCTAATGAGGTTTGGAGGAGCCTGCCAGGAGTGTGGCCAGAGGAGTCAGTAAGCAACAGGAAGCACTGTCTGCTTCCTTGGGAGTTATGAGAGAATGTACTATGGCCCACACTGAAAAGCATAGACACAACCTTGCAATGGCTGAGTAAGAGAGGATTCAGAGTAGATTATTTAGGAGACCTTTTCCGTCTCTGCCATTAAAAGGTCAGTTAGGAAAGTTGAAGGTTTAATAGAACTCTCATTACAGTTTGGGGAAGAATTAATAAAAACCCAAACCTCTCAGCAATACAGTAGTCATTTTATGTCACTATTTAGAATCTGCATGAAAGAAAGATGCTTCATATATTTAGTAAATCACATAGTATGTTCTCTTGACTGAACACTTTCCAAAATGCTCTCTCATCTTGGGTTCTTTGTTGTGTGTGTGCATGTGTCGACTCTCATACATGTGTCTAAGTCTTTGCCTGACATAAGCTCTTGTGTGTCTGGTTCTCGTTACAGGTGTCAACAGAACATAAGAACACATTGATTAGCGAAGTCCAACTTTCTCCATTCCTGTTTAACACAAACATGTTCAATTCAGCTGAAACAGTGAAACTGTGTAAAAATTTAAAGGTACGAAATGACTGAACTATGTAGGACAGTAAGTTAGTTAAAAAAAAAAAAAACTTTCAGAGGAATGCTCTTGTGATAATTTCTGATCCTTATTCACTGGCACTGCTGTTTCTAAGCTCTCATCATTACAAAGTAGTTGATATTTTGCTTTCTGGTTTAAATTCCAAGAATGGCATTTGCATTATCATCATAATAAACCTCCACACCAGATTCTGCATTTTCATTATTCTGCTTGGGTAAGTCACAAGGGTTTTTTCCCCACTAAATGTCCCATCAGCAGGAGATGCTTGTGAAACTCCATTATTTCCAAGAATTGCTGGCAAGCCATTGCTGTCTGTTCTTCTCAGTACTTCCTCTATTTTCCTTGTTCAGCATTAAAAGTCAAACTTGGTTTGCAAAAATGTCTGGTTTTTTTAGTGCCAGAACTGAATAAAGACTGGATCAGTGCACAATCAGATGTTTTTATTACTCTGAAAAACCATTAAATCATATTCAAGTCTGTAAAACAATTAAAGCATAGATTTGAAAATAAACATTCAGCTTAAAACCCTAACTCTCAGAATTTCCTGACATTGAAAATAGCCATGCTAACCTACACAGTTGCTACCTGACAACTGCATTTCAAATCAACATGGATTTGTAAAGTCAGAGACACAGGGGTTTTCAAAAATCCTTATTTAGCAGAATTAGGAGAAGCCATGAAGAATGTGAGCCCAATTCTCTATATGCATAATGTCTGCCAGAATTTGTTCTTACTTGAGTAAACAGATATAAAGAACACAGATGTGTATTTACAAAAAGAATACACTCCAAGGCCTGCAGTTAAGTAGGGTTTCATGTCCAAGAAAGAAGTAAACAAATGGTGATGTCTAGAAGAGGCTGAAAGATAGCAGGCAATTCGGGTCTTTGTATAGCATTGCTGATACAAAAAGTATCACAAAATGGGCTCCAGCCAAATGCAGTGCATAGTGCCAGATGCTGATCTCCATTATATGTATCAGGGGTCTCAAACATGCGGCCCGCAGGTTGCATGCAGCCCCTAAAGCTATTTCCTGCAGCCTGCAACGACATTATCATTACCGATATTTGCAATATCGCTGTATGGAAAGGTTTCAGTGGTGCAGCCCTTGGGCTAACATACTACTCCTCATGTGGCCCTCAGTAGCCCTCATGCCACCCTCGTATTGATTTGAGTTTGAGACCCCTTATATATATAATTGGGATAATTCCATTGAAAAGCAAGGGAGTTACCCCAAAATTACACAAATGTGACAGAGATTAGAATTCAGCCCTGTCCACATAAATGCAATAACCACATAGAATGTAAGAAGCCTCATGAGTAGACAGATATGTCAGGGAAAGACTAGAAATCGAAGAGGTCCCTCAAACATTTTTTGTGAGCAGGGAGATTCAAATCTTACGGTTCCCCTCCTTCAAATACCGTAGAGCCATCTGGGCTTCTGATTCACTTGTGACAGCTCTAAAACTGGTCTTACGAACTCACTAGTGTTTGAGTTCCTATGGCTAAAGACTTCTTTGCGTTGGATCTGTGAAAGCTGTAATGTATAGTGATGTCTGAGAACTGGTTTCTGGGAAGAGGAAATTGACCATAGACAATGTTAGCTGAGTTCATTCCTAAATGAAAACCATATTGGTCTGTCAAGTACGATAATAAAAACCTGCTGACCTAGTTTCCTGCAGGATCAAATTCTTCGCCTTTCCTGCTCCCATTTCAATCCAAAATCAGATTTCAATCTTTAAAGAAAAAAATTAACCCTTTGGGTATAACCAAAAGTCCTAGTGATGATGCTTACTTAAGTCACACTCACAAGATAATAGACATCCAGTAACACGTTAATCTTCAGAACATCTCAAAAGGTGGGAACTATCAGAGAGGAAACTGCAGGATAGAGAGATTTCCAAACTCACACAGCCTTGCAGAGCTGAGAAGGAATCAAAGCATTCTGATTCTAGGCCCTGTGCTCTGAACATCTAGTAACGTTGCCTTTTTGTATACTTTTCCTTTGTCATTTGATTCTAGGGCAAGAACAACTTGATTGCATTCTTCCAAAAATAATTTAATGTAATGGTTCCAGAAAGGACCCATGTTGTTCTCAAATTTTGTTATCCCAGCTATCTAGCAGGAGCTCCTAAGATGAGAACTGACTGCTTTGCTCCAACTATTAAAATAATGCATTCACTTTGAATGGACTAAATTAGTTGGTGATACATTTCACATGCAGGGATGCCTGGTGGAACTCTGGGATAGCCACAGGATACACAAGCAACAGTATGTGTCATGTCAAAACCCAGCCCAGAGAGTACAGGTGAGACATCTCTGTGCAGGACACTTCAGAGTCAGGCCTTGGATCTTGCCACAGCATAGAAGGTGAAATGAAAACCCATTCCAGTAAAAGACTAGGCACTTCAGGAACTGAAAGTCTGAAGAATGTTTTGACTCTGAAGCATGCTAGTAACACCTTGTTAGTACATCTAGGGATAGGATCAGCCAGACAGGCTTTCAACCACTTGCTGAGACAGGCTTTCATTAAGGGAAAGAATGGAGGATACAAGTCCTATGGTTAACCCTTACATAGCTCTACAAAAAAAGTCCTTTGCAGTGGGGTGGTCCAAGTGCAACCTGCAAGTCAAATCTAAGTTGGCCACTGGGCCTCCCTATTGCAGCCTCAAGTTATCTTCAAAACAAGCAGGTGACCCTGTGCAGACTCGAGGTCTCAGAGTGTGATGCTGCATCTTTAAGTGAGATGGCTCCACCCAGATCAAGACAACACATCATATGCTGGGACCTGAAGTCTTTGCCAGCCACCACTCCATATCCAAGACAGAGTAGATTGCTATCATCCTCATTTCATGCAAGTCAGGTGCTGCCCTTGGGCTCCTGGCAAACTGTCAACAGAAACCTCTTCTAAGCACAATTAAGGTGTCTCTGCTTTACAAAACAAAAATATACACCAGATGCACAGCCTATTATTTGGAGAAGGGAAAAAAAAAAAGAGTTCTAATAGACAGTTTAGTAATACCCCAGGGAAGAAGTTATGAATTTCTATGGATAGAAATTCAACGCTTGGATAATAAAACTACAGCAATTGGAATCTCTGGCAGATAGCCGAGGCTACAAAACAGAAAATCCAACAACAACGGGGGCTTTCAACTATTCTCACGTTGACTGGGTACATGTCACCTCAGGATGGGATGCAGAAATAAATTTTCTAGACAACTCTAACAAGTGCTTCTTGGAGTGGCTAGTCCTGGAAACCACAAGGGGAGAGGCAGTTCTTTATTTAAATCAGGTGGTGCACAGGATCTGGTCCAAGAGCTGAATATAGCTGGACTACTCTGTAACAACCATAATGTAACTACATTTAACAATCTTGCAGAGGAGACGGTAGTAAAGAAACCCACCACTGCATTTAAAGTAACTTCAAAAAGGAGTAACTACAAAAAAAGAGGAGGCTAGTTAAAACACAAATTAAGAACAATCATAAGAATGAAATGCCTGCAAGTTGCATTGGAGTCTCCATCTTTGGAGGTGTTTAAGGCCCGGCTGGACAAAACCATGACTGGGATGGTTTAGTGGGAGTGGTCCTGCCTCTGGCAGGGGGTTGGACTAGATGACCTATGAGGTCCCTTCCAACCCTAGGATTCTATGATTCTATGAAAAACATAACAGAGGCCCAGACTAAACACTGGCTACTAAGTGCCACAGGACTTTATCACAGCTGCCCCTTTGGAACTCTACAGAAAAAGGGCATCTTCTTACTCAACCCATCTGCGCCCTGTGAGGCTTTAAGTTGTTTCTGCTCATTTTATTGATGCAAGCAGGGCTTTTTTTTTTTTTTTTTTTTTAACTCCTATTGCCTTTCAAGAGAGGAGCAGGCTGGAGGATTCAACAAGGCTCAATCACCATTATCATTAGCTAAATCCCAACTGCAGAAGCTTTATTCCTAGTAAGGATGTTGGGAGCAGGAAGACAGCTGGATTTTCAGATGCCAGATTGAGTCTGTAGTGCTGGCAGCTACACAAACCACCTTTTTGATTTGTATATAAACAGACAATTTGAATGGGAAGGTCATTAAGAGAAAAAAATTTTATGCAACAATCATTGTACAGTCACTTTTCTAACTCTCCCTATATGAACATTTCTAAAGCATGACTTTGGCTCCTCTGGGTCACTGCTTGAACGCCAAAACTTTGTTCTACTGAAATCAATCGCAAAATTACCACTGACTTCAACTGGTCTGTGACAAACTTTGTGATAGGTTCTCCAGCTCAGAGAGGGCTACCTAAAATGAACAATCAGGGCCAATTTAGGTCTAAAGACAGCTCTTGTAAAACTAAGACTTTATAAAAACTTAAGTCAGTCAATGGACACACTTGCACTAAAATCTCAAAGAAAAGTCTCTGGAGTGGCCCAGAATTTGCATTGCTGCATGCAAACCTGGCATGTTCACAAGTAGTTGAATTTTATTATCTAAAACGAGTGAAATCTAGACAGTAAATCATATATGATTTTGAGCCTGACACCCCACCCCTAAATTAAAACTGGAAAGGTTCCTGATTAAAATGCCCTGCACTGTTTTTTAGGGGGATGAGAAGCTGTAAGGAATTTCCTCCATTCCCTCACTCCTCACTTTGCCTCTCAAAGGCTCTAGTGTCGAGGACAGCCTCCTTCTGGAGCTTATCATCTCTGTTCCTCTACTCAGCTGGAGACGGAGTTACTCAAGAATACTGCAGTGGGCTTCCACTTGCCCCTCAGAGGTTCTACGGCCAGCTCAGGAGTTGCTTGAGTTTTTAATGGGAATTTTGAAAATAGGCTGAAGAAAGGTAGAATATGTTGCTGGCACATGCCCACGCTATGGGTCATGGAGTTTACAGCAGGTCTGCAGTCTTCAAGGTCATGCCTTGTATTTGGAAACAGATAATCGTTAGCCATTAACTGGCTAACAAGAGCTTCACTTCCAAGAGTCTCCTCCCAAGGTTACTCTATAAACAGTAAAATCTCTACTGACTCTCTCATATCTAGCAAAGTTAGACAAAGACAAATACAAACTATAACAAGAGAATTATTTCAATGTCAAGACGACTCTACCATAGTATTAATGATACAGGCCTCTGGGCAGAGCCTTATACTCCTAGTCTCCTGGAGTCTATGTGACAGCACAGAGGTAATCTCTACAATTTCTCCAACAAAATGAATAAATATATTAACTAGAAGCGAGGGCCTGATCGTCTAAGTATCCTGACCCTGGAGCACAGAGTAGACTGAGGCAGCTCAACTACACAGTGGATGGAACTGGGACTTTGAACAGCTGCATATTGGAAAAAAAAATCAACCGTCTTTGCAACCCAGTGAGCCCGCAGTTCAGTCACGCAGTGCAGATTCCACATGACTGCATCCCCAACTTGTGCTATAGCCTTGGGCCTCACATCTCTTCATTCCAGAGTGTAATTGGGATTTTCTTAAAATACAGCTGAGAATACGCAAGGGAACTACACGATTCATGGGGAACAAGGAGTTAAGAAACTCTTTGCATAAGCACTGGGATAAGACTGTATGAGTGGTTCTTCTTCGAGCGCTGCTCGGATACATTCAGTAATAGGTATATCTGTGCCGCAGCGCACAGTTGGTCAGAAACTTTTGCTCTAGCCCATCAGAAAAGGGCTGGCAGCCACTGCCCCTCGCGCCACCCCGTGGCTATATACATATGGTCGCTGCCCAGCCCCTCCTCAGTTCCATTTTATCCGCCTCAGCATCGGTTGTGGAAAAGCCTGCTCCCTGCTCTAGCAAGCAGCCAGTCTTCTTCGCATTTTATGAGCTTCCCGCTCAGCTGGGAGCACTTGTTCATGGACTTGGTTCCACTGAGGAGTGCCCTCTCCCTCGAGCGCTCAGCTCCGGAACACTGCCATCCTCCGCCGCTGTCCGCTGTCCTGGGGTTCAAACCCTGCAACAAGTGCGAAAAGGCCTTCCTGAGGGATGATCCCCATGAGAAGTGCCTTCGGTGCCTGGGCAAGAGCCTCATGGTCACCGCTTGATCCATCTGCCAGTCCTTCAAGCCAAGGACAATCAAGTACAGGGAGCAAAGGTGCCACATGTTGGCCTCCAGGCAAGCGCAGCAGCTGGCCCCCAAGGGTTTGGGGCCCCACGCAGCACCACGTGCTGGTTTGGCGCTGGAGCCCTCTCAGCACTGTTCCCCCATGGGACAGAAAAATAGCTCGGTACTGACATCGGTACTGCAGTGCCGGTGCCACTCTGGGTCCCCCACGCAGGCCTCCCTGCGGGACCGAGGGGAATCAGTACCATTCCCCATGACCCTGGAGGCATTCGAGGCGGCTAGGGTGCTCCTCCTATTGCCGACCCCACCGTCGCCAGCACCCATCCAGTGGAGCAGGCCAGCCTTCCTTTCAAAGGTCTGGGTGCACTGAAAGCAGCACCGATCGCTGTCTCCAGTATCGGTACAGAGTTCCCTGTCACTGGAACCCATTACACCCCACGGCCTCGGTATCACAGAACAGTCTCCTCGGCGCTGCGACACCATGTCATCCCCGGTGCCATCATCGAGGTACAGAGTGGCTTCCCCACCCTCCAGCCTGGGAGAAGGGGCCTCAAGGGACACTAAACAGCCCCGTCGCCAGCCCATGGCACCATCCCCGTTCCAATACTAGCCCCACGAATGGTCCCCTCAGGAGACCCCAGTGCCGAGCCCAGCACCAACGCCGTCAGCGCTGATTCAACTGGCACTGGCTAGATGCCTGAGCCCGGTGCCATGCTCATACACGGGGGATCTCTCAGCGCATTCTGACCTCCTGCGCCGAGGCTCTGCCCATATGAGTATGGAGGTCCAATCCTGTGAGGGACCTGCTGACACACTGTTTGGGCCCATGTTAACATCAGCGGAGCCTATAATGGTTCCCCTGCATCCCAGCATGTGGGATTTAGCCTCCTCTCACTGGCAAAACCCCGGTTCCATCTCCCCAGTCTCAGACATGGCGGGTTTAAAATATAGAGTCCTGGGGTCAGAGTTTCCCTCGCTCTCACACCATCTGGTTCCATCTCCAAGGGTGGTGGAAGCCACCTTAGGACTGGGTCAAGTTCCCAGAGACCCCTTCCCAACACTGGGGGACACGAGGGAGCTGGAATTGCTCGGTCGGAAAGTATGCTCTTCCTTCGCCTTCTAACTATGTGTCGCTAACAACCAGGCACTAGTAGGCAGGTACATGCTAGACGTATGGAAGTCAGTATATAAGTTTAGACACCTACTCCCACCAGAGGCGAGGGAAGAATATGGCGCCTTCCTCAAGGAGGGCAAGATAGCCTAATAGGACCTCCTCCTCTCAGATTGGGATGCCATAGACACGGTGTCCCACACAATAGCCTCAGCAGTGACCTTGCGTCCTGCAGCCTGGCTGCGGGAGGCAAGGGTGCCCCTGGCCTCCCAACAGGTCATCCCAGACCTGCCCTTCGGTGGGGATACACTCTTCCCCCCAGAGACAGACTCCGTTCTGGGCATGGCCCACAACCCCTGGGGAGAGATAAAATACCTGGGTCTCCTCCCCTTGGGCCTACTCTCACACCCCCAGACCCTGAGGTCTTAATACTGAGCCTAAGCTCAGATAGAAGAATGGGCAGAGAATAATGCGAACTTAAGGCCAGCTGCCTGAGACCAGAGTTCTCATAGTACCATGGACACTTAGAGGCTAATCCATGTGGGGCTAACCCATTTCCCTCCCCCCCCCCCCATTAGTCCCCTCCAACCACCGACTACCACCTGCCAGGAAGCGGAGTTAGTTCTCCCCACGTACCGAGTCCTCTACTACACTCAAGAGGATTCTAAATCTCCGGCTTCAACAGCCTTCATAGCAGATCTGTTCAGCTGGGCACCTTCTCTAGAAGCCCTGGCCTAGGGCCTTTCACCCTGGATCATTCTAATGAGTCCCTGACTAACCCTGCTCCCAGACAAGGCCACTGTTTATCCCTGGCCCCTTTCCTTTCACTCCTGTAAGAGGCCTAAAGCCCAGTCATGCCACCTCACGTGGCGCTCCCTTGCCCCTCCTGGGACATTTAGGCCGAAACCAGACGCATTTTACTGATATTGGACATGACGCCTTCCCTTGGACATTCCTGAGGTACACTGGCGCTCTTTCTTACATACCCTCACCATACCAGGGAGCCATACGTACACACACACACCTCTGGGGTAAGTCCTTAACCTGGGGCCTGCATGTCCTCTGAGCCAGTTACCCCATACCAGTCCCCATAAAGAGACTGCGCCTTTGTGCCCACCCACTTGTTCTCTGCTGTTCTCTTGTTAGCTTCCAAACACCAACTAGCAGCCATCAGGGCGACTCGCTAACAGAGTTAAGGTATACTACTTTGACTCGGCTGCACCTCACCCAGCTAACCTCTAAGGACAGCTCTGGTCCTACCCCATCAGATCCCAGCTGCACACATACTGGACTTGGGTCCCTGGACACAAGCCTTGCGTTTAGCGGCTTGTGCCCCTCATTTAATAAATTGACCTTCCCATCAGCTGCGACCTCAGAAGGGCTTCAGTCCTATGGAATCCAGACCCTTTACCCTTTCTCTATCTCACAAAAGGGAAAAGCCACAGCCATGTTTAAAGGGAGGCTTCCCGTTCTCCGAATCCTGGCCTTAACCCGCGCAACATCATGGGAAGTGCTCAATGCCTTTTTTAGTTCAGTTTTCACAAGCAAGGTCAG